>QNUK01000044.1:1190000-1192500 GCA_013621035.1 Clarias magur | reverse complement strand
GCAATAAGGGGGAAAAAAAAGTTGCTCTGGATATATGCATCTACCGTACCAAATGCCACAAGGTAATTGATGTGCCACATGATTGTGGTATAAATACACTGGACGAAACAAGTGTTTAGAGAGCACATCCCAAGCCGGTTATTTCAGTGTTCACTTCCACAGAGCGCTGTTATCTTGAAGGAAACAGATACAGACTTGTGCAAAGTTTATTTTTATTTTTTTTTATTAAAATATTAACATAGCGGAGCTACTGTATGCTGAGCCAAACTGGGTTGGACTGGTGGCATGAAAGCAACACCACTGCTAAAATCACAACCACAGTATAAGGCTCATGCACAGCCACAGGCATTTCTCAGAAAACCCTTAATTTCTGGGCACGAAGTGTTATAAACAGCTGATAAAGCGTGACTAAAGTGATGTTCACAAGTACATTAAGAAAAGCGTCAACTACTTACACTGACTGCAAGAATATCTTATATTTTGTTATGGACGCAAATCTCTGTATTACCTGGATATTTGCAAAAAAAAAATAAAAAAATCATAGCATAAAGACTTTCTTGTAGGTAGCGTGGAATAAATGCCTCAGGCATTACGGTACCAGTTGTGGTTGAACCGTCAGAGTCCCACACATTCAGCAGAAATGCCAGAGTCTGTGGTGCCAACATCTGGCACACATCAGGCATTGTGAGTATACAGGTGCAGAATGAAGAAGGTTTAGCAAACTTCTACTCCAAAATAAAAGCTAAGGATCCTTCTCTACAGCTTGCTGGGCTGCCCTATGATGTATGGGCGTCATATATGACTTTGTCCATATAACTATTTATACCAAGTTGCTGTTGAAAGCTCAGAAGGTGTTGTAATTTTAAATTTAGGTGCCGATGATGTTCTTTTACTATAACAGCAGCGCAGACATGGGGACACTGAGGACTCAGTGATAGATCGATAAAAAAAAAAAAAAAAAAAAAATAGTGTGAAGTTCTTGATATGGTGAAGGTTGTTTATTTGGTTTATACTTACTTAGGCTTGGTGGAAGGACACTGTAGCACAACCCGGGCAGCTCTGGAACATCCGCAGGCCATTTCCGGGGATTTACTGTGGGGTCTGGCACCAGGACCAGGCGGATCCTTTGGGTTGCTTTTAGTTTTGGGTGTTATATTCCTTACTTCAGTCATTAAGTAGGTAGTGCACTGTAAATCCAAATGTGCAGTCTTAGGAAAAAAGAGGATCATGAAAGACTTAGCAAGCTAAGGATCCTTAGCTTTATTAAGACACGCCACTGATTCCATAAAGGTGCTACATGTAGCTAAGAGAGAGGAAGAAGAAAGAAAGATGAAGAGTAAGGGGCATGGAGATCTGAAAAAGAAAAATGAATGAGAGAGTGACTTTCTAAAAGCAGCCTTTCTCCTCAGGAAGGAATTAATGTAAAGCATCTGTGCACAGCTGTAACGGACTGCTTCTATGTATTTTTTAGCCATGGCCGGGCTTCTCATTTACCTGCAGACACATAAAATATATATATGTGATTTATTGGTCTCAGCGTTTGGCTGCTTGCTCTAAAGCTGAATTAATCAGGTGTGATACACATGGGGCCTACAGAGAAAGAGAGAGAGAGAGAGAGAGAGAGAGACGGGAGTAGTGGCACAAGTTAAATTGAAAACATATTGTCTCAGTCTGTCCAGTTTGATTGAGTGGAAGTTGTCTAAAAGTGGAAAAGGACTTTACCCTGTACACCTGGGCTGGGCTCATGGAGACGAGGGGTTTGGCACGGTCTGCATCTTCACTAAAGATGAACGTACATCAGTGATCACCCTCCTCCTCCTCCTCCTCCTCCTCCTCCTCATTGCCTCCTTTGCACCTTCCACCCACTCTCATCTCTTTAAACTTTCATGTGTGGCTGGTGTGCTTTAGCCACGCTTTGACAAAGGGGCCCTATTTTTGCTGCAGAGCTTTTGTAGCAGAGGCATTGTGTAAAGTGAAGGCTGGGCTTATTAAGAGAACTGAGTAGCTGAGATAAAACAGTGACATTTACGTTGAATATTACAGCAGAAAAAAAAAAACCAAACAGACCAGAAAAAAAAAAAAACATTATTTAAAAAAATGATCATAAAATGAACCAATGAGCAAATTTGCACAAGAAGTAGGATTACCGACATTCCTGGAGTGACCCCGGTAATCACTCACTCACTCGCTCATCGTCTATACCACTTTATCCTGTATTCAGGGTCATGGACATTCTGGACAGGGGTGCCAATCCATTGTAGGGCACATACACACACTCATCTCAAACACTACGGGCAATTTGGGAACACCAGTTAGTCACCAGTCTTTAGACTGTGGATTAGGCTAACTGGCACTGCAGCACCTGGAGGAAATGCACCAAGCACAGAGGGAACAGGGAACAAAACTCCATGCACACAGACCTGAGGCAGGAATCGAATGCGGATCATGGAGGTGCAAGGCGACAGTGTTAACCACTAAGCCATTGTGCCGCCCTTAGCCA
>QNUK01000044.1:1165000-1185000 GCA_013621035.1 Clarias magur | reverse complement strand
TGTTTAGAGTATTGTTCCATTTCTTTCTTTCTTTCTTTTTTTTTTTTTGAGTGAGAAAGCAGCTTGTTTCATGTGAAACTAAAATAATGCTATAGATGACTAACTTTTAAGAGAAATGAGTTTCATTGTATGGTCTGGTGCACTGCTTGTTTAACGGTTTTGTGCAAAGTATATACAGTAGGCACTGAGTGATAAACACCAAAAGAAAAGAAAAGAAAAAAAAAACCCAATGTAAAAGGTCCCAATGTAGCCTATTAACAAGTCGTATCATGTGTAGTATATGTTTATTAGCTTATATAATTATTAGTTTAGATTGTACTGAAACTGTAACCCAAATTGTGTTACAATAAAAAAATTAAAAAAAACTAAGTAATAACCAGAATAATCATCGTTGATGGTTTATTTTAGAATTCATTTTACATCTGTTCAATAGCACAGTGATTGACATTTATTTACTCATCTATTATTTTATTTTCTAAGCCGGCCTCATCAAGTGAGGGCAGGCAATGGTTCAAATGGTTAGCTTTCAAGGCATTTTGATCAAGGTCTGCCCTTTCACCATCCACTCCAAGTTTGCAGGACTAGCTTCTCCTTGCACTGCTTATATGGGCATGCGGTTGCCAGGCCTATTGCCAATGGCACAACAATGCCAATCCAGAAGTGGCAGGGCTCGAACCCCTGACCCTCCAATCAGCAACAAAGAGCTTCAGCCACTTGATCCACAGTTGCCCCATTTCCTACTATAACTATAATTAAATAAGCATGATATCAACCCAACAGTGATAACGAAATCCAGAAGGGTCTTAACAAGCAGCTTAAAGGGTTAATTGCATAAAGCCTATTGCTTAACAAGAAAAAGACACTTCTCCCTAGATAATGATTTCCAAAAACATAACTGAGAAACTGAAATGTGCGTATAAGCATAATACAGACAAAACAGAGACAATATTGCCTGAAACTGTCATGCACAGACACAATTTCTCCCTTGGGGGGAGATACATGTGTTCCTGTATGAGACAAAAAGACGTCTTCAGGGACACCAAATCAAATACACACATGCTGTGAAGAATCGGGGGACCAGAACGTTTGGTTTGGTTCGTTTACAGTACAGTATAATATATATTTAAAAAATGATGAATATTCGATGTCCTAACATTATATGAATCATCTCAAAACAACATGCAAATTGATTAATATCTAGGATTTCTAAAGACAATGTTTCATAAATGCTTAAAAAAAAAAAAAAAAAAAAAAAACCTTCCTGTTTTTCATCAATGACAAAGCGACAGGATATGATAGTACTATATCAATGTTCCTCTCTACTGCTCCAGTTGTACCTATTCTCAGATATTTAAGACCCAGACATGACTAAATGATCCACACCTTTTCTAGCCTGGACACACACACACACACACACGCACACACACACATCCAGACAAGAACACTTGTACACAACTGACTTTCAATCACCAGTTGGATTATTTAGTCAAGCACCTGTAAGTTCAGGACCCAGTGGAGTTATTGGATGAGCTACGGGAGGGAGGGGGGGGTCACTGGTCACACAAACAGGAACCAAAGGAAGCAGTGGTAAATGCAGGAGGAAACCAAGCCGTATGGACTGTGGGGTGACCACAATGCTAGAGGAGGAAATGGAGGGGTAAAAATAGAGGCAGCCTTCGTGGGGGTCACGGCCTGCAGCTTGAGACAATAGTAGACTGAATCAGGCTATAGGTTAATGCTGATTGCGGGAGTCGGGAACAGGCAAAGAGAAATTATGAATATCTTGAGGGATAACATGCAACACATACTTACATGCAGACACCCTCATATTACACCCATGAGAACATTCCAAAGGGAACCTGCGCACAATAAGATGATAAAGTATATAAATGAATGTGTCATATACGGTACAAGGGATATGCTGGTCTTTTGTTTGCGCAGAATAACAGAATGCAGTTATGGAAGTCATTTTTAAAAAATTTTCTATATAACCCCCTGTTACACTAATGCACTTATCGGAGAGTTTCCCAATGCTTGGATACCATCAAGGTTAAATGTCTTGTGAGTACTGTACGCCGCAGCCATGACCGGACTGCCTACCCTAATTCTGAAACGCTGACTTCCCAGGAACTCCCTTAAATGTCCCAAACATGTGGAAATGGCTTGGAGCAAGGTCAGGACTTTACAGTCGAGTTTCTGTAATGTGCAAGTAGTGTTCGTGAATGATTGTGTGTACAGATCCAACAGACATATGGGTCATTCATTTACATTTCATTTATTATTATTATTTTTTTGAACTTCACTTGTGTGCATATTGATCAACTTTTATTTTGGTTAATGGCTTCCTACATTACCCACGATGCCATGTGACTCTACTAAAATCAGCTCTCTTACCTTATCTGTGCACTTCAACTTCCATGATAATACATGTACTGTATATCTTCTCAACATAAACATATTTATTGTGTTTTAGGGTTAACTTCTACTTTAAGAATTATTACTTCCAAGATATGGGTGTGTTCAGGTAAGCAATATGGAATGTTTTTTTTTTTTTTTTTCATTATTTTTTTCAGACAGGTATCAGTGTGTTTGCATTTGAATGCAAAAGGTGTAAAAAACATGACTACAGTATATGCTATTTGCATGCATGGATTTTAAATGTATGTTTCAATTCCACAAAACAAGCTTAGTTATGTAAGATTGGTTGAAAAAAGGGCTAATTTTGTACATTCACACTCTTAAAATGTAAATTTTTAGTATCTAGATCCTCTTTAACAAAGGAAGTGAATCTGAGGTTTGTAGTCTATGCAAAGAACGACTCTACTGAGCTTTTCAGCACCGATAGGACCTGCTGTGAACTTTCCCAAATGAATATCACGAAAAATAATACAAGACTTCATTTTTTTTGCAGGCCACCGGATGAAATGCTTGCAGATTTGGACATGTATGCTTAAGTGAAAATGGATGGTCACACTTCTAAGCCCATTCAAGAACTTGAGGTTGAGCCATTTCCTCTTGTGGTGAAATGATTAGAATCCCATTTTGAGGGGCTGTGAACTTTGAACACAGAAGGTGGCGAAACATGTAGTGCTTCTGTGTGGGAATTTAAGTCTATTACTGTGAGCGGCATCTCCGCGGATTAGACCTGACGGGTATGATTTTGCAAAATGACATGGAAAGTTATTGGTTTCTTTTGTATTTGAGCATCATTTAGCAAATGGGTATTGATGCTGACAATCTGAGGTGCAGAACACAAAAAGATAATAGTTTGTGAAACAATGTAGCTGTTTCTGCCACTGCTAATGTCATTACAGCATCAGTTTGATAAATGGCCAGGTCAAACTGAAAAGTAAGGATATAACAAAATGTAGTGTTTCAAGTGGTTTTGACACATAAACAAGAAAATAAAAAGAGAAAACTAGGAAACTACCAAAAATGCATCAGTTTTTTTCAAATGTCTGCAAATTTTCAGCAGCATTTCATCATTGTTTTCCTTTTGATCTTTCAACTTTGGTGCCCCAAAATGACAATATCAGTGAAGATGATAATAAAATAATAATAATAATAACAATAACCTATATACGAGGGGCATTCAAACTGCCAAACCAGTATGTTTCATTGTGCAAAACCACATGAGATTAAAACCTACTGTACCTTCATTTCTCTCTGGAATCCCCAGCCACACTAAGCACACTGCTTGGGAACCTTCAAGGTATACATTTTCTCTCAGTACGCCCGAGCCATGATCGCACTGCTTGCCACACATCTGAAACCCTGGTCTCCCTCAACCTATGAGAAAATGACTCAAGGTCAGGAGTGTACAGGGATGTGGAATAAAAAAAAAAAAAAAAAAAAGTTCCCGTAATGTGCAAGTGGTGCTGGTGACTGATAGTGTCTAGAATTCCCACGGACAGATGCATCTTTCCACATGACAAGTAAGCTGTTGATTTTCAAGGATCAGGTGACTGCTGTGGGCTCCAAGTAACCTCAGCTGGGATTGTCATTCCCACGACATTCTTTAAAATGAACCAGCCTGAACCATTCAAATGTTTTACTGCAGCTAGGAGTTCCATCACTGTCCTGTACTTGAGGTCTTCTGGAAATGTCAAATCGGTTTTGTGCCTTCATTTATGAGAAATTCCATTAAGATCGTGTTTGACGTTAGAATTCCCTTGTATTCCTGCAGTTCTTTATGGTGAACATATTAATGTTTACTTAAAATCGAAAAACCCAAATATAGACAACAGACGATAAAATATAGACAACTCAACAGCCGCATACAGTAAATGTCACGTTTGGTAAATCAAATCACTGTTTTTATGTGTGTGTGTGTGTGTGTGTGTGTGTGTGTGTGTATAAAGTACCCATCAACTTCAACAACTTGCAACAGTTGTCTGCAAGTTACTCACTTAGGAAGGACAAGCATATTTTTGGTCATATGAAGAGATGTCTCTCTGCTGCTTTTTCCACTTTTCAAATAGAAATTTGAGTGGCTGAGAAATAAGACAGCAAATCAATCTGCCCAAATGGAAGGAATGTTCGAATCCTATACAAGCATTCCACATTGTTTCATGACCGCAAAAAAGTTTCCGAGTCCTGATTTGGTTTGGACTCGTCCACGTTAAAAGACCGAGTAGAGGTCAGTTTAACATGAGAGAGAGAGAAAAAAAAAAGACGCGCAGTCTTCGCCTAGTAGCGGTGTTAACAGCTGGGGTCACGAACTCAGGACCTGTTAAAGACCCCCTTGGGTTTGGTCCCGTAACCAGATACGTGGAATAACACAGGAGAAGCTCAGTGCCGTGTGGGGGAAAGAGCATGAGCTGGATATCAAATCAGAAAGGTGACAAGGGCACAAGGGGTCATCATATGGGCCAACGTAAATCACAAATACTACCAGGGGGGAGGGGGGGGAGAAAAGAAGTAGGAATCCGAGCCGCAGAGCAGAGACACAAACAGAAGGTGTAAGTTGGCACTCCGGATTACGGCCACGGTCTGTGTTAGGGCTGAGACTGGATTCTAAAAGGTCAAAAGGTGGACACGGCCTTTGGTGCACACAAACACACTGGAGACCAAAACCAGGTTTGGTTGTAAATATCTCCCTAGCCACCTTTCACACCCCTCTGCACCATCCATAATCCATGCACACACATGACTCCTGGACAATTTGTGTGCTGGGTGGGCCTGAAACCTCCACACCCTCACTGAGCCAAAGATGAGAAATAACTGCTGTTAGCAGTGCATGGTGAAATGAAGGCCACATGTCCTAGAGTTAAGGACACCTGAGGTCATGCAGCATGGAGATCACAGCAAGTGTGACCATGTTACAAATGGCACTCAGAATACAAAACTAAATCTATACGATAAGTGTGTAAACTAATGTGTAAATTACTGAATGTTTAAATCAGTATCAATTTCCTTATTTCATGACGTTTTATTTCACTGATGCTGCATGTTGTGAGGTTTTGTAGATTTGCTCAGTAGGATTGCCGAATGTCTATTAAAATTTTCTTCATATTTCTGAGGATTTTCAGTTGTTTTTAAACACTTCATTTAAAGGAGAACTTCAAGACAACATGATAACAACTTGTTATCGAATTATAAAGTCTGTCATTTGTTTAATAGTTTGGATATTCCAAAAATTGTATCACTACAGTATGTATGGATAAGGACATTGGGAGAATGTACCGATCAACCATATCATCAACACCACATAACATAAACAATTCTTATTAATTACAGTATATACAGGACCAGTAAACTAGCGACAGGAACCCATGTGAGGAGCAAAGGCTAGTCTGTCTGGTTTGATTACAGAGAAAAGCCATTGTAGCACAGATTGCTGAAAAAAAAAAGTCAATGTTGGCTGTGATAGAAAGTTATCAGAACACCCAGTGCATCACAGCTGGCTGTATATGAAGCTTGAAACTGACAAAAAATGTATTCCCCAGATCACAATGCAATCAAGCTTCCATGTACTAGTAAGTCTGATCCAACTTACACACCTTTAGAGGTCTTGTGGAGCTGCTTTGGTGGTATACTGTGCATAATGTTTTATGGTTTTCATTTTTATTGCTAATTGGTGTAAAATAAATGTGGTATGTGGTCTGAAGGAAAGCAGAGTTATTGTTACCATCGTAAGGTTACTCCAAAGCTCACTTAGGTGCACTCTTTTCCCCGAGGATCACAGCTATTCTCAGTATTTTACTATAATGGTTCCAAAGTGTTGCAACATTCAATAATTGCAACATTAATGTACGAACTGAAACATTTTATTTATATACTTCCATGTAATTTGGATTTTAACTTTATTTTAAATGCTTTGTATTATATATATGATCAAAATGACTTATTTTACCCTGAACACTAGCACTGACTCCCACTGACTGGCTAAAGTAGTAGTTAAACTGCAATAAAGTACACAGATGTTGGCCTTCACCTTTTTTTTTGACTGGCAGTGAGTATGTTCTCATCACTGTTATTCAACACGTCTGCATGTGTTATGAAACTGATACATTAAAGATAACGATTCTTTCAATTTTTTAACGCTGCCATTTTTTTTTTTCTTTAAAAGACAGAAAAATGCGCGTGCTGTGTACGCATTGCTGCACACTCGCACCACATTTCTGCATTTAGTCTTGAATGGAAACTAACTGAAAGGTCAGGGAAGACAGCGGTTAGCTGACACTTCACAATCTGAAAACGTGAACACAACCTGAAAAGAAGAGCAATGCTAGAGAGGAGGAAAATGTGTGTAGATATTGTTTGTGTGCCAGATAAACCATGCAAGGCTCCTATGCATAGAGCATATTAATAACACCTTCTGAAGATACAAAAGGTACAGAACCACAATAGCTGCCTGCACAGCACGTAAAAGGTGCTTGTGCAAAGAAACCACAAATGTTTACCTGAGGACAATTTAGGGTGTTGTCTTGGAAACGATACACCAAATCAACAACCGCAGATGTGGATCTGTACTTGTAATGTAGGCTAATATGAAGATGCAAGCTGTGTTTGATTGCAAGAAGTCACCCTAACCCTACATATGCATGGTTTCATTGGAGTTGAGAGTTCATGTAGATTGAACCTCAAAGCTTATGATCTACATACGTTAAAAATGTCTATGTTAACTCTGTGCTACTCGATGTACAGTATTAAGCAGACCTCAGCATGGGATAACTTAGAAATTAAATGTCAAAATGAGACCTTTGATTAATAACAGAATACAGTTATGAGAGTAAAAACTTCTTTATCTTCTTTTCTCCAGATAATCCACTAGTACGCTTAAGCACTTATCCTAGCATTTCACTAGTGCTCGGATACAATTATTATGTATTAAGTTTTCTCGGGATGATTGGACTGCTTGCTTCCTGTCTGAAACGCTGGCCTCCCAGGAACTCCGTTAATGTCCCTAAACATTAGGAAATGGCTTGGAGCGAGGTCAGGACTGTACAAGTGATGTGGCAATAACTTCTAGCCAAGTTTCTGTAATGTGCAAGTGGTGATGTGGAAGTTGGCGACAAGATATTTTCAACAATCTTGCTGAATATTCACGGGCATGACTGCAGTCGACTCTGAGCCACCACGGCCGAGATAATCAATTCTTTAAAATGTTTCACTGTTCAAATGTTTTACTGCGGCTAAGAGTCTCATCGCTTTTCATCACAAGTCTTTTATAAATCGGTTATACTCCTACATTCTACTGCTCAAGAGATGACAAGTCCCGGTTTGACCTGAACACCCCTCAAAGATAATACACTATAGGTTAATTATATTTAAAATGTAATGTTTTATAATGTCAGTTAACTAAAAGCTGGCTTCGTATAGAAATCTTTTGGCAATTTTATTTGTTTGTTTGTTTTTTTTTTGTACTGAACATGTGTTGATTTTAGTGCAGTTTTTTTTCCTTCTTCCCCACACTCATGTGTGTATGTCAATAAATGCCAAACACGCATAAATTACAAAAATGCATTATCAACAATAAACCTTGTTGAATAACCATTTGGTAAACTTTTTTTGGCAAATATTTTATAGGCCAAACCAAACCAAAAAAAAGTTTACCCAAAAGTTTCTGTAACACTGATTTCCTTCACACACACACACACACACACACACACACACACACACACACACACACACACACACACACACACACACACACACACACACACGTTTGTTTTTCTTAGTGTGAAGAAAACACTCTACTGATACACAGTTTAAAAAAATGCCTTTCTGTGTGGAATTTAACATATACTGTAGACTCAAATAAAAAACCCACATTGTGCCTCATGTATTTTACCTCAAAATTTGCTAACATGACTCAGATTAATGGAAATATCAGCCCTCAGTGGTGATCTGTTTCATTTTTATTACCATATGTGCCTAAAACTAAACCTAGTCAACATTTCTTCTTCATTTACTTCATTGTAATCTATTATTAGCTAGCTAGCTATTATTATCTCTTGCTAGGTTGTTACTGTAGTTAGCCAAAACAGAAGATAAGTATAAAAAGAAAAGTAAAATATTTTTTTTTCTTTACATTTAGGCATGATTGAATTAAATGTTGTTCTTTAACTCTTTAGTTCTTCATTTCTGTATCTGGTACTTAACACATACAGTGTCAGCACCTTTGCCAAGTGTTTATTTTAGCACCAGTGTTCATACATATGTGATACAAATTCAGGTCTGGCCCCACAGCATGAGTGTCTGACATGACCTAGCATCACACAGTCATTTACCACAAAACATTTTTTTACTCTGCAGTTGCAAAGCCAGCTATGTAACTTGAACATTTCTAAGCATCAACTTTATGATCTGGAGGCTGCTAGTGTACTGATGCATGTTGCTACACAATAATGTGGCAAAGGCTTGCAAGCTGAAGTTTGACTGGTAGTGGGGCTAGTGTGCACTCAATAATCATAGACATAAATCTTGTTACGAATTCTGAATTTATGCCTCCAAATAACATGACACATCCAATACTGGCAATTTGTGGTGACCTTTTAGTCCCTTTTAGACCATAGACCACTGACTAGCTTTGATTTGATCACCATTCTTCCCAACAACCAATCACTGTTGATCGTTGCTCCCTATAACCGATCAATTATCAGCACTGGTCTGATTGATAAATCATGGATCACAAATGTTTCCATGGCCAATCAGGGTCTCCATTGTTTCCAATGGTAAATTGCTGATGCTTGTTTTCCCGAATGACCAATTACTGATCACCATTGCTATGAATAAACAATCAATAATTACCAATGTTCCCAAAGACCAATCATCGATTGCCACTGTTTTGATTGAACAATCATTAATGATCAATGTTTCCAGTGGCCAATTACCAATCACTATTGTTCCCAATGACCATTCACTGAACACCATTGCTCTGAATGACCAATCACTAATCTTAATTGTTCCCAATGACAAATCAGTGATCACCATTTATTTTCCATCCCCTCACTTTATATTGAACATTCTTCTTAAACATATTCACAATTAATATTATTATTTAATCTGTAACTATGTCCTTTACGTCTATTTCCACATTACTGTATGCATGACCTCTGCTTTATCTTGTGTGTGTTTTTGATAGAAAGGTATTTGTAAATGTATTTTGTATAAGAAAGTTAGTTTGGGAGTTAGCTGGGAAAAATAATATATTAATTAATGAAACCAGGTTGTGTTAATTTCCATTCTAAAGCAATATTTTCTAAAATATAAAAGATCTTGATCAAGAAATATGCAAATTAGCATATGACATCATGGCATCTTTTTAGTTTTTGAGCATGTATTACCTACTTTCCACTTGCAAAGAATACTATACTTTTATTTATATAAAAACAATACACACTATTCTGCAAGTACTGTTTGAAACTGAATTTTAGCCCTATATGTACCTGCCAAATGTGTATTGTGTGCTTAGAGCACCTCTAGTGGTCACACTATAAATTGCATCATATAATGGTTCCTTTTTCAACATCTTCAATATAACTTTAGCACTTGGGTTTATTCTGAGGGAGACAAATGGAACTTTTAAACAAAATAAATAAGAAAATAACTGCATATGCTAAATGAAAAATGGATATAATACATACGTATATTTGATATATTTTAATATAAAATTATTATATTATGCATTATAAATATATAATGTGTTAAAGTAAAAGAAGTTAGCTTTTCATGAATATAGAGAAGACAGGGGAAAAATGCATGTGTGTGGGAGTGCTTGTGTTTGTGTATCTGTGTGCATGCATGCACGCATGTGTGTGTGTGTGTGTGTGTGTGTGTGTGTGTGTGTGTGTGTGTGTGTGTGTGTGTGTGTGTGTGTGTGTGTGTGTGTGTGTGTGTGTATGTGTGAGCATGTACCACACTGTAAACTAGTGCGTTGCTGATTAAACCGAGCGAAGGACAAGACAGTTCTTAAGTTTTAGGATTGCATGTGTGCAAACCATGCGTGTGAATGGGTGTATTTGCATGTGTGTGTTAGCATGTGCATGAGCATGAGCTGGGCATGAGAACTGAAACCCCCACATGTGAAAGAGCTGAGAACTACAGTGGGGGTGGAAAAAAAAAAAAAAAAAAAAAGCCCTGCGAGGGGGTGGTGGGTTTGATTTTGGTCATTTCGGCTCGAAACACTGTAAACATTATTACAGAAGCGACTGATTCACCATACTCATTTCCAAATTATAAAAGATCTCCCTTTAGTCGGTCTGACTGGTCAAATGGTGCTGATTACTTTTCTGGAACAGCAGCTTTGTAAATAATTCTGGTTTGAAAAGAAAATCACAGGCTTATAGTAATATTTCTACAATTTCTCATTCCTTTGCATTTCTGTAGTAACAGCTTAAATGGGAGAAGCTGCACATAAACAAAGTGTTTAACTGCTGAAGTGCTGATAATTTTTAGGAAAGAGACAAAGAGTCTAATTAGCATTTTAGAAGGAGTCTTCAGTGTCAGTACTTTATAACAAAGTGATCCTTCAGGATGAAGGACTGAGCCTTTTATATGATATCTTTTTCTTTTTTCTTCTGTTTTATTAACTTCTAGACATAAAAAAAGATATGCTGGTGTTGCAATAACATACATCTTAAGAAAAATGCATTTTACAACATAAATGTAATTAAGAAATGACACAAATAATTATTTCTTTTTGAAAATACATTTCATAACTCAAAAATTTTAAAGATGCCAAGTGATGGTGGCAGAATGAGAACAACAAAACCTTGATTTTTCTTTTCTTTTTCTTTTCCTTTTTTTTTTTCATGTCATGTTGTTGGGTATAAACTTTGATGAAGGAATCACAGTGGTTTAGTGGCAGTTGTAGCTCAGAGGGCTAAGGCACTGATTGGAAGTTCCACCAGCTTGTTGTTTTTGTTCTCTTGAGCAAGACCCTTAAACCTATCTGCTCCATGGGCATTGTATCATAGCTGACCATGCAATAATGTATAAGTGATACAATAAAGGCTTAACTTAACTTTAACACCAGATCTGCCTAATGTTTTCTGGTTTATTAACAGGATGAAGAGGGATGTACAGTCATGTGTGAAAGTTAATGCCCCTCATGTTTTTTTGCGTATAATATGATAAATCATCTGATCATAGTGAGTGTTAGTATTTGTCAAATAGTACCTCAGACAAATGACAACATCCAACGTATTTTTACCATATTTACCAAACATGAAAAAAAAAAAATACATGAAGGCAATACTGGTACCCACTTATGCTTCCAAAGCATTTAACATGGTACTGTAAGTTGCAGCTAGGTGCTGCTTATCATCAGCCCTTGATTAGTTGTTCATCAGCAAGTGTCCAGACCTCTATAAAAGTTTTTCCAGTTTGCAGTTCTGGAGAAGTCAGTTGAGTGTCAACACAATGCCAAGACGGAAAGACATAAGTTGTGGTATTAGAGAAGGAATTGTTGCTGCACATCAATCTAAAAAGGTTAGAAAAACCATTAACAAACAATTTGGAATTCAAATGTTCTATAGAATATAAAAGCAGTCAAGACAGTTGGTAATTTTTCCACTAGCGGATGTACTAGCACATTCATTAGAAGAAAAAAAAAGAAAAAAAAAAACAATAGCCACATCTCAGACCCTACAAGCATCACTGAGCATGCTAAATGTGTAAAATGTTCAAGTCCATGAGAGACAATTAGAATAAGACGTAGTATTAGTATATATATATATATATATATATATATATATATATATATATATTTTTTTTTAAAGGTTTGCGAAGAGAAACGTAAAGCATGACCGAGTTTTGCAAAACTACATTCAAACAAAACTCAAGACTTCTGGGACAATGTGGACAGATGAGATCAAAGTGCAGTCGTTTGGTCATAATGCTCAGAACTACGTTTGGCAAAAACCGAAACAATGTATTAGCAGAAACATCTCATATCCACTGCCAAGCATGATGGTGGACTGGTGATGATTTGGGTTTGTTGTGCAGTCACAGGACCTGGGCACCTTACAGTCATTGGGTCGACCTTGAACTCCTCTGTATATCAGTATTCTAGAAGCAAATCTGAGGACATCTGTCCGACAGCTGAATAGAACAACGATCTGAAGAACACCAGTAAATCTACATCAGAATGGCTGAGAAAAAAAATGGAATGGTCTAGTCAAAGTCCTGACCTCAACCCAACTAAATTCCCCAAAATCTCAATGAACTGAAGCAATGTTATAAAGAAGAATGGACCAAAACGATGTGAGAGACTGATAAAGTCATACAGGAAATGATTACTTCAAGTTATTGCTGGGAAAGATGGATCTACAAGCTATGGGGGGTATTTAGGATTTCCCACATGATTATTATTATTACTATTATTGGCTTCACTTTTGTTAAACAAATAATGACACGGTAAAAGAAGTTATTTGTTCTTTGTCTGAGACGCTATGATCAAAAGATTTCTTTATGTTGTTGTCGTCCACAAAAAAAGCAACCACAGAGAACTAAAGAAGGGTCACTAACTTTTACACATGACTGTATATAAGCCATTTCCTGAGTGAGCTCAAAGTACAAACGTGTCACGTTTATCTGGTACTACGTCGAAGAGCATGAACCTATACACATCTGGAGTGACGATCTGGTCAATCTGTTCAATCTGGTCCAGTCCAGACGCACACTTTCATCACTAGCCTTGGTCCTGGAAAGTAACAATTACAGCCCTTTAGAAAAAGAGATGGTGTGGGTAGTTTGTGTCTAATTACAGCAAAAGACAGAGAGAGAGAGAGAGAGAGTAAAAGAAGTTATAAATGACCTGAGTGATATAAATAGTCAGGTAGAGAATAGGAAAAGGGAGGGTAGGCTAAGGGCTGCATTTGGTGCTGGGTGCGGAAGTGCACTCCACCACACACACACACACACACACACACACACACACACACACACACACACACTGCACCTGAGAACTGCATCTTATCACCGCTACCTGGAAGGATTTAAGCCTTGGCTGAGCTCTGGGACATGTCACACACACACACACACACACACACACACACATACACACATGCACACACACTGGCTAGGTAACAGAGAACAGCTGGAGGAGGCCAGACATCCCATTCATAACCCCAGATCCTAATGAAAGAGAGAGAGAGAGAGAGAGAGAGAGAGAGAGAGCTTAAAGGAAAACTTTTACCCTTCATTAAAAAAAAAAAAAAAAAAAAAATCAATGACCTATTGCCTGCATTTGAACCCTGAACTTCAGACCTGTCTCTATGCTTTACTCTACCTGTCACTAACTTTCTTATGTTTCTACCTGCACCACATAATATCCATGTCCTCCATCTTTAGCGCTCTTTCCTTACCATCCATCATCTTCAAGTTTCACATGTTCTCCCCATGTCCATGTGAGTTTCAGCTGGGTTTTCTCCTTAAAGCAGGCCGTTGGGTGGGTTAACAGATTTTAATCGTCCCTATGTGTGAATGTGTGTGCTTGGTGGCAAAATGATGGTCTACTGTAGCACCGTGGTCTGCACACTGCACTACCATCTCACACCCTGTGTTTCAGCAACAGGATCCAGATTCACCATGACCCTGTAGATTCATGGCACTTGGCAGAAATACTTATCAAGAACGACTTACATTTATCTTATTACACACATGAGCAGTTGAGGGTTGAGGGCTTTGCTCAAGGGTCTCAAGCAGCGTGGTGGTGCTGGGGTTTGAGGACTTTCTGATGACTCGTCCAACACATTAACAACTGAGCTACTCATGTCCTTAAATGAATAAATGAAATGAATGACCATTTGGCATTTTAGTTCTTTATTGATCTTTGAGCACCACCTTTTTGATTCTCACTTTGTGCAAGGAACAGCATGAAGGTGACACTGACTGACTCTGTGCGTAATGGCTGACTCACATGTAGAGTAGTGAGACGACACTGAAGGTAACAGATGAGAGAGTAACGTGGGTAGCACCGTGATGTATATCACAGAATAACAAATACTACTATTTGTCATACATAAAGTAGCATCATCAAGGTTGCACTGCATTTTACTTATTGATATTATTCATGCATGTCTTTTAAATGTTTTTATATTACTTGTGATTAACTGCTTTTTTATATGCTTGACATATATCTTGTAGATTTTGTTAATAGCATTGCAGTTCTTCTATCTATCTATCTATCTATCTATCTATCTATCTATCTATCTATCTATCTATCTATCTATCTATCTATCTATCATTACATAGGAAAATGAAAAATTCTTTAAAAAAAATGTATTTAAAATTCAACATAGGCAATGGTGGAATCAACCAGTTTTACACATGCAAAATGAGTCTTCTGAAGCTTGTTGCTTGAGATGTTGCTGAGAACCTCCTGAATCTGTGCCTCCAAGTCCTCCAGTGTATCCTCCAGAAGTCCAGATCTCACGTCATGTGTTTTTTGTCCCTGTGGAGCTACGCAAAGAAGGACGTGTACAGGACAAAGCCTGACACAGTGGAGAATTTGGAGGCATGCACTGAGAATTATATAATAGAGTTATTGATTGATTGATTGATTGATTGATTGGAATAAGCTTTCTTTATCTAGGGCAATTCCTAAATATTCATCCATTCATTGCATTCGATGCACCAGCAGCATGGCATGGAACATTTATCTCATTCATTCCTACATCTTCAGAAGTGTACAATTTGTTTTAATAAATTTGTATTAGATATATGGACTTTATTACCCATTTTTACTGTCTAGTTACTTTTAGCACACCATGTGTTGTTCTCTTTCTTCAAGTCTTAGAAATCTTCTTTCATTACCTTTTGGCTTTTTAGTAGCATCTTCTTTCTTTCTTCGAATGATTTTTTTGCACTTTCAACTTCTAGTTGTCCTTGATTTTTTTTTTTTTTTGGCAAGGATTTACTCCACTTTTCCCTCTGTAGCATCTTCTTTTATACTTCATTTTAACTTAATGTTTTGTAATTGCACTCTTTCACTTCTTCCACTCGACTTGAACATTGTGTTATCACTTTACTTATCCATTTGACCACCCCCCCCACCCTTTTGGACAAGGCCAATTCCCTTCCACCACCTAGCTCTCCACCATCATATGACAGCCATATGAGAGCTTAAACATGCTTTCTCTATGACGTGAAAAAAGGCATCTTTTTGATCTCCTGCAGTGTCACAGGGCACACACTGACAAATGTGATCTACTATTTTCCACATACCTGAGCTCACAGACATCCATTATTGGCTGGGGATTAAGGGTGAAGAAAGAGAAATCCATCCCTCCATCTTGTGGACTTCCAGCCATTATATGGCTGTTGCATCATCAGCATTTGAACTCGCACTCAAATGATGAACCAGATGTTTAGTCAGATGATAAAGTAAACTCCATTTTTTGTTCCCCTGTTCTCCAGACTCACCAGCATCATGTACTGTATTTCAATTTCTTCAACGCCTCCTCCTTCCTAGGCTCTACTAACGTTTTAGCCCCATCTACGTTCCTCAAGTGCTGGGTGAAAAGTTGGGCCTTATAGAAACACCACACTTTGTCAGAGGACCATCAGTCAAGTCATTTGTAAAAACACTATATTGAAAAATGTACTGTTTTACTGTTTACTTCATTTTTACATTAACTCCCACCTTGACTGACCCTGGACTTCCAGGACTGCTCATTATTTCTATACAAGGTTGGCAGATCTGCATAGTTGGAGTGTGCAAGTAATTATTTTTGCCTGCCAAAAATAACACACCAGTATGAACAGCTCAATAAAACTATACAGTATGTGTATTGAGTGTGCACAATCTATCAAAGTCATTTAGGTGTTTTATTATAAAATATGATTATATGAATCAGAACTACAGTTTGTTATATTTTACTCAGGATTTATTATACACTGGTCATTTAGTTTCATGGCAGCACGATTGTATGGAGAACTGCAAAAGTGATGGTTGATCAAAACCAGAGTTCATGTTCATGGTCCCAGTGTTCTTCACTCACACACACACACACACACACACACACACACACACACACACACACACACACACACACACACACCTGCATGTCATGGAATTTCAGTGTCATTACTGATTTACAGAAGTGTGTGTGTGTGTGTGTGTGTGTGTGTGTGTGTGTGTGTGTGTGTGTGTGTGTGTGTGTGTGTGTGTGTGTGTGTGTGTGAGCGGGTGTGTGAGTGGGTGTTCATGTTCTAAGGATGTCATGTTCTAAGAGGGGTTATGGGTTCCAAATGTGAACTTCTAAATGTCAGAAGTTTTGAGGAAGGTTTAAAATAAATGTATATAATAGAGTTATTGATTGATTGGGATAAGCTTTCTCATGCCAAGTCCTAATATTTTTTTTCATTAATTGGGAAGAAATGCATGACCTACTGTAGCATGCAACATACAGCTCATGAGACAAAAAAAAAAAAGAAACAGAAAATGCACCTGCAGCATGGCATGGCACATTTACCTCATGAATTCTCATGAGTCCCTGCTTGCACTTTGCACTAAATATACATTCACCTTATACAGTGGAACCTCGGATTGCGAGTAACGTGGTTTACGAGTGTTCCGCAAACCAAGCAAAGATTTTTACTAAATTTTTAATCGGAAACCGAGCAAGTATTAGTTCACGAGCGCCGAGTATCATGTATCACGCATGAGACTCTTATTTTGACACCGAGCGGCAAGTGATCACAACTGAGCCAATGATTTCTCTCTCTTGCGCTGCTGGAATTATGTCTCCCCTGCTGTGTCCCCTGTGTCAAAATAAGAGTCCCCTGCTGCGTCTTAGTACTCGTCTCTTATAAATCAACATCTTCCTCTCTCTTCTGTTTGCACGCGCATAATTTGACACTGTGCCCCACACACACCGACACACACACACACTTTAAACACACACACTTTTTTTGTGTGTGCGTGTGCGCGTAATTTGACACCGACACGGACAAAACTGTTAAAACAGTGTTTGCATTGTGTATGTTAGTTGTGAAACTTAAAAAGCGAGATGTGGGAGGGAGGAGGAGTTTTACTGTTTAAGACGAGGCGAGTGGCTAATTCCACACACGCACACACACGCATACAAATACATGGGGCCTGCGCGCACAAAAGGAAACACTTAACTGTCTGGATTTATTTTAACTTTTTTTTAAATGTTAAGCGCAGGTTAATTTATTTATTTTTATTTTATATGTTGTATTAATTATTTTTATGTATTTATTGTTTTGGTCTGTAGAACGAATAATTTGAGTTTCATTATTTCTTATGGCAAAATTAAATTTGGTTTATGAGTATTTTGGAATACGAGCCCACTTCCTGAACGAATTATGCTCGTAATCCAAGGTACATGTTTGACTGTGACCATACCTAACTGCCATCTCTCCTTCTCTTCTGCTCTCTCTCTCTCTCTCTCTCCCCCTCTCTCCTTTTCCCTCTCCCTGTCTCTATGTCGAGCTATACATGTCGCTCCTGAGTTGCCAGTGATCCAGACCCCGCTGTCCTCTGGACCTGTCTAACTCGTCCTGGAGTCCTACTTCCCGTTGGAGATCTCGTCGCATGGATGCCCCGCGTGGTCTGTGGCTGGGGATGGTTTCCACGAAGACTGTCCTGTCCTCGACTGATGCAGACAGCTGTTCTCTGGGGACCTGTGACTTCAGTCATTCGATATTCATTGGAATTTCCAGAACAAACTGGACTCCTTTTAATTTAATTCAAGCACATCTCCTGTTATACTGAACTTCCAGTCTTGCACATTATTATGCTGATCAATCCCTGCCATCCGTTTTACCCAAATGAGGATGGGTTCCCTGTTTACATTTACATTTAGGCATTTGGAAGACGCTCTTATCCAGAGCGACTGTTGAGTCTGGTTCCTCTCAAGGTTTTTTCTTGTTGCCATCTCAGGGAGTTTTTCCTTGCCACTGTCGCCCTCGGCTTGCTCATCAGGGACAATACACATTCACATTTCATACAAACTTACTTCTTTTGATTGTGTAAAGCTGCTTTGCGACAATGTCAATTGTTAAAAGCGCTATACAAATAAAAATGAATTGAATTGAATTGAATTCCTTCATCTTCGGAAGTGCTATGATTTTAACACAAACAAAACAAGAACCCAGCAATTCTCATGTGCTGTAGTTCACACCAGTCAAAATTTGGATACACCTTCTAATTCTGTGGTCTTTCCTGATTTTTATTTCTTTCTAGATTGTAGAACAATGCTGAAAGCTTTCCAAAACATGCAATAATCTCAATAAAGTTAATATTGAGACTGGCCCAGCTCAGCAGAGGATTCCCGGTGGAGTAATGACTGATTTGGCCTGCTGCTAGCCAGGCATGTTTTTTATGTTGTTGTTGTAATAATTATTATTTTTTTAATATTATTGCCCACCCAAGTCGGGTGTACCATTTCCGAAATTGGCATTCAGTTGGGTAATTTTATATTAATAACAAAATCAATCTGGAAGGAACCAAAGGAAGCAGGAAGAAGCAGGAAGCAGGAAGAAGCAGCAAAATGTTGCTAGTATGCCACAAAAGTGAGTATACCCCTTACACCTCTGCAAATATTTAGTTATATATCTTTTCATAGGACAACACTGCATAAATGACTCTTTGACACAATGAAAAGTAGTCAGTGTAAAGTTTGTATAGCAGTGTAAATTTATTGTCCCCTCAAATTAACTAAAAATACAGCCAATAATAGCTGAACCCCTGGAAACAAAAGTGAGTACACCCCTAAGTGAAAATGTGAAATGTCAGTATTTTGATGGAACATGGAGTTCACCAGAGTTTCACAGGTTGCCACTGGAATCCTCTTCCACTCCTCCATCACAACATCACGGAGGTGGTGGACATTTGACACCTTGTGCTCCTCCACCTTCCTTTTCAGGATGCCATAGAGGTGTTCTATGGGCTTCAGGTCTGGAGACATGTTTGGCCAGTCCATCACCTTTACCCTCAGACTCTTTAGCAAGCCAGTGGTCATCTTGGAGGTGTGTTTGGGGTCATTATCATGCAGGAACGCTGCTCTGCGGCCCAGTTTCCGGGGGGAGGGGGATCATGCTCAGCTTCAGTATGTCACAGTACATGTTAGAATTCATGTTTCCCTCAATGAACTGTAGCTCCCCAATGCCAGCAGCACTCATGCAGCACCAGATCATGACACTCCCACCACCATGTTTGACGGTAGGCAAGGCACACTTGTCTTTGTACTCCTCATCTGGTTGCTGCCACACACGCTTGACACCATCTGAACCAAATAGGTTTATCTTGGTCTCAGACCACAGGACATGGTTCCAGTAATCCTGGTCCTTAGTTTGCATGTCTGCAGCTAATTGTTTGTGAGTTTTCTTGTGCATCATCTTTAGAAGAGGCTTCCTTCCAGGACGACAACCATGCAGAGCAATTTGATGCAGTGTGCGGCGTACGGTCTGAGCACTGACAGGCTGACCTCCCATCCCTTCAATCAATCTTTGGATCTGACGCTGACCATGGCGAGGCCTGTTCTGAGAAGAACCTGTCCTCTTAAAGCACTGGGTGGTCTTGG
>QNUK01000044.1:742500-1160000 GCA_013621035.1 Clarias magur | reverse complement strand
AAGGATCAAAAGATGTATGCTTGAGATCACTGCTGGTGACAAAGGGGAGGAGGGGAATGTGTTCCTTATCAGAAAAAAAAAAGTAGATGAGAACCTTTAACTCTCCATAGCTTTAGAAAAACGCTAAACATAGTTATGGTTCTGTGATCCACAGTGAATCATGATACTGACCTTTGAGATGAAGAGATCATGAATGTCCCTCTGAAATAACACCTTTTTTACTGTCAATCTGACTTATATAGAAAGACAAATCTTTTTTTTTTTTTTTTTTTTGACATTCCATTGTCAGAGACTAAATGGCTTAGCGCAGCCATACAGTAATAGGAATCATGGGAAATTTCTAATCATAAGGCTGGAACAATTTCCTTCTGTTCCTTCCTTTTTTTTTTTTTTTTTTTTAGCAATAGAGTCTGCTATATTATATTATAACACTATAGACTACAGTTAAGCTGTCAAATTCATAAACTGTCTAATTTGAGTGGACAGATTTGAATTGAAATTGAGCTCTCTCACACTGAGTGTTCATAATACTCTTCACATGTGTATACTTTTTTTCAGTCTGTAACTCACTTCACTGCCTTTTATGGGACACTTATGGGAACAATGAAAGATTCCTACAAACACCATGGTACATACCTTCGGCTCCCTCTCATCCCCAACACAATACCATTACATAGAGCTGCAGTATGTCTCATCTACTCTTTCTCACTCATTGTTATCCTGTAAGGGTCACTGCAAATGTGGAGCCAGTCCTAGTGAGTGATGAGTCCCAGATGAGGTGCCAGTCCATCACTGGGCACACAAGCACACAAGCACACACACACACACACACACACACACACACAAGCGCACACACAAGCGCACACACACACACACACACACACACACACACACACACACACACACACACACACACACACACACACAATTATAAACATGCAAATTATGGGAAAATTGGAAATACCAATTAGTCTACACTGCATATCTTTGGACTGTGGGAGGAAACCCACCAAGCATGGCGAGAACATGCAAACTCCACGCACACACTGCCACTCGACTCTGGAGGCCACTGTGTTATGTCTTAGTGTTATTACTGTATTTAATTGTCTAAAAATGTTCATGTAATGTTGATTAAAAATGCACCTATTTATCAACATTATAGTTTGAATTTGATTATATATAATAAAACATCCACCTACCCAACTACCCACGAATCCATCCATCCATCCATTATTCCATCCCAATAGCCATTGATGCAATACAAACTGCATCTTTCATTTTATTACAGTTCCCATTTTACAGATGTTCAGAAATATTTTCAATCCAGTGGCTGTTCCTGTCCAGCTCTCTACAATGAAGTGAGGCATAAGCAGGCACAATGACCTACTTGGGGGACCTGCATCATGCTCACCCTGACAGAAATACAATGGTAGATTGTTTTTATTTGCCAGGTGAGCATCTGGAAATTCAACATTATGTAAATTGAAACAACTACTAATAGGAATAGGAATAACTGAAAGTATGGTTTAACCAGATCAAAGGCTTGATAGTAGAATGCAAATAAGATGCCAAGCCAAGTTGATGAGCTCAGCATCCCAGTATGAGTCTTGAACATTGGAGGAGTGAGAGACTTCAATAAACATACAGTGATAGAGGAGAGAAAATAGGAGGGCTCTTGGAGAGGAAAGGTTTTGGAGAGGTCACTGACCTCTGTTCACCTTCATCTTCACTGTTTTTTTTTTTTTTTTTTACTGTTTTGCTTGCAGGTACAGTTTTATCTACTGATGTAGGGACAACAGTTAAATTTTTTTTTTTTGTGGCTTTTTGTTAAATGTGGTTGTGTTTTGAGAAATGCTTTTGTGTTTCAGGAAATGTTTTTTTTCTTTCTCCATCTTGTGAAATAGCCTTTTTTTGTGTGTTTTTTAAAAATGTTTTTGTACTTCGTGAAAAACTTTGAAATATTTTGGGAAATACTGTTTTTTGGAAATATGTTTTTTGTTTTGTGAATTTTGGGGGTTTATTTGTTTCATGGACTGTGTTCTGTAACATGCCATTGTGTTTTGTACTTCAAGGCTACCGTACACTTAGATCGCAACCTGAAGCACAAGCAAATAAAAAAAGCAAGTAAATGGACAGAAGGTTATCGTGTTACTGTATGATCGTGTTACTGTAATAAGGAATGCATATGTAATTCTATGAAGTTAAGTGTTACCTGAATGCATTGAAATGAATCATCAAATATCAGGCTTAGAATCAGTTGAAACGTTCGACTTTGATACTATCATGGAAGCAGAATATGTAATAAGAATTGCAAAAGTACAATAAATACATTTTATTTTAAAATGTTCTTTAGTCAATTGAAACCCAACCACATTGTCTATACTTTATATGCTTGTATGATCCTCGTATGATAACTTCCAAATGTGTTATTCTTTTGCCAAACATTCTCTCTTTGAAGATTCATAGTGCTAATAAACAGGAAAAGTGAGGAGAAACTACAATGTACACAAGACTAGAGTTCAGGTCTCAGGAGGTTAAAAGTTGCATTGAATTACATATCAGAAGAATCTAAACAATCAATCAGATATATCACATTCTTCCTGTCAGACTTACAGCAGCTCATCGACTTATTCATGCAACGTTTCTGAAGATGTTCTTTTAGTGTCTTGCATAGCATGTAGAACGGCACTGACGCTTAACCATATGGTGAGCATAAACAAAACAAATAAAAAGGGCATGCACTCTGTGACCACAGCCGTTACAACTTGCCACTTAACAGATCACCTTTCACCTGCTAAAGCTCTCTTTATGACCTGCTAACCTTTTAATGACTGAAAATACAGTGGTGAATCCCCACAACTGATGCGAAAACATCAGTAGAATAGGGTCTCTTGCATAAAATCCATATCAGGAACGGTGTTTAAACTGGATAAACATAATCTGAGACTTGAGAGCTGGATCAGTTTTTATTTTAATTGCATCCTTTTGCTTGAATAGTATCACATTGACCTTTCACAGCACACGCATAAACAGTGCATCAATATTTCATTAAGCGAAGCTCAAGGACATACACTGTGTGGCTGAAAAAAAGTCACCATTTTGATTTAAATAAGCAAATACTTAAGAGCCTTTGATTAGATAATTAGTGCAGTGTTTAATATGTTTCAGCTGGCAACAGTTCTTTCAACCGTAACTCATGCAGTGAGTAATTTCTCATTTCTTAAACAACCTTGTTGGAAGAGACAAACTATTAGCTTGGAAAAGTCATGTGGTCGGATGAGTCCAGATTGTTCCATGTTCCAGAGCGATGGATGTGTCGGGGTAAGATGGGAAACACATCAAGCAATGCACCCATTATGCATAGTGCCTCTGGAGGCAGTGTCATGATCTGTGTTCAGTTGGTCCAGTCTCAGCAAAGTTATATGGCGATAAAATGAAGTCAGCTGAATGTACAAAATAACCAGGTTATCACATCAATGTACCTTTTCTTCACCAATGGCACGAGCATATTTCAGGATGACCATGCAACGTTCGTCAAAAATACACTCTGGGAGCACGAGGAATCATTTACATCAACTGGTCACCGCAGCGTCCTCACTTTAACCCCATTGAAAGTATTGGAGATGTGTTGTAGCATTCCTTACGGAGTGGTTCGACTCTCTTGTCATCGATACAAGATCCCTGCCAAAAATGAATGCAACTCTGGCTGGTAATAAAAATTTTACAATGTTTCATAAAGTTGCTAAAAGCATGCTGTACTACAACCTAAAGCCTGTATTACATAATAAGATTGTAATGCTTTGTGACATTAAAGTGGTTTAAGCAGCATGTGAGTATATCTTGGTGTGCAGGAAAGAAGGAAGACCCTCATTTATCATTATTGTTATCATTATATAATTAAAACATATTTATATCATTAAAGTTATTAGTTTAAAGTTTTTGAAGTTATTAGTTGTCTCCTGGGATCCCAGTCCTGATGCACAGCTGTAGCCTCAACCAGAGGGCATGCAAGGGATTGGGGGGTATGATAGCCTACTTCCTATTCATGTCTATCCATTTAGACTCTCATCATTGTAAATAATGTATATTATAGTACTAAAGTACTACAATGCTTATGGACACATGACCATCACACCCGTATGTGCTTGTTGAACATCACATTCCAGAATTAGTCCGATTTTTGCTGTCCTTTTTTGTTATTGTAACGTGAAGTTAAGGTCAGTGCTCAGTGCAATAAACAGAGTTCTTACACTTACAGCACTTACAATCTTAACAAACAATGTCTTCAAGCAGCTTGCTTTGTGCACAGGGGCATTGTCATGCATCACATACTGTACTGTATACAGTAGTCTTGATCCCCCCCTCATTTCTTTATGATTTGCTTTCAAAGAACCAGACCTTATTTTATGTTTAATGTAGTCATTTTCTAGTCTCTGTACCTGACCACTCCCAGAGGACTGTTTTTGCTTGTTAAGCCACACAGTGACCTACGAATCATTCAAGCTTAAAGACCCATTAATCATAGGGCATGAACCAGTGAGAAACAGGTGCAGATAATGACAGATGATGAGTGTATTGGCGATGCTGAATGCTGATTGGTTGGTACTGACGAGAGGGGAAATGAGGTTGCTGCTTAGTCTGTATGTAAAGCCATTTTCTTTCATTTAATCTACATAATTAAATGAAATTTATAATAAGTAATAAAAGTGGCTTTACAAGAAATATGAAGTGTCTCAAGACTATTGTGCAGTACTCTATGCATGAATGTCAGGTGTTGACTTACTTTTGGCTGTATTTAGAACATGTTCCAAAGAAGTCCATAACTGAACATACAATACAATACAATAATTTAATATAATATGAATGAGGTACTTTTTCCTCTTGTTTTTAGTTTGTCACATCACATATTCTAACCCCATGTTTCTTTTTTTTTAAAATAGAGTTTTGTGTTTTTTTTTTTTTTCCTGGTTAACAGCTTCACTATTGTGCAACACTGATTATAAAAAGTCCTACATTTCTTGTGAAATTATGATTCATTTTACTATGATGAATAACTAAAAAAAAAAAAAAAAAGGAAAAGAAAAGAAAAAAAAAAGATTGTTCCAAAAGTGGCTGGAGAATGTTCAAAATGTGTAAAGATCAAGCAGAGTGATCTCATGTTCAGAGAAATGCTCAGTACTACACGGAAGATGAAAAGGAAACAAAGTGTTTGGGTTGATCCCATATTACTGGTAATTCACTCAAAAGGCAGGTTCACTTGGTTCACAGCTCACCATCGCCCCCTGTTCTTCGGTCTTCATTACTGCACATGATGTCTGGTCTACAGTGGTTTACACTGGTCTTCTGTCTGGCCAAAATCTAAGTGGGCAAAATGATCATGAGCTATTTTTAACCTCACGTGTATTTAGTGTTCTTTGTTTCTAATCTTTTGACCTCAGTGGTTAGAAAGTTAAGTAATAAAATGTAACTTCGCTATTTGTTGAAAACTACGCAAATGAGTTTAAAACCACAACTATTGGCATTTTAGCTGCAGTACAAGACTTGGCATGGCTGACCGGCTAATGGCATCAGATTCCATCTGAGGTTTTTCTTTCTTATTTTTTATTTATTTTTTTGTCACTCTGGGTCGTGTTTCTCCAGGCGGGCTGGTTCTTTTCCATGGGCACAAGTGCAGACGCTGCACTTCTGGGGTACAATGTGTCTTTCATTTGGCCTGCTACTCCCAAACTCAGCGCACATGTGGCCCAAATATGCAGCCAAAACCTCCAATACAAACACTCTGCTACCACGTCTTTCCCCTTTTCTCTCGGCTTTCTCTACCCTCCGTATTTCTCTTTCCAGCCCAGTGTCACTCACTCAGCCTTACACAAATACGAATCAGCAATGTAAAGGATAACCACTATTATGATCATTCCTTAAGCCCGAATTGGAGCAGTTCCAAATTAAAACGGATGGTGGTGCCGAAATCCCCACGTCTCGTACCTGATTAGTGTCTGAGGCCAGACGCTGGGCTAACGTCACTATAATCTGCCTGATGGAGGAGGTGCTTATCACAGGGCGTGACCTCTTTATAAAGTATACATTTACTTCATCTGTATATACGCAAGCAAAATAATTACAGCATTTGACAGGAATGTTCTTAATGTTAGCCTGTGCAGGATACACTAATGTTGGAAGGTGAATTTTGTAGAATTGTTGCAATTTGTTCTTAATATGAACAACAGAGAACTAATGTCGGTAAAGCTGTAGTATTTCCTATAATAATTGACTACAAGCAGTCTGTAGAAGTATTTACTTCTACAAACTGTTAACTGTAGTATATCCTATAGTAATCGACTACATGCCGTAAACTGTAGTATTTACCACATTATTTATTCCATATTGTAGTAAACTGCAGGTTTTACTATAGTATTTGCTACACGCTGTAGTAAACTGTTATATTTACTATATTATTCATTACATGCTATAGTAAGCCATAGTATTTACTATAATATTTACTTTACATTGTGGTAAACTGTAGTATTTATTATAGTAATTGACTATGAGCTGTAGTAAATGGTACAATTTACTATTGTATTTACTATACACTGTAGTAAACTGTAGTATTCACTATAATGATCTACTGCACACTTTAGCAAACTAGCATTGTTATAGTAATTGACTATGACCTGTAGTAAACTGTAGTATTTACTCTACACTGTAGTAAACTTTAATATTTACTATGGTATCTACTACACACAGTAGCTATTAGTTTTATACAGAAATGTATACTATACTATACATATAGTTTGACTCGTATTGTGGTATGCTAGTTCTACTACACTAAGAGTCAAAAACACTATAGTACACTTTGATGTTAATAAGAATGCATTTAGTAATTGCGGTGCTAAAGCGTTGGTTGGTGATGCATTATCATAATTTTGTGATAAAGGCAAGACATTCAGTGACATATTCTGGAGAAACCCAGTGTTAAAGAAATTATGAAAGTAAACAGTGGACTCTAATTCCACAATGCTATGCAGCTATACAACGTATACAACTGTTCTGCATTACGGCATCTATTCAGCTATAAATTAGCTAGTGTTAGTGATCTACACACATATGAGCATGAGATGAGCGATGGAAACTGCTGCATTAAATTCTACAGAAAGTCCTGAAAATTATGGACTCTTCAGCAGCCATAATCCTTCACACAAATATATCTTTTTGTTATAACAATGATGAAACAGTGGAGTTAGCACAGCAACACTTAACTATTATTTACCCGTAAACTAGAGTAGAGTGCACACTACAGCATAAACATTTTGGACCCGGGCCTTCATAAGTGCATGCATTTTGATCATGAAGCAGTTTCCACTGCAGATGCTAGGAAACAAGAAATGCACGGCTTGCAACCAAATCCATGCAGCGTTTAGGAGTTTTGTGTTGCTTGACCTCGTGTTTCAATTACTGTAACTTTTAAAACATGGCAGAAAGACTTTTCTAACAAAAATTGTTCGACGCAGATTACTCCCAGACCGCTCGACGTCGAGCCAAGCTATGGAACTTTGCCATTGTGCTTTCATTCAAAAAAAAAAAAAAAAAGTTGCTTTACAAATATGCACTATATGCAGGAATAGAGAGAGCGGGAAGAGTGACTGCTTCCAAGTGAGTGTGGGACAACAGCCAGAGCAGCTTTCAGCAGCTGGGTGACAGATACAATGAAATTTTATATCATTCTATAAATACCAGGAGCAGATGGTATTTATTAGAATGTGATGGTTATTAAGCAGTGCCCCAGATTAAGCCTCTCTTATCGAGTGGGCTGTGATTAATAAGCTTCGCAGGGATGACCCAGTCCTTAGAGGGACAACAAGAAACAGCGAGAGGGCAGCAAGAACAAATGTGTGATTTGAATGTCTTTGACATGCAGTGGATTAAGAGACATATGTTTTAAGAACCCTATAAGTTGAGATTTGTGTCGACGGAAAAGCCCTACCTTTGCATATTTCATCTTTATAATTGACACGATCTACAATAGTGTTCAAGATTTATTTTGTGTTCGCTTGTAAGTGACGTTCGTTTCAGTTTAAAACATAATGCATCGACATGTTACGGTGATGAGGCAGAGCTTCAGTACTTTAGTCTGTCCATTTTTCAACACCTCTTCATCTATCCACGCCGCTTAAACAGGCCCGCTTCGAAAGCTTCAACTTCCAGGCCAACACCTCCAATCAACATGATTGCACCCGTCATCTCGTACTGTAGATCCCTAAATAGTCAAGCAGAGTCTCTGCTATAACTCGGCTGCAAAATCCCCGCATTGCATTCTGGATCGTTAAATCGCTCATTCATTGCAAAAACATGACAATGATCATTCATGGTTTACCTTCAGTTAAACTCCATTACCCTTTTTAGAGAAAGAACGGAAGTGTTAATTGAAGATACTTCCATGGAAGGTTCACATACTCTTAAGATCTTTTGGAGTGTAGGTAAATCGGCAGTTCTACTTTTTGCTTTCTACTCAACTTCTCATTCCAGCGCAACACTGGCTCAATGGTAGTGAGCAAAAAACATCTGCGCTCCTACTGTCATACATTCTCTATATATTCCAGACACACAGATGTATGTTCTCACACTGTAAAGAGATCCAGCTTTAAATGTATCCCTGTGTTACAGCATATATGGGTGCAATTATTTATGTAACAAAAACGAAGCCCCCCCAAAAAAAACAAGTGGGCGATATAAAAATACAGCCTTACTGCTATCAGGGGATTTAAGAGGGTAGGTTGCAGCCAGGTGCTGCTAATCATAAACTCTTGATTAACTGATCATCAGCAGGTGTGCAGACCTCTATAAAAGTGTGTGTGTGTGTGTGTGTGTGTGTGTGTGTGTGTGTGTTAATGCAATGCCAAGAGGGATGGTTTTAAAGAAGCAATTGTTACTGGACATCAATTTGGAAAAAGGGTTATAAAAAATAAAAAAATACAAATATTATTATACAAATATAATTTTCAATGCGCTACAGTAAGAGAGATTATTCACAAGTGGAAAGCATTCAAGACAGAAAAGACAGGCCTCCCTGACCATGTTAAATGCTAAAGTCCATAACAGCTCAATTATAAGAAGACCGAACAAGTGCAGTTTGTTTGAAATTGTTGGCAGGACAAAAACGTGGAAGCAAGAATGCATCTGAACAAACATGTCTTTTGGAACAATGTCCTATGGACGAATGAGACAAAAAAACGGAGGAGTTGTTTTTGCAGCCACAGGACTTGGACACCTTGCAGTCATTGCGTCAACCATGAACTCCTCGGTGTACCAGAGTATCCTGAAGGCAACTGTGAGGCCATCTGTCCGACACTCAAAGCTCGGTCGAAATTGGATCACATGAAGTATGAAAAACCAAAATGGACTGCGCATACAGACTGTGGTTAAATTTGAAACTTACTTTAACCTGATTCAAATTGGACAAATTGCACTAAGATGATAAACTATAAATCACAAGAGGTACAGTAGCAACGTAGCTAAATCAGTTTGCAGACGCAAGACAACATGACTGAAAAACCAATGCAGTTTTTGTTGAATACCCGCAAAAATACGAAACGCACTGAAAACAGGTGAATGGAATTACGACAGGAAATGAACTGGAACACAACCTGTAATCTATGAACAACAATAACAAATAATGCTCGGAAAAACCGGTTCAAAATAAAAGGTTGCAAAACAGATGAAGTGTAACGGAACAGTACAGCATCCAGTACAGATACCGTGACCGTTTGAATGCTTACTGAGGTTTATTGTTAGGATTAACAAATGTACCAGCATCGTTTGGATGAAATCCCCCCCCAAAACAAACAAACAAACAAACAAACAAGCAAACAACCCCAAACATGAATTCACTCTTCGTTGTCCAAACTGATGTGAAGTTTCCATGAACTCACGCCAGAAGCTGCACGCCGCGGCAAATTGTTCACGCCAGAGTTTTCCCGGCATCCTGCACTAACCCTGAGGTTAATGCTGCTCTCATGCCTGCCCCAGCTCAACTCAAACCATGATGCATCACAACACAAGGCTACTATGAGTCATTTTATTCTCTCCGTGGTGCTGTAAAACTATCCTCCCAGACTGTGATTATTGCTATTATGTCTGTGTTAAGTGTCCATCAACTTTACTGATGATAACCACAATGATATGTCATTAAAGTGGGCTAAGGCTCAAACTATAAAAACACTCAGCCCAGTGTTTGCTTGGGCTGAGAGCCATGCTAGCGCTCTTGCACTCTTTTACTTGGCTGTTACTCACAAACCCATTAGGCAGTAGGTCAAGGTAACTCTCTCTCTCTCTCTGTATCTCTTCCCAGCTGTTTCCTGCAGCGGTAGCTGCTACGGTCTCTCTTGCATCCCCACTTAGGCTGCTACTGGTCACCTCACAGCACTTCCTGTTTGCATTGACTCATTTCCTGTTCTGTCCTCACAGGGGAGTCTGTCCATTTTAGTGGAATTTGGCGCGTGTCTGGAAGAGGGGAAAAAAAAAAAATCCCACTTGTTCTCTTGCTCACATAAAAAAGTCGAGAGGTCAAAAATATGTCTGGGACTTCCAGCTTTATATGCAGTAGCTTCAAAGTCCTGGAAATGCTCATGCTTTTCTCTTCGAGTGACTCACTTGTGGATGATGAGTGATTAATCTGCTGATTAATATTCCTATATATTGGATAATCGTAATGACGCCTCATTCATAAAATCATACTTGTTTCTCACATTTCGAAATTACAGAACTGACTTTTCCCCCCCTCTCTCAGTCTTTCTTCCAGAATAAAATGATGTCAAGTCTTTGCTGCCATTCTGTCTGTTCTGTTTAAAACGCGCTCGCTGAATCCCGAGATGACATATCAGCAAACTATTCAAAATGATCCCTTGATCATGCAGCCGTAGAATAATGAAACTGTTTAAACAATATCAGCGAATGCAAACTGTTAGAATAACTGTTTAAAGAAACGCTGGCCTGAACATCAAAGTCGAGCAAATGAGCTGACTCGTAAACAGATCGGCCCTGAAAATACGCACCACACATGCTGATTCGAGAGGCAAAAAAAAAAAAAAACCTTGTCGAACAGACTGTTTGTGACAATTAGGCCGATGCCAGATAGGGCTGACTTATCAGCGGTCCCCATCCAGGCCTCTGTTTATCTTTAATTGCAATTTTGAAAGAGATTTGGAGCAATTAGGGTCCGGGAGGGGCTCTGCCGAACACACCCTGCCCTAAACAATGGTGCTGTGTTTGGCAGCCTTTGCACGCTGAACGGCCCGAGTAAGAAATATAGGGAGTGTCCGTGCAATCCAATGAGCTTTGATTGATGCGTTGCCAGGAGCATCTCTTCACAAGCACATGCGGAGTTCATGCGTAGTTCAGTAAAACTTCCAGTCAGCAGAAGAAGCCGCTTCCTCCGCTGACCCTCACACCTCACTTACACCTGGCCATACGCCCTCCGCCAGTGTTATCCTAGTGCTACGTTGCTTTACTGCAGAGTTTAACCACCAGAAACTCAATCTGAGAGAGAGAGAGAGAGAGCGAGAGAGAATGCGATTCTCCCCAAGGAGACGTCAGATTGGGCCATGATTCCTCATCAGTGATGTCGCAGGGGGAGCCGAGCACGGACGATCCAACACATAAACCCACTTATTTAAAAGTCATTACAGCATGCATGGACCTGATTGGATCATGTGGCACAGGAATGTGTGGTCAGACCAAATTGTAATTCATTCCTCTCGTCTCTGACAGTGCAGATATTGAATGGCTGAATCTGTGCCGTAACATCTGGAAAACTCATTTTCTAGTCTGTTTGCAATGATCTTCATTGGACATGTGTATCATAAATAAAGCAGAGGAAAATTCCCTATTCCAAACATTTCGTTCTTTCTGTTGAGATCAGCCTATTTGCAGTGCGGATTTAATAAATATTTAGACAAATGTTTGCTTGTGGTATTTAAGTCTTCAGAAAGCCTTTACTGCCCTCTACTGTCAGTTATGTATTAATGCAGCACACTGCCTGAAACAAGGGGCTGGACTGTAGAACCCTAGCTATAGCAGTAAAATGGCTGATTTATAGTTGCTTACTGTGAATATTAGTGACTACAGGAAATAACTTGTTTTGTATATGTTTAACAACTTTTAATGTAACTATAATGAAAAACAAAATTAGTGTTTTTTTTATTAAAATATAATTAATCATGATAAAATAGTTGTACATCTAGTATAAGATGAATAAAACATCTAGATGTTCTGTTACAGTATATGCAGTCTTTTTTGTGCATATAACAGAACATCTAGATGTTTTATTCATGCACTGTATCATATAAGGTTGCTTCACATAAACTTATTATTGATTGTTTATTTTCCTATACCAACGTGCTCTTTTTTTTTTTATTCCTCATTCAATAAAAGCAAGATATCAAATAATTTAGCACTCTCTCTCTCTCATAAATTAGTACTGGATGCTGACAGTGATCGGCAATTTGTGTTTGAAATATATATATAAAGTACATGAAAGCCAATCTCAGGTTAAACGCTCAGCTAACTCATCTTAAAATAAAGAGCATGAGGAAATGTGCTTGAAATAAAGCAGACCTTGAACCCCTACAGGCCTACAGGTGAACCTTGTCTTTAATCCCTCCCTTGGGGCTTGGCATCCCACGCCGTCACTACCTTATCCTCCTCCGTCCAGAAATAGCAATCGGAAGGAAGTTCACTTGCTCCCGTAGCCAACTGGAGAGAGAACAGATCAGCCCGGGAAAGGAAAGGAAAGGGAGGAAATAACAAGCAAAGAAGCTGGCATGCCTCACTGCTTTTAATTGGTTCCAAGTGTCCCAGATTCTTGAGTCTGGAAGACTCCCCTGGTCCTCCAGTTGTGTGGAGCTCAGTTGCAATGTATATGAAGCTCGCTCTGGCTGAGCACCGATACGGACTTCACTTTCAAGCTGATTCTTTAAATGGACATATTTCTGGACATATTTAGTGCACTTTTAAAATTTTGGTAAAAGCTTTGGTCCTTCAATGATGTTGCTTCATGCATATCCATATACTTTATACACCAGGATCATGATGCAAACTGCTATTTTATTATTGCCTTTATAAGTGTGGCAATTTTTCATGGCAAAGATTAAACAAGGTGCTGGAGAGATTTTTACACCAGCTGCTGCAGATTTGCAGATGATGCGAATCTCCCACTCTACCACATCCCAAAGGCGGTCCATTGGATTTAGATCTGGTGATTGTGGAGGCCAAGCGAGTACAGATAACTCATCCAAGAAAGCAGTCTGAGATGTCTCTGCAAACTGTGATACTCATGTACGCTGTGGCATTTTAACAATGCTGAATTTGGACCAGGCGGCACGGTGGTGTAGTGGTTAGCACTGTCGCTTTGCACCGCCAGGGTCCGGGTTTGATCCCCGGCCAGGCTCGATTCCAGTCTCTGTGTGCATGGAGTTTGCATGTTCTCCCCGTGCTTGGTGGGTTTCCTCCGGGTACTCCGGTTTCCTCCCAAAGACATGTAGGTTAGGTTAATTGGCGTTCCCAAATTGCCCGTAGTGTGTGAATGAGTGAGTGTATGTGTGTGTCTGTGCCCTGTGATGGATTGGCACCCTGTCCAGGGTGTACAGTACCCTGCCATGTGCCCTAAGTCTCCTGGGATAGGCTCCAGACCCTCCGTGACCCTGAATACACGATTAAGTGATATACAGGGTGGGCCATTTATATGGATACACCTTAATAAAATGGGAATGGTTGGTGATATTAATGTCCTGTTTGTGGCACATTAGTATATGTGAGGGGGCAAACTTTTCAAGATGGGTGGTGACCATGCTGTGAAGATACGAGATGTGCAGCACCTGAAACTACGGATACTGGAAGTCTGTGCTGGCATTTCTCCTGCGGTGTTGCTATCAGTGTGTGAAGTCTGGGAGAAGAGGTTGCATTGACAATCCATCACAATGGGCAGCACATTGAACACATTTTATAAGTGGTCATAAACTTGTAAATAACTCATGAAAGAATAAAGTTATGTTAAAACCAATCACACCATTGTTTTTCTTGTGAAATTCCCAATAAGTTTGATGTGTCACATGACCCTCTTCCTTTTGAAAAAACAAACGTTGGATCCAAGATGGCCGACTTCCAAATGGGCACCATGGTCACCACCCATCTTGAAAAGTTTGCCCCCTCACATATACTAATGTGCCACAAACAGGACATTAATATCACCAACCATTCCCATTTTATTACGGTGTATCCATATAAATGGCCCACCCTGTAGATGATGAGTGAGTGAGTGAGTGAGTGAGTGAGTGAGTGAATTTGGACCCAAATTGCGCCATGTTATATCCCCTCTCCACTACACCACCAACACCTTGAACCATTGATTTCATGTTGTTTATGCCAATTTCTGACCCTACCATTCGAATATAGAAGTGTAGTATACAGTATAGAAATTGAGACCGGGTCAAACCAGGTCAAAGTGTAATGAGATGTCATTTGAGTTACTTTTGCTTTTCTATTAGCTTGAATTAGCTTCAACAAAATATTTTCGCTCAGATCAATCTCTAAACCCCAGAGAAGCCTGTGCATGAAAATCTCAGCAGATCTGCTGTTTCTGAAGTATTCAGACTAGCGCAACTGGCACCAACAACCATGCCACATTTAAAGTCTTCCACATTCTGATGCTCTTTAGTAGATCTTCTTGACCATGTCTACAATGTCTAAAAGCGTCGAGTTGCTGCCATGCTGAGTAAATATTTCCATTAATGAGCAATTGAATATGTGCACTTAATGAAGTGGGGAGTGAGTGTATACTTCACTATTTATATAAATAATCACTTTTAGTAACTGTTCTATCCTGTGGAAGGACTACACCCTAACTGTTATGCAAGTCCTTTACAGCGCACTATGCACACACATCTACAGTAAGAACAATTTCTCACAGCCAGTCAACCTACTGGTACATGTTTGGGTGTTGGGAGGACACCTAGAGGAAACTCTTGCAGACACAGGAGACCAGACTGCTGTGCTATAAAATAAAGCACCTCCTGGCATGACCTTTTTTGTTAACGGTAATGACCTGGTGTCTGGTTGAGTCAGGTCAGATTGCACCATCTTCACTATGTTCCCCTAACAGCAAGGGTTTTGTACCATACTTTATGAAAATGGACTTTTCAAAGATGTCATGTTGACTGCAGGATAATTTTAATAAACATTTTTATTTTATTTTATGTAGAAACCATCTAGAAAATATGTAGAACATGATAAAAAAAAAAAAAAAAAAAAACAATGGCACGACTGCAAGTGTTTTACAGTATGTAGCTGAGAAAACGCATCTGGAAAAATGCATTGAGGGCTGTAGTGCTTGTTTGGGTTTACATGAGTGCACACAGTGTATACATGTAAAGGTTATGCAGTAGATATAAAGAGTAAAGAGTAACAGATGGAATATGTAAAAATTATCTTAGTGCCTGCCTTGAACAGCCTCGTTCTAGTTTAACAATGTGTGTTTTAACAGTATATGCTATGTAACTTGAGCTCTTCAAATTTGTATTCATGATCAATGAGAATTTACATGACCTGCCTTTTCTCCAAAAAATCTATTACCGGTCTATTTTTATACAACACATGTCTCAAGGCAAATTATCTCCTCATGTGCCCTAATGAAAATGGGTTACTATTGCAGCCGCCGTTGAAGGAAAGTTAATGAGACTGTCAATGCGTTCAATTTTTAGAAAATGTAACTTCATAAATCATACATTTCGGACATACAAAACCGAAAAGAACAGCGCACGACAACTTGCTATACTTCCTGATGATGTGTCTTAATATTAGTCTTTGAGACATTAAAAAAAAAAAAAAAAACACAGCGCACAGCGTTCACAACATTCTTAGCAATTATTAATAATTCCTACAGAGAAAGTGAATTTGCTGCAGACACAACTGTCTCTGAACTTAAGGCAGTATGTTACGGCGTCTTCATGTCATAGTGATGGCGAAAATTTAGCGAAGCACAAAGGAAAACAGACTTCCCGAGATACAGACAGCCTGCATTTGTCATCCGGCTTTTACAAAGCCCAGGAGTGCAAAGAGCTGCAAATCGCTGCTACTGTCTGTATATTCCACTTCTGCAAACTGTTTATCCTGCTGGAAAAGAATGATTTCACCATTCAAACCAAAAAAAAAAAAAATCAAAAGACCTTAAAGTGTGGGATAACCAACATGTCAGTCATGGCTCTGTCTGCTGTCACGGTTTTTTAGTTTCATTTTACAAGCACCAAAGACATATCCAAGCTTCTGATAAGCTGAAGGTGGTATTGTAAGCTCTCGAAGCCATATTAAGGGGCTCCACAATGTTTTAGTTCAACAATTCTTCACTAATGAAATCTTGTCAAAAGGTAAAATCGGCCATAGATGACTCAAAAAGTACAGTTGTTTAGCAACACACTTCAGTAAAGGCACCAATCAGGCATGATGATGAACAGACAAAACACTTGCAAAGCAAACAGACAAATGAGTTACTAAGTATAGCTTTCATGATCAGTTGCTTTGACTAGTGTCTCGAGCACTGACACAAAGAGAGCAAAACAAACAAGCACTCCTTGTTGCTACCGTACATCCTGAAAGGAATTGTATGCATTCATCACACACAGGACCCAGAGCCGTGAATGGACAGCTAGGCCACCCACGACCCTGAGAGTCGAAGGACCATACCACAGAGCAAAATCCCTGGGACTGAACGCACAGTCCTCCCATCCTGTTTGCCGGCTGTCAGCTTCTGATAAGGCGTCTTGGCCAGGAGGAGCTGTGCTGGCCTTTGCCTGAGTCAACGGGAATCCAGGAAGCGTTCACGTGCTGTTGTGTGGAACAATGGAGGGAGGAAACTGCAAGAGGAAAAAAAAGACATACAGACAGACGGACAGAAAGGCAATTAATCTTTATGCAATGATAAACACATCTGCTGGTTTGTTCAATGTCCTCAATTGATATGGAAATAAAAGCAGTCCGAGCAACATTACAGATTCGATTAACAGTCCATCAACATAGACCAAGCTCCTGTTATGACAGTGTCACATGTCTTATCTAAAATAAAAGATTAAAATGAGCGCCACACCAATAGTATATATATATTTTTTTTCTCGTTATTAATTTGTATGCCAGACATACTTTTGAAAGTTGTGACCTTTTGCATTAATTCCAAAATCTAATCAGGTCCTACACTGGTAACAATGACGAGTCTATGAATCATCTTACAAACATTCAACCACTCATTCTTGAGATATTGCTCTACCAAGAATATGAGGTAGGCAGATTGACAAACCAGTGATAAAAATGTCACACAGATAGGAAATGAATTTCTCGAACATGATGTGTTCAAGTCCAACCATGACTTTCTATTGTGTAGAATAACAGAACACAGTTATGAGGGTAAAAACTCCCTTTATTTCTCTTTATAATCCCCACTAATGCACTTATCCCTGGGCTTCACTTTTGTTTGGATAGCTTCAAAACTTAGAACGTTTTTTTTTTAAGTCATGATCAGGCTACCTGCTTCACGTCTGAAATGCTGAAATGCTGATTTCCCCCCAGGAACTCGTTCAATTGTTTGCACAATATTTAAATTGCTATTTATTGCTATTTGCACACAATACTTCTGTCAAAATTGTAAACTGTTTACTGCTGCTCTTCCCACTACCTCAATTCATCCTTCATCAAAAAAGTACTGTTATGTCTTACATTGTTGTGTCTGTCATGTACCACTTTGTTTGCAATTTTGCACGTGCACTTTGTCTATTTTTGTATTTTTTTGTATAGATATTGATAGTTCTTCTTTTAGAGTAACTTAAAAATGTAAAATTTATGTTGTACATTTATGTTGTTACATGTATGTAGCACCCTGGTCCTGGGGGAACGTTGTTTCGTTTCACTGTGTACTAACTGTATATGGTTGGAATGACAATAAAAGCCTACTTGACTTGACTTGACTTGACAATGCCACCAACATGTGGAAATGGCTTGGAGTGAGTTCGGGACTCTACAGGGGATGTGGCAGTAACTCCCTGTCAAGTTCCTGTTCAAGCAGTGCAGTTGGCAGTATAAGATCCTGCATTGTCCCACAAAACAGAAGGAGTATTCCCCTTGCTGAATGTTTACAGGAATGACTGCAGTGGGCTCCGAGCCATCTCGGCCAGTATCCGTGGATCGTTCATGGCTGTACGTCATGAAGTAATGTTTTACTTCATCCTTGTACCGTGCTTGACGTCTACTGTAAATGCAGATTAGTTTTATATCTCAATTCATGAGAAATTCAGCAGCATTGCCAGTTTGACATGAACGTCCCATGTGTGAAAAACAGGAAGGAAGCTATTGTAGAAAATTCTGCAATAACTGTAACACAATAACAGATGGGTTTCTTCCTCAGGCAATCCCATTATTCAAAGTTGGGATAATTAACAACGGTAAAATAATTTGAGGAAACCCTATGAGAGTGAAAAGGATTATAGCGTGTACTGTACAAAACAAAATGTTTCAAAAACTCTTGCAAAAAGTAGTTTACTCTTAAAAAAAAAAAAAAAAACCCACACATGGGTGTAACTCTAAACATGCATAAGTGTTCTTTAGTTGTTCCATTGGAGGATTCTCCCCAAAATTCTCTCAACAGAGATTTATGAATAAGGAAAAGTGAATGGAATAATATATTAATTATTCAAAGAGCAGACATGAACAAATTCAAACACGAGAGATCAATGCGCAGAAAACCACGGAAAAGCTGATCCTGGCCTGACCTGAGAATCATGTTTTTTATTTCTCCAATGCATTTAACACCAAATGCTGTTGGGTAGAAACGTCAGTCTCTGCAAACTGAGCCATCCATTATGCATTGTTGCGCAATATTCACCTGGCAGGCTGCATATCCAACATGGTAGTGAGCAGCATGCGTGTTTCACATGGGGACTACAGTATATTGGTTAATCTTTTTCTTCAGTCTATACATTTCAGCATGGAACCCTATGGAACCCCTATGTACTGTAGGTTAGGAATGGATACTGAATACACAGTACAAACCTGGTGGGGTCCTTTGTTGAGTGATGACGTTGAACATCACCAATATACGGTAAAAAGGGACAGCCCCTTTGTCTTCTTTTGCCACAGAGAGTGTGTAAAGGTCGTTCATACAGTAACTATAAGCATGCTGGCGTGCATTTGAGTGACAGATTTGACTTGAAGCTGTAAACAGGAAGCGACAGTCATTTCTAATTCCTGAGAAGATTCAGGTCCTTTTGTGTTTGCAAGTCACAAATGGATGGCTAGTGTGATATTTTATTCTGTGGTGAGATGTGGAAGATGGCAGCAGGCTTAATGAACTGCTCAGGAAAGCAGGTTCTGCTGTGGGAGTGAGGATTGATTCACTAGGGACTTGAAGTCAAACAGAGCAAAAGAGCACATTCAATAATAGACCGAGACATGCTCTAAGGATGGTTATAGGAGGATCTATTAAATTAATTCATTTGTAGAAGTCTAATCCTGTCACTAACATTTATAGCTTTACAAATTGATTCAAGCGAACCATTGCAAATTTGCAAGAAGGACTGCCAAGAAAGAAAAAAAAAATCCTACCCATTGTAAAAGATTAAAGTGGTTAATAACGTTGATGCTGTGGGGCTGTTGTGGTTGGTAGTTCAGGAGATCTCGTGATGATTCATAGCATGATTATTTCTTCTAAGAAAATCCTACAAAATCCCAACATCATCATCATCCCGACTGCAACCTACGCCAGTGAAACGTGGAAGATGTCTGTCAGGATCATGTGATGACGCAATGTCGCCCAGCAGCGGTGGCTTCGCAGAATCTTACGTGTCTCATACCATGACCGCATCACCAACGAAGAGATCCACCGCCAAACTGCGATCCGACCCCTAACTGCCATTGTAACTGAGCGACCTATGCGACTTCGGGCCATGTACTCCGTCAAACTGAAATCAGCAATTCTGCGGGTGCAACCTGGCGTCAGACTTTCATGGACGATACACTTGGGATTTTGTTAGACGAGACCGAAGATGTTGTGGCAGACCGATCATGCTGTAGAAACATCGCCGTCCAATGGCGCGGGAGGAACTAAGTCTAAGTCCAAGACTACAAAATCTACCTGATAAGAGGTTCTGATAGACTAGAGACAAACCTTTAAATGATGAGTGATTTAATTCAGTTGAAATGGTATTTGTATAGTGCTTTTAACGATGGGCATTATTGCAAAACAGCTTATTATGGGGCGGCACGGTGATGTAGTGGTTAGCACTGTCGCATTGCACCGCCAGGGTCCGGGTTCGATCCCCGGCCAGGCTCGATTCCCGTCTCTGTGTGCATGGAGTTCGCATGTTCTCCCCGTGCTTGGTGGGTTTCCTCCGGGTACTCCGGTTTCCTCCCACAGTCCAAAGACATGTAGATTAGGCTTCCTAAATTACCCGTAGTGTGTGAGTGAGTGTGTGTGTCTGTGCCCTGCGATGGATTGGCACCCTGTCCAGGGTGTACCCTGCCATGTGCCCCAAGTCTCCTGGAATAGGCTCCAGGCCCCCCGTGACCCTGAATACGGGATTAAGCTGTATAGATGATGAGTGAGTGAGAGCTTATTATGGAAATGTGTATGAAATGTGTGAAATGATCAGACTGTCCGGGATGAGCAAGCTGAGGGTGACGGTGGCAAGGAAAAACTCCCTGAGATGGAATAGAAAGAAACCTGGATAGGAAACCTGGACTCAACAAAGAACCCATTCACATTTATGTGATAACGGATAGCAGGAATTGTTTTGCAGTCATACTGTGTTTTAAGCAGCTGGAAGTTCAATATAACAGAAAAAAGCTTTTGAACTCATATGGTCTCGACAGTGTCAGTTAAACAAACCAAATTTTGCCATATAGTTAACAGTTACAGACACCTTAGCTCAAGTTATTGAGTGTCCTAAGCATGAACAGCTCATAAACTCTTACAGAGCATGAGCTGTGGATGCTCAGAAACACTAAAGGCGGTTAGCGTGAAGACTGTGGGAGCTCCAGATGGAGTGTGTGTGCGTGGTGGCCGTTAGCTTCTGTGGCAGCTGGAAATGTGTGAGCTGTACAGCTGTAGGGACTGCGCTGCCACCGCATGCTCCGGCCGTTCCGCTCCCTCTCTGATTTACTGTCTGGCTTTTTATCAGAAGCCTGCATGCCGGGGCCTGCGGTAGACCTCCATTCCACCACGCGCTCAGGCAGTTAGGCCTCATTCAAACCTACATACTGTCAACCCTCTCCAGTTTACACACACGCACACACAAAAGGCATCTCAGATTTGGATGTACTGCTTTCAGTGCAGGATCTTCATATATAATAAGTTCTATTGTATGTAACTGCTTTTAAGAGCCTTTCCAATTCATTGTCTGGAAATATTTTGCTCCTTATACGCAGAGTTGACTAGAATTGCTGTAATGGAGTATAATAGGGTGAAATAAATGAATGAGTGAATAAACATTATTGCAATTAATTTAACCTATTTTTAGGTAACACAATTCTTTGCTCACAGAGATATTGGACACATGCTCACCATAGTGTACCTACTGTACAATATGCTTGGGTTGGATATTTTTTTCTACATAGTGTAGCACGCTTGTCCCCCCTCCAAATCTTCAGAATATCCCACCAATCCCACCCGCTTGCACAGTTATGAATACTACTTAATTTCCTTCTGCTTTTTTTCTTTGATTTTCACTCTTATTTAGCCTTGGACAGTTTCCATGCAGCAGTTAGCTCTTATCTGTCATACGGCAGCTACCAATCGAAAAGAGTGAACGGTATCATCGGGTTCTTCCGAGACAACTCAAGCGAGCCAACTACGTCTTTTAGAACTGCTGCACGTCGCAGACACTCAATATCTACTGCATGCATAAGCATGTACTACGAGCAGATGTCCATGATTGGCAAGGCTCAATGTGATACAATGGGCAGAGATAGTTGTGGCATCACTGAGATTTGTACTTGTGAACCAAGGGTGATGAGGCAAATGCTTTTCTGTGGACTCAGTCTGTATTTTCGGGGCAAAATAATTTGGCACAATTTCCCGAAAAATGGACAAATTAGTTTTTTTTTTTTAACAGTTACTGGAAATGAACGAACGCAGGAAATGCGTCAGGCATGAGCAACTCGTACATTCAATGTTAATGAATGTGTCCTTTCATTGTCCCACAAGTTTCATATCTGACACCCACTGCTAGGAACCGATGAGACTCTTCACTTCATTAAAGCACTTTTTGTTAAATATTGCCTCATGGCTTCCTTTAGCCAGGCCTAAAAAAGGTACATAAACACCTAAGGATCTACTACAGTGTATGCTGATTTACTGTATGTTCAAAAAGCTTAAGCTGAGCTTACGAAATGATGGCAGTTTATTAATGCATTTCTCAGATCTGCCACAGTATCCTATTCTGCCCGGATTCAGTAGTCTACAATATTACAGTATTCCATCAAGGAACTTCTTTAGTCCAACCAGGAAGTGTGGAGGCCCAAGGTGATCACTGAACGCCAGTGGTGACCATTGTATTTATTCCCATTTTTACACCCGTAACAGGACCTCTGCTTATTGTACAATATTAGGCTTGGCAATTTATGGTGCTTCTCATACACTTTCAGTAAGAAATCCCATTTTTAAATAAATATACAGTCTAGAAGGATGTCTAATACCAATTGTCCAGCCTCAGCATAATTTTTTATTTTTTATTTTTTGAAATAAAAAAGATTTGGATGTCTTTACACAATTACACAGCTCCTTACATGGCCTGTCTTTAGTGTCTGTCTGAGATGTTATCCCCTCTTTCTCTGTCTCTCTGCTTGGTCCATAGCGGGCTGCTGTGCCTGCTGGTGAGGTAATGTCTGAATTTGTAATCTGTCTGTGTGTGTCTCCGAGGGGGGAAAGATTTCACTCTCAAGCAGTCTGCCTTTACTTTACTTTACAACCTGACACAAACATGCCACGGCTCCCTAAAGAATCATGCTAGCTCATGCTAGGAAAAAAAAAAACATTACTCCAAACCCACAATTCAGTATAAACTATTTTCTATGTACAAGGCTATTCGAAGAAATATTCAAACACACACACACACACACACACACACAGAGACACACACACACACAGAGACACACACACACACACAGAGACACACACACACACACACACACACACACACACACACACACACACACACACACACACACACACACACACACACAATTAAAGCAAGTGTATACCTCTTTGCAAGTGGCCTCATTAGATATACTGAGGTCAGTGCAAGGCCAGATCACCTCGATGACACACAGGCTGCAGAATTCTGGGTTTGGACGCGGTGGTCAGAAACAGAGACCACAGAAAAAAATTCTGTCCTAAGTAGACAGAGAGGGAGCTTAAGAAACCACTAATTTGAGATCAGTATTGGAGACCACCATGTAAACACAACATAACTCAGAGCACCCATAATCTGCTCAGCCGAGAGGACGGAGTGGTAAAAGCTGCATTCTGCATAAATTCCTATGGTTTTTTGTGTTGTGAGTTAGCAGAATGCAAGTGAATATATTTAAAAAGTGAAATTCTCATATATTCCAATAGATTGATTTACATGTAAAAAGTGAAATATTTTACGTTTTTTATTTATTTATTTATTATTAATTTTTTTTAGATGATTATGGCTCATAGCTGGTGGCAGAGTGCTTAGCCTTGCAATTCCAGGATTGTGGGTTCAATGCATGCTCACTTCAAAACATCATGCAATGTAAAAAAATAAATAAATAAAGACGTAATATAGACACAAAACATCATGTTGCAAAGTGTTTTATTCCAAAAGGAACATCATACATTTTATTTATTAGTTTGTACCTTTTTTTAATTATACTGCCTAGCACCTCTAGGGTCTGAGATCGATTCCCACCTTGGGTCTGTGTGCATGGAGTTTGCATGTTCTCTCCATGCTCTGTGGGTTTTCTCAGTGTACTCTGGTTTTCTTCCACAGTCCAATGACATGTGCGTCAAACTAATTGGCGTTCTCAGTGCGTGAAGTGTGAGAATGTTGACTGGAGGTCCAATCATGATTGTAAAAATAGGAACAAATACAAAAGTCACCATTGGCCTCCATGGTACCTAGTTGGACTACAGAGGCTCCTAGATAGATGGATGGAACGTTATTAGTTTACACTTAGATTTAATATTATGGAAGATTCATAAAACAAGTTAATTCCTGTTATCTTGAACATTATATATATATATATATATATATATATATATATATATATATATATATATATATATATATATATATATACACATATACATATACATACATACATACATATATATATACACACACAATATATATATATATATATTATCTTACAGAGAATCTACAATTATGTCAGAAAAAAACAACAACATCTCTGACACTGGAGACTCCTTCCTTAAATGATATGATACTCACCATATCAACAAATATACATGTTCTTATGTGGAGCACATTCTTGTGTTAGTTGTTCCCAAATAATTAATGCCATATTTCTACAAAAGCATCAATATAAAATGTTGCAGTCAGCACTACTGCCTGAGCTGCTTCTGCCCAATCAGAATTTTGAATTCAGCAGCACTGTAGTATAAAAACAAATTATACCCAGTAACTCAATGCTGCTTTAAAGCCCTCTTTGATGGCATGCAAATGAACTGAGCTAAACGGAAATCTTAGATCGGATGGAGACAAAGAAAAAAGAAAAAGAAGAAATCTTTCACACCACACATGCCTGCCATTTGCCTCATGCAGACAGAGCCTGTTTAGTTTGATATGCTGAGAATGTCAGAAAGGTGCTGCTTTCAATTACGGCTGCATATAAAATCAGACATGCAACTTTTTAAAAGTCTAAACTTTGTTATTCCTGCACCTTAAATCAGCCATTTGAAAGCTTTGGATTTCTGGAATATTGTTGCTGTGTTTGCTGTCAAAAAGAATTTCTGTGTGTGTGTGTGTGTGTGTGTGTGTGTGTGTGTGTGTGTGTGTGTGTGTGTGTGAGAGGGCTAGATTCAACGAGGCGTTATTCCCAGCGGTGTAACAGAACTCAAAACTCATTTATTACAAATTTTCATTTATTCCTGTTTATCTGGAGATAGCAGGGATTGAAACGAAAGCCTTACTGTAAAGGATTATCCCTCCATTTTGAATAGGAAGTTATTTGATTATGATGCTGTGGCACGCTTTCCTGAGGGAGTGGAAATACACTAAACCTTTTTTTTTCTTCTTAATCTAAGACAAACATAGTCACTGCCTAAAACATATATAGGCCAGCCCTTTGGGCATTCTGTTTTGCAATATATGTCCACATGGGTGAATCTGTTGAGGACTCAGCTAGTGCTTCTGGCTAGAGAATCAAGAGGAGGAAATTAAACAGATTCAAAGAGGAGCTTCAGCCCATTTATACTTCCGAGCAGCAGTGCCACGGAGGTGGTTCATATCGGATGTGAGTATAGATTCATTAAAACAGACAAACAAATCCAAAAGGCCATTCAAAAACCATGGTCAAGAAACCTACACGGATCATATGATCAGCAAACAGCATCCAGTAGGGGTGAAGACAAGAATCTCGTTGCAAAAAAAAAAAAAAAAAACATAAGAACAAAATGAGAAAACAAGGCGTACTATGAACCAGAAGTAAAACTGGCAATCAGAGAGAATGCACGAGTGTGGGACTGCAAACAGGTGTATCCTCGTAGCTGATGGGAAAGGGAATTAAATGTGGAAATGTAACACAGTGCTGCTTGCCTAAGTGGTTTGCATTTAATAATGAATTCACACTTTGTTGTCCCAGTGCTGCTGAATCAAATATGTGACAAATGTCGTGTGTTTCATTTGAATGAGATGATGAAGTTCTAACAATTGTATTCACACTTTACAAAGCCTTGGGCAAGTGTTTGATGGTTCAGGAGATTGTCCTGGGAACACTGTATTGGAAAAAGCAGAATACACCCTTGGTGGAAGTGTCGGTTCATCTCAGAGCGAGTTATAACTGTGATAGTTTTTGCAAATTAAAGGTGACATCTCGAGTAGTTGCTAAAATAAAGATTTAAGAATAAAAGTTTCCCCCGAGGCTCATATAAAAAAATGAAATAATAATAAAAAAAATAATAAAAATGAAGCATCATTTGCTTAAACCCAGCATTTACTATCATTTTACTCACTCGTCCACTAATCATATACAGCGCTTGTTCTCAACCTTATTCCTGGAGGACCACTGCCCTGTGTATTTTAGTGCTTTCCCTGTTCTACCACACCCACTTAAATTAAGAAAAAAAAAATGCTAATTGTTTGATTAGATAAATCAAATATGCTGGCAGCTCAGAAAGCACTAGGAACAGAGCTGAGAACCAATGTGGTACAGCGAGACCTAGAGACTATGCAGTGGGTGTGGCTCGAGGCAGGGTACACCCAGACCAGTTATGCTAAGGCCTGTGCACGGAAATTGGCGTTCGCAGAGAAAACCCACCAAGCATGGAGAGAACATGTAAACTCTACACACAAAGGGGTTACGTAAACCTGAGACCCTGGAGGTGCAAGGCCAAAATGTTAACCACCACACCATGTCGGCAAAAATAGTATTTAGTCTTAGAAAAAAAAGTGCATTAAATTCCTGAACCAATAACGTCCCTATCATGTGATGGATCTGGAAAAAAAAAAAAAAAACCCACACACACACACACACACACACACACACAACATACATGACTCATTGACAAATAGGTCTTCTAATAATATTCATAATAATCAGCAGTAATACTCCTAATAAACTTCATGTCTGCCCCAAACTAATGTATGTTTGCATGATGATTAAAAAGTCTGCATGGGTTCCAGTTGTGCATTTTCATTTTTCATACAAATTAATTTTGCCTTGCTCTATAACTGATGATGCTATCTAGATAATTACTTGTAGACTTTTATCTGCTTGCTGTGCTGTGGGAATGTTGTGGGTCTGCCATGCTGGATTGATGAGGTCTCAAACAACTGGCCTCCAGCAAAGCACCCAGTGCAGGCGTTGGTCTGAGCAATGGCCTCATTTCCTCCGAGTATAAATTCTCTCTGCACTGGGCACTACCAGAGAAGCCTATTACAGCACGCAGGGCCGGCCAGACCTGACAATTACAACCCAAATGCTTGTGTCTGTGGTCTGGGTTTCAAAACTCTCCAACATCCTTACTACATTAAATTGCAATAACTCAAGATCTGTATTTATTTATTCATTCATGTTTAATATTTTTTAATAACTTATGCTGTATTGTTATTTAATTATTATAATTGATTTTTTTTATAGAATAATATAGAAATTTATTCTCTTAGAACTTAATATTATGCCTTCTCGTCCCAACTTCTCATGTATGTTGTGGTAAAAGTGTAGCTTTCTCTCTTTACTCTTCCTTGGTTAGACAGCATGAAACCCTACCCTGTTGTTACACCCTCACTCACTCCATCTTTGCACACATTGCAATAGTTAGAAGCAGACCTGACCCCGTGACCCCGTGACCTAGCCTCTTCTGACACGTCTGTGCAGCATGCTTCAGACAGCCCCCAGGGAGGCCACAGATTAACCAGGGGAGTCAAGTGGCCCAGTCCCCCAGTCAGGCGTATCAGCCTTGGGCTTGTGCTTTTCCCATCCTCCCCTTAATCAGGCATCAAGGGAGGAGTGAACACATTACTGATTATTGATGATTGGAGATAGGAATTAGGCTGACATTTGGTGGGAAGTCCATGCACTTGATAAAAGAATGTGAGGAGCCCCAGATCTCAGCTGTCTGTAGCAGCAAAATGGGATTTATTCATGCAATAGTGTACTTTCTTGCAATTATTAGCAAACAATTAGCAAATTCTACTTTTACAATCAGGCACCACTCTCACATTAGCACTTTTGCTTTCTCTCAATTTCTCTCACCCTCTTTCTACCACTTTATTCCCATTTGCAGCACATTTAGACTCAGCTCAGCACCCCAGTGGTCTAGTTTTCATTACCCCAAGTTCTAATAGTTGGACTGTGAAATCATACAGCACTCTTCACCACCTCCCTTTCCTCCACACTTCTTATAGCAGATCTTTAATATTTATAGCTCTGAAGCCAGTGGAGCGGAAAGAAAGCGGGGGGGGGGGGGGGGGGGGGGTAGCCCTAGTGTATGTGTGTGTGTGTTGCGGACTGGTGTAGTGTGGTGTGGTGTGGTATCATTTGGAGGGACGGGTGGGTGGGGGGGGGTTCTAGGTGGCAGTTATGCAGCTCATGCTGAGGCCTTAGCCCTCCATGTTGAAATGATTAGGACACAGGAAGCTGAACCTGACACTGCTGACACCAGTCCCACCACCACATCCTGCCCGCAAGAGCCTCACTACACATCGATGCTCCATTTGCCATGACAGGCCAGTCTGATTTATGCATTTTGATAAGAGGAACTTGTGGGAAAATATGGATGTTTATGGGCGTGGACATGAGTTGCAGAAATTGGTTAGAGTCCATCAAAAACATAATCTTCTATTTCAGCATTCAACTATTGATAAAATATTTACTTAATACATTTTGTCACAGATATTATGACTGCTTTTTTATTTACAGAATGCAGAGAACACGCAGCTCTCAAAACGTCTCATATTACTTTGAAGCCAAAGATTTTTTTCCTCCCTGAAACCTTGGCAAGCTTTCAGCATTCGATTGGTTAATTTACATTTTTTTTATGCCTTTAGAGACCTGGAGGGGTCTACAGTTACAGAGAAAAAAAATGAAGAACTTTTTCTTCATTCTGGATCAGACATAAATCATGCCTAAACACAGAACTATACTGCCCCCTGGAGTGGAGGTGGAAAAACAGCTTTTTTACCCTTTTTTTTTTTTTTTTTTTTTTTTTACACACTATCGCCAAACTATATAGCAGAAAAAACCCATAACCTTTAGACTCAGAAAATGTTTTAATATATAAATTATATTTAATGTAGTCATAATGTTTTATTATATTAATTAATATATATATATATATATATATATATATATATATATATATTATATATATAATATATATATATATATATATATAATATATATATATACAAACAAATAAAGCTGTTGAATTACAGTGTGACAGTGCTACTCAGTAAAGAATGATCTACTTAGAAGAAAAAAAATCATTTGAGAACTGGATTTTAGAAAATTCTCATTTACTTTTCACAAACAGATAAATAATATTAATCAAAAAAAGATCAACAGGTGTTTACCAAAGTTTCTATAAGACAGTTATAATATATATTATTACAATTACTGTATAATGTATATATATATATATATATATATATATATATATATATATATATATATATATATATATATAATACAATTACTGTATAATGTATGTATATATATAATTATATATTATATATATATAAAACTGTCTTATAGAAACTTTTGTGCTTCAGTCGTTAATACTCGCAGAGCATTTCTTTGTTCAGTATTAATTAATTAATCATTATTATTATTATGATTATGATTATTATTATTATTATTATTATTAAAATCATAATTCTTAACAGAAAATGGAAATGTACAGCAGCTTAAAAATACAAGTAAATGATACTATACAGATGAATTCAAATTGAGAACAAAATGTACACCTTTTTTCAAACATTTTAAAAGATAAAAAATTTTAAAATCATAAACAAGGATACATCATCATCAACAATAACAACAACCCTTGACCAGTATGCCTTTGCTGCTACACAATGTACTACATTTTCCATTACAGTCATTTTAATGGTGTTACTTAATGATATTTTGTTTTTAAGGTCTACACCACTAAACTCATCTGTAATTCACTCTGAATAATTGTGCCAGGTAAATGCGGCAGGTGTAAATGCGCACTTCTGTGCCTGAGCTCACATACTAACTTGCTTTTCACCTATAAAAGTCAACAAACATTATCTAAAGCTAGTGAATGACTGCTAATACTGCATACAATGCTGATGATAAGACAGTATCTCATTCTCATTTGACATTAATCAACATATTTTTAATAATAATAATAATAATAATAATAATAATAATAAATAACATATTAATTGTTTATCCTGTACAAGGTCGCAGAAAGACTATGCTTACTCTATGCTTACTCATTCACACTCTATGGGAAATTTGGGAACTCCAATTACCCTACTTTGGACTGTGAGAGGAAACTGGATTACCCATAGAAAACTCACCAATCACAGAGAGAACATGCAAACTATACATACTGTACACAGCCCCTTACCCTTGGAAGTGCATGGACACAATGCTTACAGCTACAGTATGTCTTTTCTTGTTTCTTTCATGACTATTTTTTTTTGTCAGCAGAGCATATATGTTTTTACTTTCCCATGGTAAATACATAGTCAAATCATTTCACGAGTTCACTTCTTATTTCCAGACCATAGCACAGTAACTTTTTGAATATGAAATATGTGATCATTTGTGAGTTGATGTTATTTTATCATAAGGGATTTTAAAAATAGCGATTTGGAAGTGATGTCTGACTGTGAAATCCTACATAAGATTATCATCTCCATGCAATGTTTTCTTTAATAATAGCCCTTTGTTTTGTTGCCTTAGTGATACATTACTTTAGAGGCCAAAGAGCATTGTGTTTGCCTGCTTGTGGTTAGTGGCCAGGCACCCACTGCGCCACCATGCAATTATTGCACTTAACTGGCATGTTTGGTGTTGTTCCATTCCCTGGAGTATGTAACTCTTGTGAAACAAGACCACAGTGACAACAAACACAAATTGTTCCTCATCTACTCACTTGCTTTGATTCCTTAAGTTAAACAGCTGTTGCATGCAGCTCAGTGTACCGATAAATCTGTTCCCCTCATCACTCCATAAATAATCAATTAGCTAAAAGGCCTGGAGATAGTTCTACGGTAAGTGTTACATTTGCATTTGTTGGCTGTTCACTCAAACTCTCAGCGTGAAGTCCAAAGAGTCTTATCTATGTAAGCAATGGTGTCACTTTTTATAAAGAGCAAAAACACTGGGAATGTCCATTACAACAATTTGGAACATAGCTTAAAAACTAAGGAATTACCTGGCAGGCTTAGAAACAGTAAGAAACCTGGGAGACCATGGAAGACAACTAAAGTGGATGACTGCAGAATATCCATGGTAAAGAAGAACCCTTTCACAACATCTAAACAAGTCAAGAAGATGGTGGAGGCAGCGTAGGGCATGGGCATTCATGGCTGCCAATGGAAGACTTGGGTCATTGGTGTTTATTGATGAAAATGTTACAAAACTGATAGACTGCTGCTTCATATTGCAGATGGATCATGACAAAAACATAGAGTGAAAGCTACCCAAGGCAAAATGTCTTGAGGGAGGAAACTCAGTGTTTGATTATTTTCAAATGGGTCAAGCTGTGTTATAAAAGGCATAAAAAGATGTGTTTTCACCTGCATTTTCAACATAGCTCATTATGTTTGTAATTACAGCATGTGAGTTTGCCCATTATTTATGAGTCTCCCAAAATGTGTGTAAGAAAATGTATATATTTTTCTTAATGGTTAATGGCCCATTTTGTTAAACCTCCTTGAATTAAAGATGAAAGTACTCACTGATCATATTATTTGGTTCACCTGTACTTCAATTATTCAGTTAGCATTTGCATGTAAAAACAAAACAAAAAAACAAGAACTTCAGTTCATGCTTACAGTACATGAAATGTCAGGATTTGTCAAAAGAAAATGACAAATAATTGTTTGAGCTGAGTTAGTCTAATAACCACATTTAAAAAATGTGGTGAGCAGAAAAACCTCTCAAAATGCACAAAACTTGACATGTTAAAGTAAATAGGCTTTGAAACACTTCATTGGGCTCCATTCCTGGCAGCTTTTTTTTTTAACAGAAGTAATAATAATAATAATAATAATGCAAAATAAGTAATAAGCGGTTATGTTTTCAGCAGATTTTTAGTCCAGAATAAGCAGTCACACACATGCGCACACACACACACACACACACACACACACACACACACACACACACACACACACACACACACACACACACACACACGCACGCACCAATTATTATTTATAATCTAACTGATCCTGGTTTTCTCCCTCGGCTTTGTTGATCTGGATATAAACTGTTTCATCTACTAAAACAGAAGTGAAGCTGCATGCAGTTCACGCAAAAAAAAAACAGAATCAGTATAAATGCACATAAAGTCCAAAGGAGAAGAGTATCAATAACAGTAACACTCAGGAATACAAACTCTTGAGAATAAAAAGGAAGTCGAGTTGATGTTAAAATATGCAGATTCACCGATGCAGGCTCACATTGCAGTCTCACATTCCTGCAATCCACTGAGGATTTCTCTGCCTGGTCTTTTTTCCATGCATAAGTCATTTATATTAATATGGAGTAAACATACAAACTGAGCAAGTTAGAATTTCAAGAGAGAGCTTATAAAACATATCTGGCCAGCAGTCTTTAAGAAAGCCACATTTAAATGGCCAAACAGCAGCACTTTTTAAGAAAGAAAGAAAGAAAGAGAGAGAGAAGTTTAAACTGAGAAAGCACAGCGTGTGCAGTGTAGCAGTGGGGCACAGGGAAACGTTTCACTCCAGAGCACAGACGAAACTGACAATTTGGCTTCACATGGGAATTTTCAGAAAAGGTCTCCACCTTGTGGGCATCTGTCTTTATGCGAGTGAGTAAGCTGTTGTCTCGAAGGACATCAGACGTCAGAATCATGGACTGCACGTCATACTGCAATGCTTCTGGGACACAAATGACAAAGTTCCCTCGTTAAACATCTGGCGATGGAAAGAAATGAAAATGGAGACACGAGTGTTGGAGAGTTTAGGTGAAATTAGAAGATTGATTTTTTTTACCTGAATTTAGCAAGTAATGGCTGCTTATTATGGTCAGTAACTAGTAATTATTCTACTGTATAACTACTGAAGAGGAATCATATAGCATAGGTTCTTATCACTGGCATAAAACAAGTGTTCTCATAAAGGATATATATGAACATTTGAATATGCATGTGTAAATCTAAAAGAACAAATATGGTAAATAGAGGAGTTTTGCTTGCTGTTAGCTAGATTTTCCCAAATAAAAATAGAACACAAAATAAACAGTGTTGTTATTTTTGCCTTGTTTGCTTCATCTATGTAATTTCTCCTCCAAAGGAATTGTAAAAATTGAATAAATCACAAACATATTCTGTCCTCCTGGCCTTGGTTTCACAAAAAGAAAAAGAAAGTAAATAAATAAATAAATAAATGCAACCAAGCATGGACACTTATGAGTTGGATGATTGATTGACTGATCGATTGATTGATCATCTAACTGACTTGCTGGTTAATTTGCACCAGCCTAGCATTAATACTGACGGTTACATCATCCTGAGTTGAAAGAAAGGAATTTTAAATTCTTATTTTAAGAAGTTCATATGATCATTTACTTTTAATAATGACAACATATTTAAATCTCTAAAAGTTTCCTAATCTCAAAATGACAGCCATCTTCCTGGTGTTGTAGCTTCTCAGTTTAAGAAATAAAATAATAATAATAATAATAATAATAATATAATAATAATAATAATAATAATAATAAACTACTGCCAATTTAGGAAAAATATAAATAAAATTTAAATTGTGTCCATATCTAGCTTTTCAGTGTTTTACTGTAGCTTTCAGATAAAGGAAAACCACTCTTAACTCCAGTCTAAATTTAACTAAATTATAGACTGAAAGTACACCAGTGGTCCTGTAGAGGGCAGCACAGAGCAAATCAGTCTACAGCAGATACAAACCAGCCTTTAGTACATTAACTCACTCACTTACTCACTCCCTTACTCATTCACCCACTCATGCAATTTATCTAAATCAGCCAGCCAGTTACATACAAATCATACAGATGCAGACCAATATTGTAGCCTTCACATCAACCATCAAAATAGAGGTAAAATATAATCTCATGATTTTGATTGTGGCATATTTTTTTTGTGGTTTGGATGGAGAATCACTGTAATTGGAGATCTCTTTTTTTCAGACGTGTCAGTCTCTGAAGCTTACTAAAAATGGTGCAATAAACAAAAAGATCTAGTGAGTTGCAGTTCTCTTTCAAAAGCTACACTCGATGCTGCGTGAAAACGCTATGGAAAACATCTCTTTGTTCTCTGGTTGTGAAGCCTGTGTATGTCAAAACTGCCGAATACTTCGGCTTATAACCTCTGCCAGGTGATGTCACCAAATAAGGTGCACCTGCAGGTTATAAATAGGAGTAAACCGGAAACATCCTCAGATCTTTTTGTCTTCAGGACCGCTTTGTGTTTGCGCGCGTGCGTGTGCGTGTGTGTGTGTGTGCGCAAGCGATATCGAAAGCAAAAAAATAAAAAATAAATAACAGCATTAACTCACCGATATGGCAGAGTTGGTTAAGAGATGCGTGCCTCCGTATGATAGATCTCTTTCGGAGGGCTATTCCCTCATTCAAGGGCCAATCCCCAGAGGCTAATAAGGCTTACGCACTGGGGGCTTCGTACCTTTTCTATGTGGTTCAGAACCCTGGTTTCTGACTTTGGGTCCCACTTTAGATCCGTCTTGTCGTCGCAAGATGCTAACAGCAGACGCTTTCCACATGGGTTGGGGTGCGGTCTTGGATGGCCGTGCAGCACAAGGAAGCTGGAGAGGTCTTCTTCTCGCATGGCACACCAATTGCCTCGAAATGATGGCTCTGTTTCTGGCCCTGAAACACTTCCTCCAGCAGTTGAGAGGCTACCATGTGATAGTGCGGGTAGACAACACTGCGGTAGTCTCGTACATAAATCGCCAGGGTGGACTGCGCTCGCGCCGCTTGAACAAGCTAGCACACCAGGTTCTGCTTTGGGCACAGGACAAGTTTGTGTCCTTCAGGGCGATTTACATTCCGGGGCATATGAACGTAGGAGCGGACTTGCTATCCAGACAAGCTGTGACATATGGGGAATGGAAACTCCACCCCAAAGTAGTCAGTCAAATCTGGGAAAGATTTTATGTAGCAGAGATGGACCTCTTTGCCTTGCAAGAGGCAGCACAATGTCCCCTTTAGTACTCTCTGACTCCTCCAGCTCCCCTGGGTCTGGACGCGATGGCCCACACGTGACCCAGATTACGCCTATATGCGTTTCTACCCATAGTTCTGCTCCCAACAGTCCTGGCGAGGGTCCGTCAACAGGGTTTGCGCCTCTTATTGATAGCGCCCCATTGGCCGACCAGAGTGTGGTTCTCGGATCTAATATATCTCCTCGGCGGCTCACCCTGGGTGATTCCAGTGAGGAGGGAGGGATCTTCTGTCTCAGGCACAGGGGACAATATTTTCATCCCCGGCCTGAGCTCTGGAACTGTCATGTTTGGCCCCTGAAGGGGACCAACTAAGAGATGCTGGTCTTCCAGCCAGCGTAATTGAAACCATTTTAAGTGCCAGGGCTCCCTCCACTAGAAGAACTTATGCCCTCAAATCGAGTGTATTTGAAAATTGGTGCATGGCAAGACATGTAGACCCAGTTCACTGCCAGATTGTTTCAGTGCTGGAGTTTCTGCAACAAAAGTTGTCCTCAGGCTTATGCCCTAGTACTCTCAGAATGTACGTAGCTGCTATTTTGGCTTGTCATGCTCTGACCGACGGGATTTCTGTGGGGAAGCACCATTTACTTGCCCGTTTTATTTGTGGAGCTAAACGGTTGAGGCCCCCCACTAGAGCGACGGTCCGTTCATGGGACTTAGCTATCGTACTCGAAGGCCTGGCTGACACCCCTTTCGAACCACTAGAGTCAGCGCCTATCAGGCTTCTGTCTCTTAAGATGGTTTTTCTTATGGCTATTACTTCTATTACTTTACTTGAAGAGGATTGGGGATCTGCAGGCTCTGTCAGTATCCCCTTTCTGCCTAGACATTTTTTGACTAGATCGCTACTCAAAGCTATTCTGTATCCTCACTCAAACTATCTTCCCAAGGTTCCATTCTCGACCATAACCCAGTTGTTCTCGAAGCCTTCTGTCCTCCGCCTTTCACAGCTTCGGAGCAGGAAAGAATTCACTTACTGTGTCCAGTACGTGCTCTTCAGATTTACCTCCACCGCACTAGCCAGTGGCGTAAATCAGAGCAGCTCTTTATTTGCCATGGGGGTCGCAACCGAGGGGTGGCCGCCACTAGACAGACTCTGTCACGCTGGGTGAGAGATGCTATTGACCTAGCCTATAAGGTGCGTGGTCACACTTCGCCCCCGGGAATCAGGGCTCATCAATTGCTCTGACAAGAGGCGTCCCCCTGCAGCAGGTGTGTGATGCGGCAGGCTGGTCCACACACATTTGTTAGATTTGATAGTCTGGATGTCAATGCTACTCCGAGCTTGTGGATCCTTGAGTCAGCATCCCATAGCTAGGTCTTAGACCTCCTTGGCTATTGTGCGCACAGGGTACACAACCTGGGGGTCCAGACACTTGCAGTGCGGCGGCATTGGTATTCTCATTCCCATAGCATTTTCACGCAGCATCAAGTGTAGCTTTTGAAAGGGAACGTCTCGGGTTACTTAGCTGTAACCCTGTTCCCTGATAAAGCGGGAACAAGATGCTGCGTTTCAATGGCGCACTGCTGGCGTGCATGGACGTCCTTCATACAAAATTGACCTGAGGATGTTTCCAGTTTACTCCTATTTATAACCTGCAGGTGCACCTTTTTTGGTGACGTCACCTGGCAGAGGTTATAAGCCGAAGTATTCTTCAGTTTTGACATACACAGGCTTCACAACCGGAGAACAAAGAGATGTTCCTATAGCGTTTTTTCATGCAGCATCTCGTTCCCGCTTTATCAGGGAACAGGGTTACAGCTAAGTGACCCGAGATGTTCTGTGGATGGAAATGCCTTGTTGATGAGATTGGTCAATGGACAATGCCAAGACTGGCAGAAAGACTACAATAACTCAAATAAACAATCTGTAAAATGGTGCTATGCTCAAAGTATCTTAGATACCATGTTACTGTATATTTCATGTCCATCACCCTAGAACAGAAACCTAAAGCTGGGCTATGGGCACAGGCTCAAGTGTGGCCATGTGAAAAAGAAAATAGAAACATTTTGCCTGGTCTGATGAATCTTAATGTGTACAAAGGCACGCAAATAGTAGCATGAATCCATGGAGCCAACTTGCCTTGTGTCAACAGTACAGGCTGGGGGAGGTCATGTGGAGGTTATGTAATGTGTGGAGAATAATTTCTTGGCACATTTTAGTCTATTAATACCATTTAATAATTGACTGAAAGCCATAGTTAATTGGCATATTGTTTCTGACCATGTGCTGTACAGACCTTCATGGACACATTTTATCCATCTTATCCACATTTAAGGGCTACATCTAGCGTGATCATACAGTGCGTCGCAAATCAAAACTCATAACAAAGTGTTCAGGTGTTTTACACAGTGCAGTGGCCTTTACAGTCACCAGAACTAAATGCAATAGAACAAGTTTGGAATGTGGTGGAATAGGAGGTTAACAGTATGAAAGCACACCTGAATAATCTGTAGGAAGTGAGTAATGCAATCATATCAACATAGACCAAAAATGTTGTATACAATAGTTATCCTCAAAGAGATCTTTCCAACAAATCTATACTGCAAAAATTTGAGGAGGCAAAATCTAGTATTACTATAGTGTTTCTATTAAAATGTCCAGTGAGTGTATTAGGTTTTCATTATTATTTATACTGTTATGTATTCTAATAATAAATCAAATAATAAACTGATATTTGTATTTTCTATCCAAAAGTTTGGCTCAGTTAAATTAACAAACAACAAAATAAAATATTTATGGTTGTTAAAGTTGTAATTTGTTAACATTGTACATAATCTTACTTATTATTTACTGCTGTAGGTTAATAATTGGGTATTAATCTACCCAATACTACTACTACTACTACTACTACTACTACTACTACTACTAATAATAATAATATCATTAGTTAAGGGAATATCAAATGTGCAGTGTTTCAAAAATAAATAAATAAAAAAAGAGTCAAGTTTGATCTGTTATGTGTATCAAGTCAAAAATTTTAGTCTGGTCTTAAATTTTATGGCACAAATACTACATATTTAAGGCACTGGACTATGGTCCAGGAGGTCCCAGGTTCAAACCCCACCATGAAAAAAAATTGCCCCTGTTGGGCCCTGAACCCTCACACACAATCAAAACACAACAATGTAAGTCGCATTGGATAAGTGCATCTGCCGAATATGTAAATGTACAAAATGTAAATGTAATGAACCTGTATATATAAAAAAAGTGTCAAACAGAATATTTATACTACAAATTAACCAATACATCACTATGCATACTGTGATGATACATTTTAAGCATGATACACAAAATTATAATTGTGAATTTAGTAAACTGCCAAGTGAGTAATACATTTTAAAACTGAATGCAACGTTTAGGTCAGTTGAAAAAAAGAAAAAAAAAAACTAATATAAAAATGAATCAAAATCAAATTTTAGCTGAAACGACATCTTATGTTTTGTTAATGATATGCATTATTTAGACAATGTGTTGTAAAGTGCAATGCATTTCAATGGCAAAAGCAAGCAGCAGTTCCAATGTGTAGCTTTTCTAATCAAACCCACATATGCAAATTATTTAGCTGATCACAGCCTACTGGACCACAAACTAATTATACGGATGGAGATGTTTTTATTTTATTTTTCTCAACTGTTTCAACAACGTTTGTCAATTTATTTTCATTGTAGTTGCCTTCTCTATTTAGTTAGCAAGCTACTTATGTGGAGTATTATTATTATTATTATACTGTAGTCACTCAGTATCTCAGACTAAAATTTCTTAAAATAGTCTACAGACAATGACCACTGCTAAAAACTCTATATAAATAAAATAAAATTTAATTTAACTGAATTATACTACAGAAGATGATTAGGGCCACCATAAAAAAAATAGTCCTGACTTTATTCTCATAGTTTAAACTTTCATTTTAGAAGGTTTTATCTAACATAACTCTAAGAAAAAAAAAATCTGAACTCAAATAAATGATAAATGGTGGCCTTATTTCTCTTCTGTACATTTAAATCAACGGAACAAAGATTTTTTGCAAAATGAAAAGACAAATATATTATGTTTTGTTATGTTGGTCAAACGGGGTGGTTGTATACAGAAAAACAATTCCCATTTGGAGATGAAGGGGGCTTTATTAATTAAACTAAACTCAAACATGAACACAAATCCCCTCCTTTCTTGAAATAGAAACTTTTTTTTCAGTTTTTTTCTCCTTTATTTCACTTTTCTTTTCACCTTATACCAGAGCAATGCTCCACAGCCTGGTGCTTCCTAAATGTCTGCATGTTTGCTGCTTTGTCTTGGGAACATTAATAGACATGTGACCAGGTGTTGTGCATTGTCCTTAATTGCCATAATGGAAGCATTTCCTAGTGACATCATGAGAGGTAGGCCGTAGTTCTGCCTGACTGGAAACCCATGGAGCACATGACCTTGGGTTTGCCTGTCAGAAAACCTGCAATGTTACATTTTCCTAAAGAAATCATATAACTGTTTATGTGCAGACTCTTTAGGAGAAATTTATTTAATATTTATGGAAGGAGTCTTGGTTGTCAGCACTTTGTAGGTGTCATGGTGCAGTGCAAAGTTTCCAGCATGAAAAAGTGTTTAGGACAAAGAAATCTATGCTTTCTAGTTTCTCTGTAAAAATGACAATAGTGTCTGCATGTGTGTGTGTGTGTGTGTGTGTGTGTGTGTGACATAGATAGAGAAAAAGGCTGCAGTTAGAATGCTTATTTATCTAGACTATATAATAAGAGAGAACAGGAATTAATGTGTCTCCCTGAACGTCTATAAAAGTAAATTTAACTATACTGTTGACCTAACTCTAAAGTTTTTAGGGTTGTTACACCATCACACATGGTCTGGAGTATTTTATTTCCTACGTATTTATCCAACCCTTTAACAGCAAGGAACTACTTGTTATAGTCAAATATTCCTAATTTAAAGCACCAAGCTGCAAAAACTCAGCATGATGATTTTTTTTTTTTTTTTATAAAAATGAGTGAAAATTTGGTTTAATGAGAATTCAAGCCGTTGAACAGATCTTTCTTCTTTTTACAAATAAATCAACATCAACAACAGAGAAACAAAAAACACCCACCTCTACCTGATATCCGCTGTATTTCAGGCTTGGAGATCGACATGGAAAAATTACACATCTCCTTCCCAGATCTTTAAGATTCTCAAAAAATTATGGATGAATCTACCTCTCTCACTGAGATCTGGTGACTATGGAACCCATTTAAGTACAGTGAAAGAATCCAGAAACCAGTTTGAGATGATTTTAGCTTTGTGGTTTGGTGTGTTATCCTGTGGTCATAAAAACATGGATGTGGTCAGCAATATCACTCAGGTAACCTGTGGCTGCCCAATTGGGACTAAGGGCTGAAAAGTGTGCCAAGAAGATATCCCTAACACCATTATACTGTACCAGCACCACCTGCCTAATTCTTTGATATAAGACATGATGGATCCATGCTTTCGTTTAGTTTTATGCCAAATTCTAACCCTATCACCTGAATGTCACATCAGAAATTGGAACTCATCAGATCAGGCAATGTTTATTCCAAGTGTCTATTGTGCTATTTTGGTGAGCCTATGTGAATTGTAGCCTTAGTTTTATGTATCACCCAGTGTGTTCCCTTTCAAAAGCTACACTCGATGCTGCATGAAAACACCATGAGAACATCTCTTTGTTCTCCGGTTGTGAAGCCTGTGTATGTCAAAACCACCAAATACTTCGGCTTATAACCTCAGTTAGGTGACGTCACCGAATAAGGTGCACCTGCAGGTTATAAATAGGAGTGAACCGGAAACATCCTCAGATCTTTTTGTCTTCAGGACCGCTTTGTGTTTGCGTGTGTGTGTGCAAGCTATAAACAAAAGCAAAAGAAAAAATAACAGCATTAACTTACCAAAATGGCGGAGTTGGTTAAGGGATGCGTGCCTCTGTGTGCTAGATCTCTTTCGGAGGGCAATCGTTTTGAGTGCTTGGGGGAAGAACACGCTCGCCTCGGGCTTCAGGGAGACTGTGAGTATTGCGATCTTCTCCCTATTAAGGTGCTTTGTGCATGGCTCGCTTTCTTTAAAGAGAAACCGTGAGCCGCGGTGCATTCCTAGGGCTCGTGTGCTGATCTGGCAGACGCGAACGAGACGGAATTCGCCCTTTCTCTCGCGCTCTCTCTGTATCAGGAAGTTTTAGCTTCCGCTTCTCAAGCACGCTCCGGCGCTTCTTATGAAGGAGCAGAAGAATCTTCCTCTCTTGCTTCTATGGAAGTAGCCTCCTCACAATGCTCCTCCAGTGTTGACAGAGTGTTTGAGGAATTATTGGAGGTTATAACGTGTGCGGTCGAGTGGTTGCATATCAACTTCGACTTTTGAATATCGTTGATGCGAAAGCACGCGATTATATGATGATGCCCCAGATAGAAGAGACGCTTGCGGGCTATCTCTCTCCTGGGACATCATCCTCCCTGAAAAAGCCTACATTCCCCTCCAAGCCATGTAGATTGATGTCTGCTTTGGTGGGGAAAGCTTTTCAGGCAGCGGTTCAGGCTGGTGCTTCACTGCACACCATGGCGGTTTTGCAGGCCTACCAGGCTGACCTGCTGAAGGACTTAAGCACCGGCGGGGCTATTGATGAGGAGGGGCGCCTGGATTTCCTTCACAAAATAGGGCCTCCTCCCTGGCACTGCCAGGAGGCCGGTGTTCAATCCCCGCCTTCACTAGTGTTTAGGGGAGCGTCGATCTCCAACGAAATGTTGGGTGTTCCTAAAACCCTCCCCATCCAGCCGAAGTGTCAAAACTCGTGCCCCTTTCGGAGAAACTGGCAGCATGGAAACTACTTCTAGGTGTATCTCCTTGGGTACAAAGGACTGTAGCCACAGGGTACAGGATTCAGTTTGCACATCGTCCTCCGCATTTCAATGGCGTTGGATCCAAGATGGCAGCGCAGCAGTAGCACGCAGCAGCCGCTCCAGAGCCAAAATGGTGCTACGTTGTTTATTTTTGTGTATAGCGCGTTTATTTTACTCTGTGTATGGACAACCGGTGCCCGTACTTATCACAGCTAGACACTTTTCAACTTTAATAACCCGGCCAACGACATCCATGATGAGCTGCAGGAAAAGCTATGCGAGCTCGGCTTGCTGCGTGAACCAGGCATCGAGGCCTCGGCGTTGCCTGATGTCAGCGGCCGGAGAAGGGGGACATTGGAAACGGTGTGCGAGGAAGCAGAAGCGCGGCAAGCAGGCGGGAGTCTGATGCCAGCGGCCTAGGCTAAAAACAAACCCTAGCCGGCCGGCTCTTCTGTCCATCATCTTATCCAACATCTGCTCCCTGGACAATAAACTGGACTACATCCGATTCCAGCAGACTACACAGCGTGAGGTTAGAGACTGCTGCGTCTTTGTTTTCACAGAGACATGGCTCAGCGACAGAGTACCGGACGCCGCCATTCAGCTAGACGGGCTAGCCTCATTTCGCGCCGACAGAAACACAACTCTGTGCTGTAAGACTTGCGGTGGTGGTTTGTGCGTTTACATCAACATGAAATGGTGCAAGAACTCTGTGCTAGTTTCTAGCTTTTGCTCATTGCTGGTGGAGATTGTGACTGTTAGATGCAGACCTTTTTATTTACCGTGGGAATTCACCACTATTTTCATTACCGGAGTGTACATTCCACCTAGTGCTAATGCTAAGGAAGCTCAATGGGAAGTGTATGCAAAGATCAGTGAACTGCAAAATACACACCCGGGTGGACTGTTTATTGTTGCTGAAGATTTCAACCATGCAAATCTCAAGTCAGTGCGTCCTAAATTCCATCAGTATGTGGACTTTGCAACGAGCGGGGAAAACACGCTGGATCTTGTTTACACAAACATCCCCGGTGCATATCGGGCGGAGCCCCGCCCCCACCTCGGCTAGTCAGACCACATCTCTGTTATGCTAATTCCAGCATACAGACCACTCATCAGGTGTTCAAAACCGGTTCTGAAGCAGGTGAAAACCTGGCCAGCAGGAGCCATCTCTGCTCTTCAAGACTGTTTTGAGAACACTGACTGGAACATGTTTAGGGAGGCTGCAACTTATGGTGACTACACTGACTTGGAGGAGTACACGTCATCAGTGATTAGCTACATCAACAAGTGCACCGATGACATCACTGTCTACAAGAGCATCATCTCACGACCCAACCAGAAACCGTGGATTACTGCGAAGGTGCATGCACTTCTGAGTACCCAGGACTCTGCCTTCAAAGCAGGAGACAAGATGACCCTTAGAAGAGCAAGGGCCAAACTGTCCCTGGCCATCAGAGAGGCAAAGTGTGCACACACCCAGAGGATCCACAATCACTTCAGGGACAGCGGTGACACACGGCGCATGTGGCAGGGGATATACGCCATCACTAACTACAGGACGACATCACCTGACATCGACAGGCAGAACGACGTGGTGGCGAGGAAGACCACCCCTCCTCCAAACGACCAGATGCTGTGGCTCGCTACAGCTGATGTGAGGAAAACTCTATGCAGAGTCAACCCACGTAAAGCTGATGGACCAGACAACATCCCAGGCAGAGTGTTCAGAGAATGTGCAGAACAGCTGGCAGATGTTCTCACAGACATCTTCAACATCTCTCTGAGCAGTGCCGTTGTTCCCACATGCTTCAAGGCCACCACCTTTGTCCCCATGCCAAAGAAGTCTTCTGTGTCCTGTCTCAATGTCTACCGTCCCGTTGCACTTACACCCACCATCATGAAGTGCTTCGAGCGGCTCGTCATGAGACACATCAATACCCTGCTGCCCCCCTCACTGGACCCACTGCAGTTTGCGTACCGTCCTAACCACTCAACGGATGACGCCATCTCCACCACACTCCACCTGGCACTGACACACTTGGACAATAAGGACACGTACGCTCGAATGCTGTACATAGATTTCAGCTCAGCATTCAATACTATCATCCCCCAACAACTGATCGGGAAGCTGAGCCTACTGGGCCTGAACACCTCCTTCTGTAACTGGATCCTGGACTTTCTGACCGGAAGACCTCAGTCAGTACGGATCGGGAACTACACCTCCAGCACCACCACACTGAGTACTGGGGCCCCACGAGGCTGGGTGCTCAGTCCCCTGCTGTTCACACTGCTGACTCATGACTGTGTAGTGACACACAGTTCGAATCACATCATTAAGTTTGCTGATGACACGACCGTGGTGGGTCTCATTAGTAACAAACGACGAGTCAGCATACAGAGAGGAAGTACAGAGGCTAACGGACTGGTGTAATGACAACCAACCTGTCTCTGAATGTTGACAAGACAAAGGAGATGGTTGTTGACTTTAGGAGGACACAAAGAGAACACACTCCGCTGAGCATGAACGGCTCCTCGGTGGAGATCGTTGAAAGCACCAAATTCCTGGGTGTCCACCTAGAGAATGACCTCACCTGGTCCCTCAACACCAGCTCTTTACACAAGAAAGCCCAGCAGCGTCTCTTCTTCCTGAGAAGGCTGAGGAAGGACCAGCTTCCACCACCGATCTTGACCACCTTCTATAGAGGGACTATCGAGAGCATCCTGAGCAGCTGCATCACTGTCTGGTTTGGGAACTGCATCATCGCGGTCTCTCTTACCTCTGTCAATGACATCTACACCACACGCTGCATTCGCTGATCAGACACACCCCTCTCACTCACTCTTCACCCTCCTGCCATCTGGAAAAAGGTACTGAAGCATTCGAGCACTCACATCCAGACTGTGCAACAGCTTCTTTCCACAAGCCATCTGTCTCCTCAACAAAAGGGTCTAGACTGATAAACACACACACACACACACACACACACACACACACACACATACACAATCACTCAACTAAACTCAACTACCTCAAACATTGAGACTGGACTGAGTAATCAACACAAGCGCAAACACACTGATCTACACTACCAGACTATCGCACACACCAACCTGTAAATGCTCTTTTGCACAATATTCATTAAACCTGGATTACTTTTTGCACTAACTTTTTACATTCTTTCTGCTACATTAGGGAACTTTTACTGTTTCTCCACCACCTCAATTCACTACCTCAAGACCACTGAGTATTGTTATGTTATGTCGTGTTTGTCGCTCTGTCACTTTGTTGCCCTTGTTTATATTTGTCACTTGTTGCTCTTGTTTACATTTGCACGTGCACTTTATGTTGTCTGTTATGTGTATTTATTAAAAAAAAAACTTAGATAGTCTTCCTCTCGGAGTTGGCTAGTTAGTTTTTTGTTAATTTATGTTGTCTCTTAGTTAACTAGTTTAGTCTTTCTATTAATCTATGTTGTAAATTTATGTTGTGCGTAGCACCTTGGTCCTGGAGGAACGTTGTTTCATTTCACTGTGTACTAACTGTATATGGTTGAAGTGACAATAAAGCCTACTTGAACTTGCTGGGCAAAAGGGCCATAAAACATGTTCCCCTCCCAGACAGAGAGTCGGGCTACTACAGTCGGTAATTTTTGGTGCCCAAGAGAGATGGGGGGTTGTGTCTGATTTTGGATCTTTGCAGCTTCAACCGCTATCTCAGGGAATTCAGATTCAAAATGTTGACTGTCAAAATGATTGTTTCTCAAATCCAACCATATAGAAATATTGCTACGGCACAGGAAGTTCCTGAGGTTTGCTTTTGGAAGCAAAGCTTAACAGTATTGGGTCCTTCCATTTGGCCTAGCTCTGTCACCCTGCACATATACAAAATGCATGGATTCGACTCCAGGGCATGCGTATTTTGAATTACATAGACAACTGGCTGATTCTGGCTCAGTCTCAGGAGCTAGCACTTCGACATCAAAATGTCATTCTAGCTCATCTCCATTCTTTAGGATTGAGACTCAATGCCACGAAGAGCGTTCTCTTTCCTGTTTAGAACATATTTAGGTGTCACATGGGATTCGGCCACAATGCGGGCACAGTTGTCTCCTGCTCATGTCGAATCCATTCTCAACACCCTGAAGGAAATCAAGCTAGGCCAGAAGGTGACTGTTCATCACTTTTGCACGTGCACTTTATGTTGTCTGTTATGTGTATTTATTAAAAAAAAAACGTAGATAGTCTTCCTCTCGGAGTTGGCTAGTTAGTTTTTTGTTAATTTATGTTGTCTCTTAGTTAACTAGTTTAGTCTTTCTATTAATCTATGTTGTAAATTTATGTTGTGCGTAGCACCTTGGTCCTGGAGGAACGTTGTTTCATTTCACTGTGTACTAACTGTATATGGTTGAAGTGACAATAAAGCCTACTTGAACTTGCTGGGCAAAAGGGCCATAAAACATGTTCCCCTCCCAGACAGAGAGTCGGGCTACTACAGTCGGTAATTTTTGGTGCCCAAGAGAGATGGGGGGTTGCGTCTGATTTTGGATCTTTGCAGCTTCAACCGCTATCTCAGGGAATTCAGATTCAAAATGTTGACTGTCAAAATGATTGTTTCTCAAATCCAACCATATAGAAATATTGCTACGGCACAGGAAGTTCCTGAGGTTTGCTTTTGGGGGCAAAGCTTAACAGTATTGGGTCCTTCCATTTGGCCTAGCTCTGTCACCCTGCACATATACAAAATGCATGGATTCGACTCCAGGGCATGCGTATTTTGAATTACATAGACAACTGGCTGATTCTGGCTCAGTCTCAGGAGCTAGCACTTCGACATCAAAATGTCATTCTAGCTCATCTCCATTCTTTAGGATTGAGACTCAATGCCACGAAGAGCGTTCTCTTTCCTGTTTAGAACATATTTAGGTGTCACATGGGATTCGGCCACAATGCGGGCACAGTTGTCTCCTGCTCATGTCGAATCCATTCTCAACACCCTGAAGGAAATCAAGCTAGGCCAGAAGGTGACTGTTCATCACTTTCAGAGATCTCTAGGCCTCAGGGCAGCTGCGTCGACGGTGATACCTTTGGGCCTTCTGCACATGAGCAACAGTTTCAGCGCTGGGCCTTCTGCAACAGTTTCAGCTGTTGCTAAGATCCACGGGATTTCATTCAAGGGCCAATCTCCAGAGGCTAATAAGGGTTACGTGCTGGGGGCTTTGTACCCTTTCTATGTGGTTCAGACCCCGGTCTCTGACTTTGGGTCCCACTTTAGGTCCATCTTGTCATCGCAAGATGCTAACGACAGATGCTTCCCTCACGGGCTGGGGTGCGGTCTTGGATGGCCGTCCAGCAAAAGGGAGCTGCAGAGGTCATCTTCTCGCATGGCACACCAATTGCCTTGAAATGATGGCTCTGTTTCTGGCCCTGAAACACTTCCTCCAGCAGTTGAGAAGGCTACCATGTGATAGTGCGGGTGGTCAACACTGCGGGAGTCTCATACATAAATCGCCAGGGTGGACTGCGCTCGCACCGCTTGAACAAGCTAGCGGAACAGGTTCTGCTTTGGGAACAGGACAAGTTCCTGTCCCTCAGGGTGATTTACATTCCAGGGCATAGGTACGAGCGGACTTGCTATCCAGACAAGCTGTGACACATGGGGAATGGAAACTCCACCCCAAAGTCATCAGTCAAATCTGGGAAAGATTTTATGGACCTCTTTGCCTCGCAAGAGGCAGCACAATGTCCCCTTTAGTACTCTCTGACTCCTCCAGCTCCCCTGGGTCTCGACGCGATGGCCCACGCCTTTATGCATTCCCACCCATAGTTCTGCTCCCAGGAGTCCTGGCAAGGGTCCGTCAAAAGGGTTTGCATCACTTATTGATAGCGCCCCATTGGCTGACCAGAGTGTGGTTCTCGGATCTAATATCTCTCCTCGATGACTCACCCTGGGTGATACCAGTGAGGAGAGATCTTCTGTCTCAGGCACAGGGGACAATATTTCATTCCCGGCCTGAGCTCTGGAACCTTCATGTTTGGCCCCTGAAGGGGACCAACTAAGAGATGCTGGTCTTCCAGTCAGCGTAATTGAAACCATTTTAAGTGCCAGGGCTCCCTCCTCTAGAAGAAATTATGCCCTCAAATGGACTGTATTTGAAAACTGCTGCATGGCAAGACATGTAGACCCAGTTCACTGCCAGATTGTTTCAGTGCTGCAGTTTCTGCAAGAAATGCCCTAGTACTCTCAGAACGTACATAGCTTCTATTTCGGCTTGTCATGCTCTGACCGATGGGGTTTCTGTGGGGAAGCATAATTTAGTTGCTCGTTTTATTCGTGGAGCTAAACGGTTGAGACTGCCCACTAGAGCGACGGTCCCTTCTTGGGACTTGGGTATCGTACTCGAAGGCCTGGCTGACACCCCTTTCGAACCACGCCTGTCAGGCTTCTGTCTCTTAAGACAGTTTTTCTTATGGCTATTATTTGAAGAGGATTGGGGATCTGCAGGCTCTGTCAGTCTCCCCATCCTGCCTAGACTTTGCCCCTGGGCTAGTCAAAGCTATTCTGCATCCTCACCCGAACTATCTTCCGAAGTTTCCATTCTCGACCATGCACCCAGTCACTCTCGAAGCCTTCTGTCTTCCGCCTTTCACAGCTCCAGAGCAGGAAAGACTTCACTTACTGTGTCCAGTACACACTCTTCAGATTTACCTCCACCGCACTAGCCAGTGGCGTAAATCAGAGCAGCTCTTTATTTGCATTGGGGGTCGCAACCGGGGGGCGGCCGCCACTAGACAGACGCTGTCACACTGGGTGAGAGATGCTATTGCTCTAGCCTATGAGGTGCGTGGTCACACTTCGCCTCTGGAAATCAGGGCTCATTTGACCAGGGGGATTGCCTCATCAATTGCTCTGGCAAGAGGCATCACCCTGCAGCAGGTGTGTGATGCAGCAGGCTGGTCCTCTCCACACACGTTTGTTAGATTTTATAGTCTGGATGTCAATGCTACTCCGCGGATCCTTGAGTCAGCATCCCAGAGCTAGGTCTGAGACCTCCTTGGCTATTGTGTGCACATGCTACACAACCTGAACGTCCAGACACTTGCAGTACGGCGGCGTTGGTATTCTTGTTCCCATAGCATTTTTCACGCAGCATAGTAACCCCAGACGATCTTCTACTGCTGTAGCCCAATGTGGTGCTTTCAGAGATGCTTTGTGGCATTGTAACAAGATGTTATTTGAGTTACTGTTGCCTTTCTATCAGCTCAGGACAGTTTGCCTGTTCTCTATCATCAGCAAAGCATTTTTTACCCAGACGAGTGACACTCACTGGATATCTTTTCCTTTTCAGAACATTCTCGATAAACCCTAAAATCCCACATGATCAGCAGTTTCAGAAATGTTCAAATATGTTTTTTAGGAAACCCACTGGGATATAGGCTTAATGCTATGCAGTAAGGAAATTTTCTAAAGTAGATGTATGACACACTGCAGGATTTATAGATATAGTTGGATGAGCACACTTTTTTTTAACCTTACCATATGTTATGTGTCCATTTTTGTTCCTCAAACTAATTAGCAGCAACAATGAAATCCAACACACTAAATGTGTTTTTTCTAAAAATGAAACCATTTAAATCATATTTACTTTTTTTGTGCTCAAGTGTATGAATAGTGGATTCTGCATTTTCTGTTTTCTTGGTAGTAAATTCTTATTGTCAGATTCACCTTTAGCTTTTCTGCGCATAAACTTCATTAAATAGCTACAATTCTTATATTTCACTGTTATTGGAAAATAAACAACCTTGGGGTAGGAAACACAGTCATTGATTATTTTCCTGCATCACCACACATTATACATACAGTATTAGTACTTATTACTTACTAAGAACATAATGTGTACACAGATATACACAACTGTTTTCCCTTACAAATAATTGAGAACATTTATTGTAGGTTGCTCATGCACCTCAACATCTCTTATATATCACTTAAGATATCTTCTCCAAACTATCCTTAATTAATGCTGGACTAATTAGCTTGCACATCGTTTGTTTGTATGATGGTGGGAAAGGTTGTTTCTAAATATTTGACTACATCTGACTTAAGTTAAAGTTGGGAACTAGGAATTACATTAAATATCTTCAACTTCCATGTGTTTAAGCTGCAAATGTACGAAGACAAGGACAGCTCCATGTTTGTCTTTACACATAGCTGTAGGCATCATAACACTGAGGCATTCTAACTTCACACATAGATGTAAGCATACCTGTAGGTATCGTAACACAGAAAAAAAAAATCAGCTCTCACTGTCAGAGATCTTACAATAATTGATCTCAAAGATCCCCAGAGCCCTTTGGTTAGCTAATAAACTCGATCCGTAGAGAAACACACTGATGTATCAGTGAAGACAAAAGCATGTCTTTTCAACAAGGCTTTCTGTTTTAGCATTTTTAGTGATTTTTGCTATCAGTTTTCAGAAATACAAGATGTCTATCCAACTGTGTTATCTATAAAGTTTTTTGTTAATTTATGTTGTCTCTTAGTTAACTAGTTTAGTCTTTCTATTAATCTATGTTGTAAATTTATGTTGTGCGTAGCACCTTGGTCCTGGAGGAACGTTGTTTCATTTCACTGTGTACTAACTGTATATGGTTGAAGTGACAATAAAGCCTACTTGAACTTGCTGGGCAAAAGGGCCATAAAACATGTTCCCCTCCCAGACAGAGAGTCGGGCTACTACAGTCGGTAATTTTTGGTGCCCAAGAGAGATGGGGGGTTGCGTCTGATTTTGGATCTTTGCAGCTTCAACCGCTATCTCAGGGAATTCAGATTCAAAATGTTGACTGTCAAAATGATTGTTTCTCAAATCCAACCATATAGAAATATTGCTACGGCACAGGAAGTTCCTGAGGTTTGCTTTTGGGGGCAAAGCTTAACAGTATTGGGTCCTTCCATTTGGCCTAGCTCTGTCACCCTGCACATATACAAAATGCATGGATTCGACTCCAGGGCATGCGTATTTTGAATTACATAGACAACTGGCTGATTCTGGCTCAGTCTCAGGAGCTAGCACTTCGACATCAAAATGTCATTCTAGCTCATCTCCATTCTTTAGGATTGAGACTCAATGCCACGAAGAGCGTTCTCTTTCCTGTTTAGAACATATTTAGGTGTCACATGGGATTCGGCCACAATGCGGGCACAGTTGTCTCCTGCTCATGTCGAATCCATTCTCAACACCCTGAAGGAAATCAAGCTAGGCCAGAAGGTGACTGTTCATCACTTTCAGAGATCTCTAGGCCTCAGGGCAGCTGCGTCGACGGTGATACCTTTGGGCCTTCTGCACATGAGCAACAGTTTCAGCGCTGGGCCTTCTGCAACAGTTTCAGCTGTTGCTAAGATCCACGGGATTTCATTCAAGGGCCAATCTCCAGAGGCTAATAAGGGTTACGTGCTGGGGGCTTTGTACCCTTTCTATGTGGTTCAGACCCCGGTCTCTGACTTTGGGTCCCACTTTAGGTCCATCTTGTCATCGCAAGATGCTAACGACAGATGCTTCCCTCACGGGCTGGGGTGCGGTCTTGGATGGCCGTCCAGCAAAAGGGAGCTGCAGAGGTCATCTTCTCGCATGGCACACCAATTGCCTTGAAATGATGGCTCTGTTTCTGGCCCTGAAACACTTCCTCCAGCAGTTGAGAAGGCTACCATGTGATAGTGCGGGTGGTCAACACTGCGGGAGTCTCATACATAAATCGCCAGGGTGGACTGCGCTCGCACCGCTTGAACAAGCTAGCGGAACAGGTTCTGCTTTGGGAACAGGACAAGTTCCTGTCCCTCAGGGTGATTTACATTCCAGGGCATAGGTACGAGCGGACTTGCTATCCAGACAAGCTGTGACACATGGGGAATGGAAACTCCACCCCAAAGTCATCAGTCAAATCTGGGAAAGATTTTATGGACCTCTTTGCCTCGCAAGAGGCAGCACAATGTCCCCTTTAGTACTCTCTGACTCCTCCAGCTCCCCTGGGTCTCGACGCGATGGCCCACGCCTTTATGCATTCCCACCCATAGTTCTGCTCCCAGGAGTCCTGGCAAGGGTCCGTCAAAAGGGTTTGCATCACTTATTGATAGCGCCCCATTGGCTGACCAGAGTGTGGTTCTCGGATCTAATATCTCTCCTCGATGACTCACCCTGGGTGATACCAGTGAGGAGAGATCTTCTGTCTCAGGCACAGGGGACAATATTTCATTCCCGGCCTGAGCTCTGGAACCTTCATGTTTGGCCCCTGAAGGGGACCAACTAAGAGATGCTGGTCTTCCAGTCAGCGTAATTGAAACCATTTTAAGTGCCAGGGCTCCCTCCTCTAGAAGAAATTATGCCCTCAAATGGACTGTATTTGAAAACTGCTGCATGGCAAGACATGTAGACCCAGTTCACTGCCAGATTGTTTCAGTGCTGCAGTTTCTGCAAGAAATGCCCTAGTACTCTCAGAACGTACATAGCCTCTATTTCGGCTTGTCATGCTCTGACCGATGGGGTTTCTGTGGGGAAGCATAATTTAGTTGCTCGTTTTATTCGTGGAGCTAAACGGTTGAGACTGCCCACTAGAGCGACGGTCCCTTCGTGGGACTTGGGTATCGTACTCGAAGGCCTGGCTGACACCCCTTTCGAACCACGCCTGTCAGGCTTCTGTCTCTTAAGACAGTTTTTCTTATGGCTATTATTTGAAGAGGATTGGGGATCTGCAGGCTCTGTCAGTCTCCCCATCCTGCCTAGACTTTGCCCCTGGGCTAGTCAAAGCTATTCTGCATCCTCACCCGAACTATCTTCCGAAGTTTCCATTCTCGACCATGCACCCAGTCACTCTCGAAGCCTTCTGTCTTCCGCCTTTCACAGCTCCAGAGCAGGAAAGACTTCACTTACTGTGTCCAGTACACACTCTTCAGATTTACCTCCACCGCACTAGCCAGTGGCGTAAATCAGAGCAGCTCTTTATTTGCATTGGGGGTCGCAACCGGGGGGCGGCCGCCACTAGACAGACGCTGTCACACTGGGTGAGAGATGCTATTGCTCTAGCCTATGAGGTGCGTGGTCACACTTCGCCTCTGGAAATCAGGGCTCATTTGACCAGGGGGATTGCCTCATCAATTGCTCTGGCAAGAGGCATCACCCTGCAGCAGGTGTGTGATGCAGCAGGCTGGTCCTCTCCACACACGTTTGTTAGATTTTATAGTCTGGATGTCAATGCTACTCCGCGGATCCTTGAGTCAGCATCCCAGAGCTAGGTCTGAGACCTCCTTGGCTATTGTGTGCACATGCTACACAACCTGAACGTCCAGACACTTGCAGTACGGCGGCGTTGGTATTCTTGTTCCCATAGCATTTTTCACGCAGCATAGTAACCCCAGACGATCTTCTACTGCTGTAGCCCAATGTGGTGCTTTCAGAGATGCTTTGTGGCATTGTAACAAGATGTTATTTGAGTTACTGTTGCCTTTCTATCAGCTCAGGACAGTTTGCCTGTTCTCTATCATCAGCAAAGCATTTTTTACCCAGACGAGTGACACTCACTGGATATCTTTTCCTTTTCAGAACATTCTCGATAAACCCTAAAATCCCACATGATCAGCAGTTTCAGAAATGTTCAAATATGTTTTTTAGGAAACCCACTGGGATATAGGCTTAATGCTATGCAGTAAGGAAATTTTCTAAAGTAGATGTATGACACACTGCAGGATTTATAGATATAGTTGGATGAGCACACTTTTTTTTAACCTTACCATATGTTATGTGTCCATTTTTGTTCCTCAAACTAATTAGCAGCAACAATGAAATCCAACACACTAAATGTGTTTTTTCTAAAAATGAAACCATTTAAATCATATTTACTTTTTTTGTGCTCAAGTGTATGAATAGTGGATTCTGCATTTTCTGTTTTCTTGGTAGTAAATTCTTATTGTCAGATTCACCTTTAGCTTTTCTGCGCATAAACTTCATTAAATAGCTACAATTCTTATATTTCACTGTTATTGGAAAATAAACAACCTTGGGGTAGGAAACACAGTCATTGATTATTTTCCTGCATCACCACACATTATACATACAGTATTAGTACTTATTACTTACTAAGAACATAATGTGTACACAGATATACACAACTGTTTTCCCTTACAAATAATTGAGAACATTTATTGTAGGTTGCTCATGCACCTCAACATCTCTTATATATCACTTAAGATATCTTCTCCAAACTATCCTTAATTAATGCTGGACTAATTAGCTTGCACATCGTTTGTTTGTATGATGGTGGGAAAGGTTGTTTCTAAATATTTGACTACATCTGACTTAAGTTAAAGTTGGGAACTAGGAATTACATTAAATATCTTCAACTTCCATGTGTTTAAGCTGCAAATGTACGAAGACAAGGACAGCTCCATGTTTGTCTTTACACATAGCTGTAGGCATCATAACACTGAGGCATTCTAACTTCACACATAGATGTAGGCATACCTGTAGGTATCGTAACACAGAAAAAAAAAAATCAGCTCTCACTGTCAGAGATCTTACAATAATTGATCTCAAAGATCCCCAGAGCCCTTTGGTTAGCTAATAAACTCGATCCGTAGAGAAACACACTGATGTATCAGTGAAGACAAAAGCATGTCTTTTCAACAAGGCTTTCTGTTTTAGCATTTTTAGTGATTTTTGCTATCAGTTTTCAGAAATACAAGATGTCTATCCAACTGTGTTATCTATAAGTTTTTTGTTAATTTATGTTGTCTCTTAGTTAACTAGTTTAGTCTTTCTATTAATCTATGTTGTAAATTTATGTTGTGCGTAGCACCTTGGTCCTGGAGGAACGTTGTTTCATTTCACTGTGTACTAACTGTATATGGTTGAAGTGACAATAAAGCCTACTTGAACTTGCTGGGCAAAAGGGCCATAAAACATGTTCCCCTCCCAGACAGAGAGTCGGGCTACTACAGTCGGTAATTTTTGGTGCCCAAGAGAGATGGGGGGTTGCGTCTGATTTTGGATCTTTGCAGCTTCAACCGCTATCTCAGGAAATTCAGATTCAAAATGTTGACTGTCAAAATGATTGTTTCTCAAATCCAACCATATAGAAATATTGCTACGGCACAGGAAGTTCCTGAGGTTTGCTTTTGGGGGCAAAGCTTAACAGTATTGGGTCCTTCCATTTGGCCTAGCTCTGTCACCCTGCACATATACAAAATGCATGGATGCAGCTCTGGCTCCTTTACGACTCCAGGGCATCCGTATTTTGAATTACATAGACGACTGGCTGATTCTGGCCCAGTCTCAGGAGCTAGCGCTTCGACATCGGGATGTCGTCCTAGCCCATCTTCATTCTTTAGGATTGAGACTCAACGCCACAAAAAGCGTTCTCCTTCCTGTTCAGAGGACAACATATTTGGGTGTCACATGGGATTCAGTCACAATGCGGGCACAGTTGTCTCCTGCTCGTGTCGAATCCATTCTCAACACCCTGAAGGAAATCAAGCTAGGCCAGAAGGGCACTGTTCATCACTTTCAGAAATCTTTAGGCCTCATGGCGGCTGCGTCCACGGTAATACCTTTGGGCCTTCTGCGCATGAGAGCATTTCAGCTGTGGCTAAGAGCCAGGGGGTTTCATTCAGGGGCCAACCCCCAGAGGCTAATAAGGGTTACGCGCCGGGGGCTTCGTGCCCTTTCTATGTGGTTCAGACCCCGGTTTCTGACTTTGGGTCCCACTCTAGGTCCGTCTTGTCGTCGCAAGATGCTAACGACAGATGCTTCCCTCACGGGCTGGGGTGCGGTCTTGGATGGCCGTCCAGCACAAGGGAGCTGGAGAGGTCATCTTCTCGCGTGGCACATCAATTGCCTCGAAATGATGGCTCTGTTTCTGGCCCTGAAACACTTCCTCCAGCAGTTGAGGGGCTACCATGTCCTAGTGCGGGTGGACAGCACTGCGGTAGTCTCGTACATAAATCACCAGGCTGGACTGCGCTCGCGCCGCTTGAACAAGCTAGCGCACCAGGTTCTGCTTTGGGCACAGGACAAGTTCCTCTCCCTCAAGGCAATGTACATTCCAGGGCGCATGAATGTAGGAGCAGACCTGCTATCCAGACAAGCTGTAGAACAGGGGGAATGGAAGCTCCACCCCGAAGTAGTCAGTCAAATCTGGGAAAGATTTTACGTAACAGAGGTGGACCTCTTTGCCTCACAAGAAGCAGCACAATGCTTTACTACTCTCTGACTCCTCCAGCTCCCTTGGGTCTGGATGCAATGGCCCACACGTGGCCCAGGTTACGCCTTTCTGCGTTTCCACCTATAGTTCTGCTCCTGGGAGTCCTGGCGAGGGTCCGTCAACAAGGGTTGCGCCTCTTATTGATAGCGCCCCATTGGCCGACCAGAGTGTGGTTCTCGGATCGAATATCTCTCCTCGACGGCTCACCCTGGGTGATTCCAGTGAGGAGGGATCTTCTGTCTCAGGCACAGGGGACAATACTTCATCCCCGGCCCGAGCTCTGGAACCTTCATGTTTGGCCCCTGAACGGGACCAACTGAGACATGCTGGGCTTTCAGCCAGCGTAATTGAAACCATTTTAACTGCCAGGGCTCCCTCCACTAGAAGAACTTATGCCCTCAAATGGAGTGTATTTGAAAATTGGTGCATGGCAAAACATATAGACCCAGTTCACTGCCAGATTGTTTCAGTGCTGGAGTTTCCGCAAGAAAAGTTGTCCTTGGGCTTATGCCCTAGTATGCTCAGAACGTACGTAGCTGCTATTGTGGCTTGTCACGCTCTGAATGATGGGGTTTCTGTGGGCAAGCACCATTTGGTTGCTCGTTTTATTCGTGGAGCTAAACGGTTGAAGCCGCCCACTAGAGCGACGGTCCCTTCATGGGACTTAACTATCGTACTCGAAGGCCTGGCTGACACCCCTTTCGAACCACTAGAGTCTGCGCCTGTCAGGCTTCTGTCTCTTAAGATGGTTTTTCTTATGGCTATTACTTCTTTGAAGAGGATTGGGGATCTGCAGGCTCTGTCAGTCTCCCCATCCTGCCTAGACTTTGCCCCTGGGCTAGTCAAAGTTATTCTGCATCCTCACCCGAACTATCTTCCCAAGGTTCCATTCTCGACCATGCACCCAGTGGTTCTCGAAGCCTTCTGTCTTCTACCTTTCACAGCTCCAGGGCAGGAAAGACTTCACTTACTGTGTCCAGTATGTGCTCTTCGGATCTACGTCCACCGCACTAGCCAGTGGCGTAAGTCAGAGCAGCTTTTTATTTGCCATGGGGGTTGCAACTGGGGGGCGGCTGCCACTAGACAGACTCTGTCCCACTGGGTGAGAGATGCCATTGCCCTAGCCTATGAGGCGCGTGGTCACACTTCGCCTCTGGGAATCAGGGCTCACTCAACCAGGGGGATTGCCTCATCGATTGCCTTGGCAAGAGGCGGCCCCATGCAGCAGGTGTGTGATGCGGCGGGCTGGTCCTCTCCACACACGTTTGTTAGATTTTATAGTCTGGATGTCAATGCTACTCAGGGGTCGCAGATCCTTGTGTCAGCATCCCAGAGCTAGGTCTGAGACCTCCTCGGCTTGTGCGCACATGCTACACAACCTGGGGGTCCAGACACTTGCAGTGCGGCGGTGTTGGTATTCTCGTTCCCATAGCGTTTTCACGCAGCATCGAGTGTAGCTTTTGAAAGGGAACGTCTCGGTTTACTTGGCTGTAACCCTGTTCCCTGATAAAGCGGGAACGAGATGCTGCATTCCGATGCCGCACTGCTGGCATGCCTGAACGTCCTTCAGACAAAATTGACCTGATGATGTTTCCGGTTCACTACTATTTATAACCTGCAGGTGCACCTTATTCGGTCATGCCTGGCACAGGTTATAAGCCGAAGGTATTCGGCGGTTTTGACATGCACAGGCTTCACAACCGGGCAACAAAGAGATGTTCCCATAGCGTTTTCACGCAGCATCTCGTTCCCGCTTTATAAGGGAACAGGATTACAGCCAAGTAACCCGAGACGTTTTCTCAGTACACTGGGGCCATGATCAGACTGACTGATTCAGGTTTGAAATGCTGGCCTCCCAGGAACTCTTTTAATGGCCCAAACATGTGGAAATCACTTGGAGTAAGGTCAGGACTGTACTGGAGATGTAGCAAAAACTTCCAGTTGAGCTCCTGTAATATGCACCTAGTGCAATGGCCAGTATGAACTTGTGCAAATTTGTCCTGCAAAACCAGAATGGCTTTGGTGATCAGACCATATCAATCATTAATGGACATACACCCTTTTAAAAATTATTTACACCATTTAAAGTCCAAAGTCCAATCTTTTTGCTCCCTAATGAATTGAAGCTTTTTTCCTGAGTATTCTTACTAATAATTGGCTTTCCTAAGGACACACGCCTATTTTGTCCCAATCCTGTGAGTTCTTATCACATTGTGTATGTGTGTATTGAAATGCTCTTACTTTCACTATTAAACATAGCTATAGTATGTTTTTTTTCTGTTGGGTTTTTACCATGCAACTTCACCAACTGAAAATGCATTGTACCAACAGTGGGTAGAGAAAATAATCAACCCCTTTAAAATATTTCAGTTTGAAATGAAGACAGATTATTTTTTTAAATTTCTGGCTGTATTTAACCTCTGCAACTTTTAACATCCAAGTGAAAGATTGAGTGGCTCAGTGGCTCAGTTTTAATAAAGGTTTGCAAACTGCCTAATCACACCATTTTAAACAAAGTATTTTTCTTATAAAGCAATTGATCTGTGCTATGTTTTCTTTCAGATTTTTCTTTTTTTTTTTTTTAAGTATTTCTTGAACATCTTAAAGTGATCTAAAGCTAGAGTTCTTCTGTGCTATCTTCAATTAAATGCAAAATGACATTTTAGACCAGATGTTCAATTTAGGATATCATTCAGGTTCAGGTGGCCATCGACAGGAACCTGCCTTGAATTTCAACAACCCTGGTTTATGAGATCTGGAATCCAGACCAGCCAATACCTTCTCCTTGAAGGTCATGCTTTCACTTCTCCATACAGCTGGACTGCTCAAATAAAAAGAATGAGTGTTTACTGAAACCGATGTGCCCATTTTTCATATCGATGTCTATTTCACCCCTGGGCCTTTAACAAGGACTGTGTGGGAGGAAGTAGAGGCAACCAATTAGAATTACATTCCTCCAATCACTTGTTCAAGCTGCCTCACTGCATGGTAAAAGAGTATGCAGCCCCGGAGAGACACATACCTCCAAAAGCCTATTCATCATTGCTGACATTCAGTCAGCTACCTTTTTCACTCACCACTTGCTTTCTCCTTTTGACTATTTTTACAGCATTCATTCTGTCTTCTACTATATTCCCAAAATTCTTTGCTTTATATATATTGTCCCTGACTCCTATATATATTTCATGCACATAGTTTTAATTCTTAGTTTTAAAGGTACATAAAGTAACTAGTGGCTATTCCTGGACAAAAAAACCTTGCAGATCCCAAGACTTAGTGTGAAAAGAATGCGTCCTTGATGACATATTGTACACTTTGTTTGATTGGTGAATAAATGATTCCTTTATGTAACAAGTGAAAAGAAATTTAATGCTTGAAAAAAGCAAACAATATGCTTTCACATTTAGCCTTGCCAAATGTGTTGCCGTGGAAGAAAGACAGATAAAACTTTGGCAAAAGTATTTCACACAACATGGAAAAAGCTGTAAATCTCCATGCTTTTTTTAAATGCGTGAACAGGAAAACATACATTTAAAACAGCATGTTAAATAAACTAGGTTATTTCTATATCTGTGAATTATTTATGCATTATACTACCAGCTAATATTGAATTCTCTATTCAGATGGTGTAAATTAACTAACTCCTAGTAAACTTTCTTTTTGTTGCTTCCATTAAGACGTCGTAACAATGGACCATCCGATCCGCATACAACTTAGCACAGGTTTTACACTGGATGCCCTTCTTGATGCAACCATCCCATTTTTCTATCGAGACTTAGGACCGACGTTGCATGCAGTGACTGGGTAGTATGGAGGGTGTCGTCTAGTACCTTAGCCACCAGAGCCACCACTCACCTACAGTAACTACCTCCTCTATTGCTGACATAACTCAGTTCGCACTGTTGCATGAACTTTTTCACAAAATTACTATTACATTATTGTTTTTGTAGAAACAACATACAAGTGAGTATTTTACACAAATGGATTAAATACATGTGAAATATGTAATATGATGAAGCTGTCTGTGAGAGGATGGTTATTTAGAGCATTTAAAAGGAGTCTCCAGTGTCAGTGCTTTGTACAGTACCAGCCAGAGGAGACGCTGCTCCATGAAAAAGTGAAAAGTGTTCAGAAAATATTATTTTATTTTTTATTATTTAACTATACAATAATAGAGTATAATATTATGTATCGTTGCATTTTTGTAAACAAAACTATTATATTTTTTAAATAGGAAATTTCTATATTTTAAAAGAGGAATAAATCTGATGTTATTTTAAAATGATAAACTTTGTGGTGATACTATACAGTAACTTTGCTTGTATCATACATCCAGTCATTCAGTGTTTTCCTACATCAACTCTTCTGTTCCTTATGCAAGCCGTATAATCATGTATAGCCATCCTGTATATACTGTATGCACAAACTATAAATATAAGGCATTTGCATTTACTTTTTTAACTACAAACTATAATTTTGTAATTGAAGATTTGATATAAGATTTGATAAAATTCTGAAAAGCAAAAATCCAAATGGATTTTTATTTTGTTTTGTGCTTAACAAGGCTGTGAAAATGTAACTGTTTGAGTATAAGGAAAAGAAAATCTGACTTAGTCACACTATACTACAAGATAAATTACAGGTTAATCATGTCTGTAAATGTCAAATCATATAAAACCCACACTTTGACATTTGAAATGATAACACCAACTATACTTTCAGTGTTAGTTATATTTATCTTCCACCATTACTATATGCAATAATATAGTGTTGGCAAAAATATATGGTAATATACTGTTCAGCCATGAAAATAAAAACATTCACATTTTAACTACCTAGGTTTTAGTTCCCATTGTGCCACCAAAGCAGCTCTGGTTTCTTGATGTGAGACTGGGATGTGCTGTTGTATCTGATGGATGGATGGATGGATGGATGGTTGGATGGATGATTGGATGGATGGATGGATGGATAGAATCCTGAAGGAAATTCCAGATTTCCAGCAGCCATAGAGACAGTAATCTAAAGGCAGGTTGTAGATTGCACACGGTATATCTTGCATACTGTACTGTATAGTCAGTACACACAGGGTAATGTGAGAACTAACCTGTGTGTATGTATGTATCAAAAAACAATAAGAGAAATTAAGTTGGCGGCACGGTGGTGTAGTGGTTAGCACTGTCGCCTTGCACCACCAGGGTCCGGGTTCGATTCCCAGCCAGGTTTGATTCCCGTCTCTGTGTGCATGGAGTTTGCATGTTCTCCCTGTACTTGGTGGGTTTCCTCCGGGTACTCCGGTTTCCTCCCACAGTCCAAAGACGTATGTAAGTTAGGCTAATTGGCGTTCCCAAATTGCCCGTAGTGTGTGAATGAGTTAGTGTATGTGTGTGTGTCTGTGCCCTGCGATGGATTGGCACCATGTCCAGGGTGTACCCTGCCATGTGCCCCAAGTATCCTGGGATAGGCTCCAGGCTCCCGTGACCCTGAATACAGGATTAAGCGGTATAGATGATAGATGAGTGAGTGAGTGAGAAATGAAGTTAATTGCAGTTCAGTCATGATGTGCAATTTTATACAGTATCTGGCAAAGTGACAACAGTGCAACAGTTTTGCAAAAACCTAAGTAATTGTGCAAAGAGCAGCATGAAAGTGACAATGAAATTTAGTCTGTGTGTAATAATTAGAGTAACTGGGCAGATCCTAAATCTAACAGATGAGACTTATGCTTGTAACGGCGTGATGTAAATAGCAGACTAGCCTAGCCTAGATCACCCAGTACACAATTCACATGTCCTTGTAGTGCGCTATTGAAGAAGGTTGTCACGGGGACGGGGCGGAACGAGGTGAATCCAAGCGCAGATGAGTGACAGCAGCGTTAAACAGGCGAACGTTCGGAATGCGGAGGTCAAATACCGGGAGATCAATTAACGTAGCGTCGAAGCCAAATCGAAAAGCAAGCGCCGTAGTCGAAAAAGGAAGCTTTAAATCGGTAACCGGAGAATCAAGCAGCGGAGCGACAATCCAACACACGTAGACAAAAGCCGTGGTCAAAAGAAAGGAAGCGAGAGATCAAAACCGGGAGATCAAAAGAACGAGGCGAACAAATCCGAGGCGAGAGACAAAAATCGAGAATCGAAAAACAAAGCGACTTGGCAGCGTGAATACGAGAAAAAAGAAAACGCGAGAAAATCAAGGTACGTGACACACAAGATAATCCAGCGATTTAAGCAGCATTCAGAGCGTGCTTAAATCGCTGGAGTAATCAGTGGAGGATAAGAGGCAGGTGCGCAGGAGGGGCGGAAACGGGACCGTGGGGAAAAAAAAAAAAAAAAGAAAAACAAAGGCACATGTCCGCGGTGACAGCGTGGGAAAAAGTTCATGAATCATGACAGTACCCCTCCCCTTATGAACGCCTCTTGGCGTCAGGGCGCGGGGCCTCTGGGTAACGTTTATAAAAGTCAGAAATTAACTTGGGGTCTAGGACAAACTTGGCAGGGATCCAGCTTCTCTCCTCAGGTCCATAACCCTCCCAGTCTACCAAATACTGGATGCCTCTGCCTCGGCGACGAGCTTTCAGGAGTCGGCGGACGGTGTAGGCTTCACTGCCGTCAATGATACGGGGAGGAGGTAGAGGGTGGGTGGGGGGATTTAATGGGCATGCGGTGAGACGGCGTAACTGGGACACGTGGAACGTAGGGTTGATCCGCCGCATAGTTGAGGGGAGCAAGAGTTTAACCGCGCAGGGATTGACTATTTTAGTGATAGTGAAGGGACCGAGGTATCGAGGGGAGAGTTTGCGGCAGGTGGTCTTTAGGGGGATGTCTCTGGCGGCGAGCATGACTCTCTGCCCCACCCTGTACTTGGGAGCCTGGGAGCGTTTGCGGTCGGCCTGTCTCTTGTATCTTCTGCCGACCCGTAACAGCGTTCTCCTTGCTTGTAGCCAGGTCCTTCTGCAGCGTCGGATAAAAGCCTGGGCAGATGGGACACTGACCTCCTCCTCCTGCGATGGGAACAATGGTGGTTGATAGCCCAGGCAGCACTGGAAGGGGGACAAACCAGTAGATGACGATACCTGGGAGTTGTGGGCGTACTCCACCCAAGGCAAAAACTTGCTCCAAGAGGTGACATCTCTGGAAGCCATGCACCTTAGGGCTACCTCGAGGGACTGGTTCTTTCTTTCAGTCTGACCATTGGACTGGGGGTGAAAACCTGAGGACAGACTGGGCGTGGCTCCAATGAGTCTGCAAAATGCTTTCCAGAATTGAGAGGTGAACTGTGGCCCGCGATCAGAAACGATGTCTTTGGGGAGCCCGTGCAGCCTGAAAACGTGCATAATCAAGAGGTCAGCAGTTTCCTTAGCAGTTGGGAGTTTGGGTAGTGGAACGAAGTGTGCGGCCTTAGAGAACCGATCCACCACGGTCATGATGCACGAGTGGCCGTCAGAGGAGGGTAGCCCTGTGACAAAATCCAGGGCAATGTTTGACCATGGACGGGATGGGATTGGTAATGGCCTGAGAAGACCTGCTGGTGCGGTGTTAGTGTGTTTGCACCTAGCACAGATGTCACATGCTGCCACGAAGCTGGATGTGTCCTCTTTTATCATGGGCCACCAGAAGCGCTGCTGGACTTGAGCCAGGGTTCGAGCTGAACCAGGATGGCAGGCGAGCTTGGAGCTGTGTGCCCATTCCAGGACCTGAGAGCGTAGAGAAAGCGGCACAAATAGGCGGTTAGGTGGCACGTTACTTGGCCCGGGTTCATGAGACAGGGCTTGCTGGACCTTAGTTTCGATATCAAGCTCGGCTGCTGCGAGCAAGCATGAGGGGGGAATGATGGTCTCATTGGCAGCAGAGTCGTGAGTAGGGAAAAACTGCCTCGAGAGCGCATCTGGCTTGGAGTTCTTGGACCCAGGGCGATAGGAGAGGACGAAGTTGAACCTGGCGAAAAACAGTGACCACCGAGCCTGGCGAGAGTTTAGCCTCTTGGCGTTCTGTAGGTACTCCAGGTTTTTGTGGTCGGTCCAGACCAGAAATGGGATCTCCGTCCCCTCTAACCAGTGTCTCCATTCTTCGAGGGCCAGCTTGATGGCCAGTAGTTCTCGATCGCCGATGCCATAGTTCGCCTCAGCAGGGGTTAGGCGATGAGAGAAGAAAGAGCAGGGGTGTAGCTTGTTGTCATGCGCAGCTCTCTGGGAAAGTACACCTCCTACCCCTGTGCTGGAGGTGTCGACTTCCACGACAAACTGACGTGACGGATCTGGAATGGTCAAGATTGGGGCAGACGTGAACCGCTTCTTGAGTTCGGAGAAGGCTTTTTCAGTGTTCATGTCCCAATGGAAACGCGTTTTGGAAGAAGTCAGGCCTGTTAAGGGGGCAGCAATGGAGCTGTAGCCTCGGATGAAGCGACGGTAAAAGTTGGCGAATCCCAAGAATCTCTGAAGCTCCTGTCTTGTAGAGGGTGTGGGCCAATTTGTGACTGCCTGGAGCTTAGCAGGCTCCATTTTGATGCCTGAGGGACCAATGACGAACCCTAGGAATGTGGTGGTCGTTGTGTGAAATTCGCACTTCTCCGCTTTGACAAACAGATTGTTCTCTAAGAGTCTTTGCAGCACCTGTCGAACATGAAGCTGGTGCTCCACTAGGTTTCGAGAGAAGATCAGAATGTCGTCCAGATAGACGAACACAGATGAATTTAAGAAATCCCGGAGTACATCGTTGATGAGGGCCTGAAAGACGGCCGGGGCGTTGGTCAGGCCGAACGGCACCACCAGGTATTCATAGTGTCCTGTTGGGGTGTTAAAAGCAGTCTTCCATTCGTCACCCTCCCGGATTCGTACGAGATGGTATGCATTACGTAGGTCTAGTTTAGTATAAATCTTAGCTCCCTGGAGGAGTTCAAAGGCGGTCGCCATTAATGGAAGGGGATATCGATTCTTCACCGTGATCTCATTAAGGCCTCTATAATCGATGCACGGACGAAGGGAACCATCTTTTTTACCCACAAAAAAGAAGCCAGCCCCCGCCGGGGAGGAGGAAGGGCGAATGATTCCCGCCGCAAGGGATTCCGAGATGTAGTGATTCATTGCCTCCCGTTCCCTGGGTGACAGAGAGTATAACCGACCCTTGGGAGGCGTGGTGCCTGGGAGCAGGTTGATGGCACAGTCATATGGTCGATGGGGGGGCAGAGAGACAGCACGAGCTTTACTGAAGACCTCCTTGAGATCATGGTAATCTGAAGGGACATTGGCGAGATCTGGTGGTTCCTTCACAGATGCAGAACTGAGACAAGGCGTGGCTGCAGCCCGCAAGCAGGTCTTAGCACATGATGGGTTCCAAGCTACGATTGTGTTCCTGATCCAATCGATTTGTGGGTTGTGACGGGTTAGCCAGGGCAGACCTAGGACAACCGTGGCATGTGATCCCTTCATCATGAACAGTGAAGTCTGCTCTAAATGATTGCCCGAGACTCTTAGGCCAACGAGGGGAGTTCTGTGGGTGATAGATGGGAGCGGGCTACCAGTGAGTGCCTGAACCTTAAGGTGGGTCTCCAAGGGGAGAGCGGGGATTCCTAGGGCCTTGGCTGAAGCCGCGTCGATCAGATTGCGGTCTGAACCTGAATCAATCAATGCTTGAACCAGGTGGGTTTGTTGCTCATAGGATAGGAAGACGGGGAGCAGACGGCATCCTTCTGGGAATTTTCCTGGAGTCACACCCTCCAGTCCTCCAAGCTGGACTAGAGGACGCCTCCTCTTTACAGGACAGGTCTTGAGTTGATGACAGGATCTCCCACAGTAGAAGCAGGCTCCCTCCACTCGGCGGCGGCGGCGTTCTTCAGGGGAAATACGGGTTCTGTCCAGTCGCATGGGTCCCTCCTGAAGGTTAGTTCGTGGAGAGGGGGGTCGTGGGAGGTCTCTGGGTGGTGAGAGTCTGGCTGAACTTCGAAGGCGGAGACGTGAATCCACTCGACCAGCTAGATCCATGAGCTCTTGGAGTGACGAGGGAAGTTCGTGGGAGATTAACACGTCCTGGAGTGTCTCAGTCAGTCCTTCGAAAAAGGTGTCACTCAGGGCCCGACCATTCCACCCACTGGAGAGAGCTAGGGTCTGGAACTCAATGGCGTAGTCATAGGCTGAGTGTGAGCCTTGGCGGAGCTTTAACAACTTGTGACCTGCCTCCCTGCCGTGACATGAGCGATCGAACACTCTCCTCATCTCTTTAGCAAAGTCTTTGTAGTTGGAGCAACAGGGGTCGTGAGCATCCCAGAGTGCAGTGCTCCATTCCCGAGCTCGTCCTGAGAGGAGAGTTATCACGTACGCGACCTTTGAGCGTTCAGTGGAAAATGTGGAAGGCTGGAGCTCAAATATCAGCGTGCACTGAGAGAGGAAGGATCGACAGGTGCCTGGATCTCCTTCATAGGTGGGAGGGGCGGGGAGCTGTGGTTCTCGTTGCATGCAGGAGCCCCCACTTTGCACTGGAGAGAGTTGGAGCCGTTGGAGCTGGGACGTGACGTCAGCGAGGGTTAGCTTTGTGTTGAGCAGCTCCTGCTGGTGAGCTCCAAGAAGTGCACCTTGACTCTCCAGCGCTGATTTCATGCGGTCCACATCTGCTGAATTCATATCGCTGGCTGGATTATTCTGTCACGGGGACGGGGCGGAACGAGGTGAATCCAAGCGCAGATGAGTGACAGCAGCGTTAAACAGGCGAACGTTCGGAATGCGGAGGTCAAATACCGGGAGATCAATCAACGTAGCGTCGAAGCCAAATCGAAAAGCAAGCGCCGTAGTCGAAAAAGGAAGCTTTAAATCGGTAACCGGAGAATCAAGCAGCGGAGCGACAATCCAACACACGTAGACAAAAGCCGTGGTCAAAAGAAAGGAAGCGAGAGATCAAAACCGGGAGATCAAAAGAACGAGGCGAACAAATCCGAGGCGAGAGACAAAAATCGAGAATCGAAAAACAAAGCGACTTGGCAGCGTGAATACGAGAAAAAAGGAAACGCGAGAAAATCAAGGTACGTGACACACAAGATAATCCAGCGATTTAAGCAGCATTCAGAGGGTGCTTAAATCGCTGGAGTAATCAGTGGAGGATAAGAGGCAGGTGCGCAGGAGGGGCGGAAACGGGACCGTGGGGAAAAAAAGAAAAACAAAGGCACATGTCCGCGGTGACAGCGTGGGAAAAAGTTCATGAATCATGACAGAAGGTGTTGGGTTTTGTAGGGTGCAAGGTAGGGCTTCTGTGCAACTGAGTTGTTTGTCCAGCGCATCCCATGGGTGCTCCATCAGGTTGGGATCTGGAGAATTTAGAGCAGGAGGCTGAGGTTGTGGTGCATTGGGTGTCTTTCTATAATGGCCAGCATAGCCTTTTTTCAGTGAGGTATGCAATAGATGTTTGTAGAATTAGACCAGACAGACTGTCCTTTGGTTGCCGCAGAAATAAATGAGACGTTGGTGACCATTGGCATAATGTCACCAGTTTACTGGTATAGAAATGATAATCAGTGTTTTTCAGTTAATATTATGGATGATTGGTATGTATATAATAAAACAATGAAAACAATATTTTAGAATGCACTGCAGAAGTGAAAAATAACAATCCATTTTGCGTCTAAAAGTTTGTTTCTTCTAGAGTTTTGAAAATACTCTTTTTTTTTCCAGTTAGTTTTCCTTTGTGCCTGTGTTTCCATCATTTCTGGAGATTAATTTGAACTGTTGGCAATGTTACAGTATCTCTGTGGTAATGTATGGCTTTGAAAGCTTAGGTCTTTTAAAAGTTTCTTTGAGAATGTTTGTTAAATCTTTTTCAAGGCATGAAAAGCTCAAAGTAAACATGGATTAAATTTTTAATTGAGGTGCATAAAATTTTAAAATACCCAGAGTAGTAAATTGTTTGCTAGCAATTTACATAAAAGCATTTAATATACAGTGTATATATGCATGTTCTTCCCATGTTTAGTGGGTTTCCTCCAGGTAATCCGGTTTCTTCCCACAATCCAAAGGCCTGCGTCAGTGGCGTTCTAAATGGCGTTCCCAAATTGCCCGTAGTATGCAAATGAGTTTGTGTGTGTACCGATAAAGAGGTGTAGATGATGAGTAAGAGTAAGTGTATTGCTTTGCGTTATATGTTATATATTTATATACTGTATATGACAATATTATGATAATATTATAATATTATTAATATTGTATTAATATAATATAACAATATTTTTGCCTGACCTGTATAGAAAGAAAGAAAGAAAGAAACTTTTTCCCCAGAAACCAAGTGGTTGCGTAATTTTTGCAATCATATGTATTATGCAATAACACTGTAACGATAGTCATAATCTCAACAGTTTACATTAATCTTAAATTAGTCTTTAAGTACTTACTAAGACAGCAGTAAGTCACTAATAGTTATCACAGGACATCCTCAGTAAACCCCAATCACTACTACTGTTAGGCTTATGTCAACAAAGTAGTTTGATATATTGATTAGTAATTTTTTTCGAAGAACAACAGTATGAACTTATTATGACTTCTTGCTTTATGATGTACTTAAGCAATCCTTTATTATATTATGCATTTATAATAGCTTTTACATTTTCCGTCATTGTTCTAGATACAATAACAATGCAACATTCTTACACTAAATACCAAACATATCATTTTCCATCAGAAATAGGCAGAGAGAAATCTTTAATCAACTGCTAAACCACCTAAAACATCCACAGGCAGTCATCAACTGTGTGTATACTACACAAATCTACAAGTAATCATCTGCTCTGATGACTCACACTTCCTCTCCTGCATCCCATTTTATAAGATCTGAGATCATATCCTGTGTTAACTGGAGGAGCTTGGTGTTAATGAGGCTTCAGGGAGAACTTCCTGGTTGGGTGCTGGCGTAGAGTGTTGAAATCCTAATCTTAGTAATTATCAGAGCAATCCATTTTGCCGGTGCGGCGTTGAATTGACATTCGGAAAAGGTCAGACAGAAGTACTTTAAAATGCTAAGAATTGAGTGCGTCATTGACGTCGAGTCCAACCGCTACAGTACGTCAAGTGGTTTGAGAATATTCTGATATGCTGTAAAGAGGTAGGAGTGGAAAAGCAATTCTGAAGCACTGAATATGTGAGGTAGTGATGGATTGAGTCACAAATGATTAACAACTCAATGTACGGAAGCTCCAAACTGTAAGATGTGCAAAGGAAATGATGTACTAAATCTAAATTATTAATTAGTGCCCAAGCACTACAGTATGACATCAGCCCTATGTCATCATAGTGTGTGAAGGGCCTTATTGTTTTCCTAAGGATTATTTATTTATTTTCCTCAACATTTAGGACTTTGGGGGGTTTTTAACATGCTCAAAAACTCATGACATGTTGGAATTTGCTGCCAATAGGATGCCTGAGAGTCTGGGCCTGGACATGGCTCGGGCCCCTCACATGAGATTTTTCAGTTTTAGAGGGATTTTTGACATCTCAAACGGGACAGCTGTGATAATGCCTCAAACATGTGCTGAAATGGGGTTAATAACTTTCTGTGTGTCATTACATTGAATGACATTTTATTGAGTGACATCACAGTCTGATACTTTTTTTCCCCCCAGCATCTGGGGATTTTTGGAGATCTAAACATAAAAGTTCCCCCTTTTCTAAAATTAAGTCATAATGGTTATTAATACTTATATATAATACTTAGTAATTATTTTGTGTATTCTGTTTTTATTCCCCAGATTCTAAGCCAGATGTCATTTTAATGGATTCCATTAAGAGCATGTGAAATTCATTTAAATAGATGATTCATAACTCTTAAATTCATAGAATTTTAAGTTAAATTTAATATTGATTAATTGTGGGGAATATTAACTAGAAAAAAATAGTGAAACAATAATGCCGTTATCCTAAACTAATCACAAAACATTGCAGCAACACTGCAGTTCAGGATTTTTGTAGTTATGTTAATATTGCACTATTTTGCAAGCCCATCTTATACTGTAGTCGAATGCTGATTAGCTGGGACACCTTCTATATGTTTTCAGTATGTGAATTCAATTGTTTATTTTCTTTATATGATATACCGTATGCATGCCCTCACATTTAAATCTGAACAAAAAAATCATCTGTTATTGATATTACATTTTCTGCACTTTCAATGAATTGAACTAGAGCCTTTCAACAGAAATTATGAAATTTAATAAATTGTTAATACAACACCTGCTGTCTGTAACAGTTTATTCCAAAGACCAGACAGGAAACGGAACTGTCTTTTGCTAAAAAAAAAACAAACAAGCATGTGAAACAGATCTGGAGAGTACAGTAGGAGGTCAACAGTGTAGGAAGAGCTGATCTGAGAAGGGGAATCTCCAAAGCCAAAAAGGAACACAGAGAGCAGATTGAGGAGAACTTGCATCTGACAAGGCATTCAGGCTGTTACAGACTTTTACAGACTTTATGTTGCGCTCATCCAAAGGGGCACAAGGAGTCCATACTCAAGGCTGAGCAACAGTGGTTGAGCAGCTGTCCGCACTTGCTTTAAGTCAGCTACCACTGTGCCAGTGCCAGTGCATTATTTTTTAACAGCTCTCAATGGCTTTTATCCTTTTACACTCACCCCCATCATCACAAAAGGCTGTTCCTCAACTACCTTCCGTAACCTCACCAAAGCGGTCTGTTTCACACTCAGATCCCCTTCAATTCGCCAATCACCTTAATAGGTCAACAGAGAATGCCATCTCCATGGTAATCCATTTTGCTCTCACACACCTGGAACAGCCTATTTCTAACAAATAGAGCACAGTCTGTCAGACTTGACAACCTTACCTCTTCCAGTCTCACCCTCTACATTGGAGTGCCTCAAGGATGTGTACTGACTGCATCTTATATACAGCATCCTGACCTATGATTGTGTACCTCTAATGGTTCCAACAACATAATCATGTTTGCAGACAATTCCATGATGAGAGGTCTAATCAGAGGTTAGAGTGAGATGACCTTCAAGGAGGAGATCCAGCATCTGGTGGCACAGGGTGCAGACAATAATAAAGAACTCAACTGCAACAAAAATGAAGAAAATTAGATTACTGTGGATTTCAGACAGACCGAAAATCATCCTCTTGCTTCCTTTAATAAGAACTGAGCTTCTGTGGAGGGTGTACCAGACTTTAACTTCCTCCAGTTCCTCCACATCTCTAAGGACCTCACCTGATCCCTGTATGCCTCTATTTTGGTTAAAAAGAAGCAACAGTGTTTGTACTTCCAGAAAGAAAAAAAAACAGAAACCTCACCTGTACTACAAGATATCATACCACTGTACCATTGAGAGCATCTTCAATAACTGTATTTCAGTGTGGTACATCAGACTGCAAAGCCCTTCAGTGGGTGGTGAAAACCATCCAACATATCTTTGGCACTCAGCTGAAAACATGTTGTCCTTAAAACTCACAGCATTTCTTTTTTTTTTTTACATACCAAAGTTAAAATAAATATCTATAGGTCTCACAATTGTGCAATATAGAGTAACATATCCTATTTTCTTCACAACCTAGGCAATGTGATGCATTGAATTTCATTTCATTTTTATTTGAAACTACACAAACATGAAAAAAGCGATCTATATAATATGAGAGTTTGTTGGGTTTGACAATCTTACGACGTCATTCTTTCCATATTCTGCCAGCGGTTTACACAGTTTAATGTCTGAAGCCTCCCACATCATGACACACCAGCGGGATGTCTGTGTGAACTGTTTTTTATTTATTTATTTATTTTTTTTTATCAGTCTTTGTCCAAAGCTGTGTTGCCAGCACAGATCCATTCCACTTAAGGGTTAAAGGAATGCTGCCTGCAATGGGTGAAAGGCCTTCTCAAAGACAGCTCTCATCCTAATCATGGACTATCTACTCTCCTCCCATTAGTATGGAGTGACAGGTTCCTCAGCACAAACAGACTGAAAAATAGGTTTTCCCTGTTGCTGTTTACTTATTGAAAAGTTGATTATGGTTCAGTAACCATTGCATTACTGTCTTTGCTTTATTCAGTGGGCATGTTTGCACTGACCATAACTTAAAATGTGTGTGTTTTTCCCTACTACTGCATGTGCATCTAGAGAGAGAGCATGTCTGTCTGTATGCACTGTACAGTATGTATGCATGTATATACAGCATAAATGAACATGTGACATCCATACTCTGTACATTTGACTCCCATTAACTTACAAATAGACCTTACAGCGTAGATGCTAACTACATTTAATTTCCTTTGTACATGTGCTTTACACAATGACGATAAAGTTCTGTGTAATCCGATATAATGGTTATTGTTCTTGTGTTTCCCATTATGTGATTAAATTTAGCCATCAGAGACAGTATGGCTATATGGTCCATCATAATCACTTTTCTTCTTGTTAATTCAAAGATCTCCACCGGAAAAAACTAACTTCTCATAATGATTTTTGTTGATTTGGATATTGTCTATTTTGGATCAGGATCCTGTTAAAATCTCTTGGTATGACCAAATCTAAACTATTGTAGTGCAAAATTCATGAATTCATATTATTTCAATCTATTTCGAGTCTCTGTATCATCAGTCATAGTATAGACCAAATAGCTTGGTCTTGTGTACGTGGTGTCTAATAGTGAATAAAAAAAAAAAAACACCCACAGAAAAATTGTGAAAATCCTAAACTGTCTCTTTTTGCTCGCAGGAAATAAGGTGACAAGACAAATCGGCATCATTATACAGTAGTTATTGTCTTGTACTTTTCCAATAAAGATCAAAAGAAGAATGATTTAAATTTGCAGAAGTGTAAAGCCATGTTAAGTGAGAGTTAGGACTACTGGCAAAATGAGGGTATGATTATACATTTATACTGCTACTTATATTTTTAAAGATGACATAAAATTGTACTTACAGTCATGTGCAAAAGTTAGTACCCCCCTCTTTTAATTATATGCTTTGTTTTGTTTGTTTGTTGTTGTTGTTTAAAAATGTAACAAAAATCATCTGATCATAGAGGGTCTCAGTATTAGGCAACACCTCAGACAAACGACAACAAATAACTTTTTTTGTCACTGTGCCATTATTTATTTAGCAAATTTGAACCAAAAAAAAAAAGATGTGGACACTACCAAGTACTGCTTGTAGATCCACCTTTGGCAGTAATAACATATAAGTAATTGTTTCCTGTATGACTTTATCAGTCTTCCACATTGCTGTGGAGGAATTTTGACCCATTCCTCTTTGTGCTTTGTTCAGACTTCCAAACAAAACATACTTGTTCAGTTTTCTTCTAATTGTGCTGTCATTGACTTTAACACTTGCAGTAACATGCTCAGTGAGGCCTCTTGGTTTCTTTATTTCTCTCAGCATTGCACAGTCTAACGTTCTGGTGAATGTACTCGGCTTTCCACTTGTGAATATTTTTTTTTCTCACTGCAGAATGTTGAACCGAACAATTGCTTCTGGTTGCTTATGGTTTTCCCTCTTGGTGTTGTGTTAGCACACACCTGAATGCTCCGTACCAGAAAACTGCCAAAATCTTTGCAAATCTGATCAACTGATGATCAGTTAATTAAAGGCTGATGATTAGCAGCACCTCGTTGCAAATTACCCCCTTAAATAATGGAATAGCAGTAAGGGTGTGTGTGTGTGTGTGTGTGTGTATACCCTGCGATGGATTGCCACCCTGTCCAGGTTGTCCCTTGTGCCCTATAATACCAAGACCCATTGTGATCAGATGATTTTTCTTATATTTTCAAACAAAAACACATTAAAAGAGTAAAGTAAGTAAATGTATAAAAAGCTGTTACAATTCTGTGAATGATGAGCAGATCTCTTTATCATGCAGCATCTTGTAAACGCTTATGCTAATGACTTGCCATTCACTACAATCACCGCAGACAGCGAGGCCGATTTCAACATCAACCAACAGGCAATCAGCTGAACAATTTAGCTGTTTAGAACTTTCAAACACATGCCTCGAGTTTCCTGACAAGTTTCAAAAATACCATAATTGTGTGCTGTATAATTATATACAATCAAGGACATGACGACTTTTTTTTTGTTTTTTTTTGGTAAAAATGACACCCAGATTGAGATTACAATAAAGTACCTTTTGAATAAGTATGCACACCCTTCTATAATGGAGTCTGAGAGGGTGCTCAAAATTAACTAATCACATTCAAGCTCATGATTATGCACAATAACGATCAGCAGTCTAAGGTTTTGTTTACATCATTTTGGTTTTATCTAACTGCCAAAGCCATGGTCCATAAACAGCTCACAAAATATGTACAGGATATCATTTATGAAATACAGAAATATCAGTGAGGAGAAGGGTGAGTCATTCTATAAATTGGGGTACAAGTAAAGCAGAAAATTGTTTTTTCTCAGTAGAACAATGGAAAGTTATTTTAGAGCAACATATCTGCTAGTTGCAAAGCTTATACATTTTTTAATAAATGCAGTATTTTAAAATTATATGCAACAGAGGAGATTGAAATCATTTGATGCATTGAGACTAATATTTTTTTAGTTACAGTTAGTAACTCAAAAATGATTAGTCAGTTAGTTAGTAAGTTAGTTGACTTAAACTTTTGTGGACATTTAAGAATTTTTTTAAATTATTTAAATAGGAAAATCAATGAAAAAATTCATAGTATCTCAACTTAAAAAAAAATATATATATATTTTTTAATAATGGTTTTAGTCATTAAAAAAAAAAAAGCAAAATCTGCAAAAAAAAAATAGCAAAAGCAAACATTGTTAATTTGGCAACATTTTCAAAATTCTAAGCAAATAAGCTTAGTGGTTAGCACTGTCGTCTTGCATCTCCAGCTTCCGGGTTCGATTCCCCTGTCGGGATCTGTGTGCATGGAGTTTGCATGTTCTTACCGTAATTAGTGGGTTTCCTCTGGGTACTCTGGTTTCCCCCCACAGTCCAAAGACATGCACATTAGGCTAATTGGTGTTCCCAAATTGCCCATAGTGTGTGAATGAGTGTGTATGTGTGTGTGCCCTGAGATGGATTGGCACCCTGTCCAGGTGTATACCCCACCTCGTGCCCTATAGGCTCCAGGCCCATTGTGACCCCTGTATACAGAATAAAGCGATATAGACAATGAGTAAGTGAGGATACACATAATATTCCTTTAAGAAGTAAAGTATGATATTTTTGAAGAAAATATTGAGGATAAATACACTTATCATCCACGGATATGTCATCATCATGGAATGTACCCTAAATTATACAATGGGGACAGATGAATTTTCAAAAAAATGTACCATGGAACACTGTGAAAGCCATCATCAACATGGAGAGGAAACACTACAGTCACATTACTAACAACAGGACATCCTTCTAAATAAGATGAAAGGACAAGAAGAACATTTTTCAGGTAGGCTGCCAAGAGACCTACAGCAACATTAAAGGAGCTGTAGGGATATCTGGCAAGTACTACTCCTCCCTGCACGTCACAACAATCTCTCATCTTCCTCACATGTCTGGGCTGAAGTAGGGTGGATAAATGGAAATGCAAGCCTGTCTAAATCACCTTAAACATGTTAAAAGTAGAAACTTTTGGCACCCCCATCCAGGGTGCACCCTGCTTTGTGAACTGAGTTCCACGGAATAGGTTCCAGGGCCTCACGAAGTGGATGGATGGATATTTTTTTGTGCATTGACGTGTGATTTGCAGACCAGTTTGTTTAGAAATATGGTAAAATGTTCCTTTTTTCCTTCTTTTTAAACAGCTATGGTGTTATAAAAACATATGCACCAAATTTTGGTGACATTATTATGATTACTATTTGTTGCCCTCTTTTCCAATTGTAATGTAAACATTCTTAAATTTGAAAGTGTTAGAAAAGTTGTAATAGAAACTGTCAGTTCAACAGTGAATGTCCCAGAGCTATGAATCTTAAAATCATCTTAAAAATTTCTATGGTTCAGTTTAACAAATGGGTAAAACATTGATGGTGTCACAAGCTGGCCAACCTGCACCATTTTGTATCAGACAGTGTCCAGATTAGCTCAAAAACAGTGATAAACTATCTTTATCAGGTTGTTATGGATGTGGTGCCGGTAGGAAGCCCAGGAGGAAGTAAATAGAATCTGGACTCTTGTGTAAGTCCAGACGCTGCTTTGGGTTGCCGCTGATGTGAAGCAAGATCCACGAATGCACATACAGAATGTGACTATAATGATTATTTAATGGCAAATCCCCAAAGCTCTTAAGTGAATTACCCTGCCATCAGTGTGTTGGATTTTGGACAATTGGCTGATGAGAAGGAGGAATGTTTTTTAATAGAATTAATTAAGCTATCATCTCCCACGGAGCGAGTCTGACCTTCAGAACAGGAGGAAGGATTTGTCATTCTGTTACCGCCTCACAAAGATGTGGGGTTTTCTCCATCCACTCCATATGTCAAGGCAATAGTTGCCAAGACTGGCTGAATGTGTCGCTGTGTGTATAAGAGCTCATGGGATAGGAGAAGCCCATCTTAAGCCTGGATAAGGCAGCATACAGAAACCCACCATCTGCTAATGTTTTCTCTCTTGGAGATTGCGCTATGTGTGGGTTTTCATGACGTCAATTTCACTATGCTACCGTGCAGATGTAAGGACTGGGTTAATGTGCAGAGGCTGAGAATAACGGATGTTTTAGTGGAAGTGTCGTTTTAGGGACAATACACAATCACATCAAGTTTAGTGCAATTAGGCACCACTGACGCTTTTCTTGAAGACAGATATTTGTATCTGTTTTTAGACACATGTTTCGTGTATGTATAAAAGTGCAAGAAGAGCCCAAAGAAATTAATACTGTGCATGCAGAAACACACTTTTCTTTCCAGGATAGGTTTAAAGGTGCACAAAGGGCAGAAATTTTGTATAAGAAATAATAAAAAGTTTATAATAAAAAGTGTGGGAAGGCATTATGAATGGCCGGTTTTGACCTTATTTTGTCCACTTCAACAGTATTGGACAACATTTGAACATCTAAGAGTCATTTTATAGTTATAATTTCTTTAATAATAATACAGTCAACATTTATAATAAATATATTTATTCTAAATGTTTTCCACAAAAATATCATATTTTACCTCTTGCTGTAATATAATGCAAACATTATGTGCATCCAGTGCATCACTAACACTACCGCTCAAAAGTTTGGAATCGCTTTCTGCCTCTATGGCCATTCCTGATTTAGTATCTGCTACTTATGCTCTGTATAGCCTTTATAACGGCTCTAATCTGAGGTGCTGTTTGTTAATTGGTGATTTTTGAGGCCGGTACCTCTAAATGAACTTCTCCTCTGCAGCAGAGTTAAGTTTTGGTCTCTTTGATCTCTTTGAGAGCCAGTTTCATAATGGTGCTTGATAGGTTTTGCAAATGCACTTGACAATACGGTGGAACCTCGGATTGCGAGTAACATGGTTTACGAGTGTTCCACAAACCGAGCAAAGATTTTTAATAAATTTTTAATCGGAAACCGAACAAGTATTAGTTTACGAGCGCCGAGTATCATGTATCACGCATGCAACTCTTATTTTGACACCGAACGTCACTCTCTCAACTGTTAAAACAGTGTTTCCGTTGTGTGTGTGTGTTTGTTGTGAAACTTAAAAAGTGATTCCTTTAGTATGCGCTCATGCGAGTGTCAGAGATTTTGTCAGAGACAGGTCTTTGGACAATTTCTACCACCTCATTTTTATAATTTGCTACACCATTAGTAAAATTAAAGGTTCTATATTTAAAGGTTCTATATAAGTGTGTGCATTAATGCTTCAGTTGAAATACCCTTCAGATAATGCACCAAAGACCAGCAGAGCTCAGCAACAAGCTGAGGTGAAGGTATTGCTTATATAGTATGATGTCACAACAGGGGGGAAATGTAATTGGCTTTTTAAGTTTTTTCCAGTTATTTTTTTTTAAAGGGGGGAAAAAATCTTTGTGTCTTTGATTGTACACGTACACTTGGAGCCTATCAAAATTTCTAAAAATGACAGAAAAGTCCCCTTTAAACATCCATTTTAAACACCATGAGCACATAATGGTCTAAAAGAAAAACAAATAATTTTTAAAAAGCATTGTTTCACAATTTGCAAACGTGTCTTGGAAACAATATCTGTAATTTTACAGACTTAAACGTGAACAATACAAAATGTGTAATCACTATTTAAGATCAAACTCAATTGATTATTTAAGCACTTGACACTTGACATCCAGGAAAAGGAACCTTTTTTCCATCATAGAAATATAATTTGTAATATCTACCAAATCCATTTTGGTACCTTAAATTAATTACACATTCAAATATCATGCTTTTACCACTTGCATTTAAAAGGAAATTTAAAAGGTGAAAGCTACGGGTTCCTGCGGGTTACTACGGGTCTGAGTAGAGAAAATTGAGTGAAGGGACTACATATATTAAGTTAAATCTCCTCACCTACTAACAAAGCATCCTAATTGCCAGTTATTTTTTATCCCCAGGCCAGTCTGAGGTCATGTTGATGAATAGTGAGTTGCTGCCTACACATGACCTTGAGAAGCTCTTATCTTGATGAGAATGTTCTAGACTGAATCAAATCCTGGGATTAGACTGAACGTAACAGGTAAGCTGTTTGTCTGTGATGAGGTCTCAAGTTAAGAAAATATGAATATTCTTAATGAAGCAAACAACAGTGCATGATAAAAAAAAAAACATTAATAGAAAGTAGCACTAATTTTAGTGTTTTACCAAATAAACATTACCTGAAGCACTTTGTCATAGATTTCTTGCTCCTTTATGTAATTTTACTATGTTATTTCTACATATGAACAAATACATTATACTTGTACATTGGGCACTATGCTTGATTGGTGCATCGCTTCATGGGCTTCCTTTCTCACTCTCCCAGTCTTTTGGGCTTTCACTATTATACATGGCTGTGATTTCTAGTGCCGATTTTTTGTTTCCCATGCGTCTTCCCCAACCATTTAAATGACCTTTGATAAAGGTTTTTCATGTTTTTTTTCTAACAAGATTGACTGTTTTGTATAATCCTTTCAGGTTTTAATAACACTTTGGACACTGAACTTTTATTATAGCCGGTGTTGAGCTGAGTGAAAGTTTTATCTATCCAAAGCACCCATTTTAATAATACATGATGACACACTGTGGTCCCCATTAGATTTTAATTGGTCTTCCTTCATTAGAACTAATAGTCTAATTAGCTATCACTTTCTGGACTCTTTGCTATGCTCTTTACAAACTTTTTGTCATTTTTCTTCTCTCTCTGCTTTGTTTCTGTATACGTGTGTATTTCACATCCCCTTTCAACTTTGGGGGTTTACTTAAGTGTTTTTTTCCCCCTCACTATCTCATGTGCTGGTACAAACCATTCAAATCAGATGCAGACGATGACGATGAGAACTTGGACGCAAAAAGTTGGTTCATCCTGTAACTATAATCTTGTTTTTCAGAAGAATTTAAATTTTGATTCAATTTGGCAGGTTAAATGATTTCTTAAGACCTTCCCTTTCGTATTCTTATGTTTTTCTTGTCACTAGGTCTCAACAAAGCCTGGGGCACTACATCAAGATTGTATATAGACAGTATAGAAGCAGATTTGTCTCCCTGTTGGCCACAGGATACTACTACAGCAGTCCCACCAGTACCATTATTATTAGGCACAGTATGGTTGGCTTTTTCAGAGAAACTGGTGAAAATATGTTCTTGCCATCAATGTAACAAATAGGTTTTGAGAACAAACCAAAGACTTAGGTAGAATTCATGCATCCACTTTCACAAGATGGCAAGATAACTGTGCAAAATGTTTCATACACTAAATATATCCAAAATTCTCCATTTCAATGTGTACTGGGATATCTTCCCTTTTTCCCATCAGACAGAAGCATCTGTGGTCATTGACTGGTCCTGCCAAACCAAACAAGAATGGGAAGCAGTCCATGTCTATTTATGGACACCGCTCCAATACCAGCAGACATGTAAAGAATGTTAGTGAAGTGAGAATCCTTGGGATAGAATATGGCTCACTACCAGAGCTCACAAATGTCATTTGTTCTTCCAAATGCTCAGTGCCTGGTTTGTTGCTCTGTCTCTGGTTTCACTTACACTTAATGGAGCTTTCCTCAGGCTTGTGGTTCCTGGGCACCTGGCAAATTTGGTCTCCCACAAGACAGCTCCATTTTCTTTATATTTTGAATGATACCCTGGTGAGGTCTTGCACCTCCAGGGTTGAGGGTTCGAATCCTGCTTTTGGGTCTACGTGTATGGAGTTTGCATGTTCTTCCTGTGTTTGGTGGGTTTCCAAAGTTGCACATAGTGTGTGAGTGTGTGCATTTTTTTTGCCCTGTGATAGACTGGCACCCTGCCCAGGGTGTATCCTGCCCCATCCAGGGTGTACCCCCATGCTGCAGGAGTTACTCAACCCCAAAACATGACCGACTAAAGCAACAAACAATTCAAATGCAACTCACAAATGAAGTGTATTGGTGATTTTCTAGGAATTTCAGATGAAAACAAATTTCAAAACAGAAAAAGTCCGAAAATTTCGGTCTCCCAACCAGCCAGTACTTAATGACTAGCTAGCAAAGAGAAGTTTCACAATATCACAACTAACTGGCTGCAAAATTTTTGGCTGTCTCAAATTTGTTTGTACTTGTGATAACTCTACTTGTGAAAATCTAGACAAACCAGATGTACATTCCTGGTAAAGACGTAACGACATGCCAATCAAAGTACAGCATGCATCCCTTAATGATACCCCAAAGGTAAGCCAAACTCTGATTGGCTATTTACAGTAGTTTAGCAATCATAATTTGTGCCATCATTCAGTCCCATGTGTCTTCCTTTAGTCTAAATTCTGAAGGCCTTGGAGAAAGCCTCTAGCATTCAATAACAGTATGGGAAAAAAATAATTGATTGACTCATAGTGACACAGCTTGTACTGGAAAACGCTTGCAGTAATAGGAATGTTTCTAAGTAATACAAATTATAAGTGTTAAAAGAAGATTGAATAAATATGATGTAGATTTTTATTCTGACTATATGAAGAGGTCACCCGTGCTGCCGAACACGGGAGCTGTATTCAGTATTTAGTGGATTGGAGGGTCACTTTTCACACTGCAGTGCATTGTTGACTCTGCTTGTCAAAGAATGTACCTGATATTAACCCAAAGGTCATATACACCTTACTGTACATACCACCTTAACACCAGGGAGAGTGTGAAAAAGTCTCTCACTCCCACATAAGCTACTGAGCCATCTGTTTACATTCCCTGGGTGGCAATCATGTTTTTAATATTTATTTCTTACTATGTTTCCTCAACACTTTATATGCATTCTAGTCAAGCTTACTATATAAGTTTGTTGCTCTGCCTGGAAGCACTAATGGATATATTCACATTCTTTGGCCACTGGAAAAGTTATTGCAAACAGTAAATATGAATATATAAAAATTATAGTACATATTATTATTATTATTATTATTATTGTTGTTGTTGTAATACTTCCAATTCTATATATACTCACCAGTCACTGCCTTACTACAATACATCTTGCTTGTACCGGGTTTTTGCCTTATACCTTTCTGCGCTATACGAATAAAATTGAATTGAATTGCTGGTTAAAACTGTTTGGTTAAATTCCAAACAGATTTTCTAGGCTTGTCGGTTGAGTGGCAGTGCAAAACTTTCTGACATTCACAATCCACTGGGATTTCCAAACCTGTAAACGAATATTGCATGAGTTTAAAAATGTACATCTGCCTCAAATGAGCTCTTCAGGACTGACTTCATATGCAGGGGTTCTATGTTCTGTCTCATACTACACATGTTATTTCACCCAAATACCAAATAAAATATAACAAACATCATTTTCTTAATAAAATAAATTATATATATATATATAATTTATTTTATAATTATTAGTATATATATATATATATATATATATATATATATATATATATATATATATATATATATATTGGTACTTGGTTATTTTAAATTATTACAATCTCATAATACAGTAGAAGGGAGATCAAATAGTCATAATGCATAGTGCATAGCCTTATTGCCTCTAGCCATGGCAAAAAGAAAAACATGTCTATAGATGATTGTTAAAGAATGCAGAATATTGGAAGCTTTTTCCAATACATTTCCGTTATAAATAAGTAATTTTCTTTCTCTAATTCTCCCTGTTTCCATCTATGTGCAGGACATCTTGCTATGGCAACGGAGATGAATAAGTGCTAAACTGACTGCTATGGGAGCTCTGCTGGCACCAGTGTTGACTAACCCTCACTGTTAGTCTTACAGAAGTGTTAGGAATCCTTGTGAAGGAGAGATTCTCCTTGATATCCTCCTATTTAATTATTCTGCCTTCCAGCCTACACACTTCCGCAGTGTACACACTTCCGCACTGGCTTAGATTGGTCTATATACCTCCACTGAATTTAAGACGGGTCATGAGAAACATTTCCAAATTTATTGCTTCTGTAATTAGAGATGACACGATTGTAGTTGCCAGAGGTTTTTAGTTAATGAGCAGACAGGCATTTATTATTTTTTTAATTTAATATTTATTAAATATATAATCTCCACAGATATACAGTATATTTATGGTATGCAGCTGGGCGCCCTTCATGATTTAGTGCTTCTCAGTATTGCAACAGCCGTTCTAATATGTCTGGGAAAGTGTGGAGTGCAGAAATCTACCATCAAAATATATTAAAATGCTGTTGGTAGTGTACATTGGTTTACCAGATGCTTTTATCCAAAGTGTCTAAGAGAGGCAAAGCTGAATCCATGCATAACCATCTAAGTGTAAAAGGTTGCATACCTTTTGGGATAATATGAAGAAGACACATAAATTTAATTTAGAGTAACATCTAGGGCTTTTCTTTATGTTGTTGTGCCCGGCCAAGGTGTACTTTTGAGATGAGATGTGATGAGTTTCTGCTTTGGTTAAGTTCCAACCAATTTATTAGTTTTTGGCATTGTAGGTGGAACAGTAGCACAACAAAGTTTTAAAAGCATACACTGTAATCTATGTGGGTGTGAAATTATGCACATGCCTCCTGATACCCCTTCAGAAATAAAACAATATTATTTATCAATAACATAAAAGCTAATAGCATACACCAGTCAGCTATACTATTATGACCACTGCCATGGTGAACTGAACAACATTGATCACCAACTATAAGCCAGTAACTGGTGACAGGATCATGGGCACCCAAGGCTCACCCATGAAAACAGAGACCAAAGGCCAGACCATCTGGTCCAAGGCCATAGAAAAGCAAATAGCAGAAAACAGAAAAACATCAATGCTGGACACAAAAGAAAGGCACCCAGTGCAACACACTCCACACTGCCAACCCAACCTTTAAAACCACCCATGCAATGCGCCAGCTAAACAAGTCTGAACCCAAAACCTAGGTGATTCCAATGTTATTGGTTTTAATGTTACGGCTGATCTGGGTAAATATACAGTGGGGAAATAAATTATTTGATACCCTGTATATTTTGTAAGTTTAGGTTCCATATATATCTTTTTTTCATCATCGGCTTATTTATTTGACAGACAAAAAACCTTAATGACTTGCATTGAAATGCAAATAATTTATAATATTTGTATCATGTGTTTTTTTCTGGATTTTTGGGTGATATTCTGTCTCTGTCCTTTACAATCAACCTATTTTAAAAATTGTAGATCATTATTTTTTTAAGTAGGCAAACATACCTACAGTCTGCAGGGGAGATAATTATTTTTCCAGTTTGTGTCAGTATGTACATTGTAACTATGAACTATATGTGGATCAAAATGATTTGTCCCTATGTATATGTCTTCAGTGTTGATTTACATGGTGCTTGAGTGAATATTCTGAATATTTTCTTTCTTTTACAAATGACTAAAAATGCCTGTAGTCCACACCAAGATTGAGGTTTTTGAATAGCATTTAGACCACCTTCTTTAAACACAAGCACTCACAAAAAAAAGAGACTAATTTGGTGATAGTCTAGAATATTGCTGCATGATTAGTCCTAGCTGCAGTAATCATAAAAATCACAGAAAATTTATTTTCAATTTACTCTCAAGATTTGTCTCAATTTTAATGTCTTCCACCCTCATTATTCAGCAGCCCATTATCTAGCACATCCTATTTCTTTGCATTATGCAAGAAGATAAAGTGCCTTTCAAAAGTATTCATACCTCTCGAATTTTTTACACATTTTGTCACATTACAACCAGAAACATGAATGGATTTTATTGGGTGATAGACCAACAGAAAGTGGAATATAATTGTAAATTAGTAGGAAAATTATATATATATATATATATACACACACACATGTGGACAAAATTGTTGATACCCTTCGGTCAATGAAGGAAAAACTCACAATGGTCACAGAAATAACTTTAATCTGACAAAAGTAATTATTAAAAAAAAAAATTCTATGAATGTTAACCAATGAAAGTCAGACATTGCTTTTGAACCATGCTTCAACAGAATTATAAAAAAAAATAAACTCATGGAACAGGCCTGGACAAAAATGATTGTACCCCTAGAAAATACTGAAAATAATGTGACCAAAGGGACATGTTAATTCAAGGTGTGTCCACTAATTAGCATCACAGGTGTCTACAATCTTGTAATCAGTCAGTGGGCCTATATATAGGGCTCCAGGTAGTCACTGTGTTGTTTGGTGACATGGTATGTACCACACTCAACATGGACCAGAGAAAGCAAAGGAAAGAGTTGTCTCAGGAGATTCGAAAGAGAATTATAGACAAGCATGTTAAAGGTAAAGGCTATAAGACCATTTCCAAGCAGCTAGATGTTCCTGTGACTACAGTTGCACATATTATTCAGAAATTTAAGATCCATGGGACTGTAGCCAACCTCCCTGGACGTGGCCGCACGAGGAAAATTCATGACAAATCAAAGAGACGAATAATCCGAATGGTAACAAAAGAGCCCAGAAAGACTTCTAAAGAGATCCAAGGTGAACTTCATGCTCAAGGAGCATCAGTGTCAGATCGCACCATCCGTCGTTGTTTGAGCCAAAGTGGACTACATGGGAGACGACCAAGGAGGACACCATTGTTGAAAACAAATCATAAAGCCAGACTGGAATATGCCAAACTACATGTTGACAAGCCACAAAGCTTCTGGGAGAATGTCCTATGGACAGATGAGACAAAAATGAACTTTTTGCCAAGGCACATCAGCTCTATGTTCACAGAAGGAAAAATGAAGCATATCAAGAAAAGAACACTGTCCCTACTGTGAAACATGGAGGAGGCTCTGTTATGTTCTGGGGCTGCTTTGCTGCATCTGGCACAGGGTGTCTTGAATCTGTGCAGGGTACAATGAAATCTCAAGACTATCAAGGGATTCTAGAGAGAAATGTGCTGGCCAGTGTCAGAAAGCTGGGTCTCAGTCGCAGGTCATGGGTCTTGCAACAGCACAATGACCCAAAACACACAGCTAAAAACACCCAAGAATGGCTAAGAGGAAAACATTGGACTATTCTAAAGTGGCCTTCTATGAGCCCTGAGCTCAATCCTATTGAGCATCTTTGGAAGGAGCTGAAACATGCTGTCTTGAAAAGGCCCCCTTCAAACCGGAAACAACTGGAGCAGCTTGCTCATGAGGAGTGGGCCAAAATACCTGCAGAGAGGTGCACAAGTCTCATTGACAGTTACAGGAATCGTTTGATTGCAGTGATTGCCTCAAAAGGTTGTGCAACAAACTATTAAGTTAGGGGTACCATCAATTTTTGTCCAGACCTGTTCCATGAGTTCTTTTTTTTTATATAATTCTGTTGAAGCATGGTTGAAAAGCAATGTCTGACTTTCATTGGTTAACATTCATAGAATTCTTATTTATTATTACTTTTGTCAGATTAAAGTTATTTCTGTGACCATTGTGAGTTTTTCTTTCATTGACCGAAGGGTACCAACAATTTTGTCCACGTGTGTGTGTATGTGTTTATATACATATAGATTTTTTTTTTTAGTTTTTATAAAAAGTCTAAAAACCATATCTATAACTAAAATCCCATAGACGACTTGCAGTGATAATTGCAGTGCAAGGTGGTTCTATAAAGTATTCACTCGGTTATGGAGAAGTGATACAAATGCACACCACACTATCAGATATTTATTTGTTATATTAAGCGATTTTATAATTTTCCATTGTGATATAATTTGTCACTTTGTGTTGATCTATCACATGAAAAACCCATTAAAATACATTTACGTTTGTGGTTTTTAAGGCCCTGTATTTGATGTATTTTTCTTTTTTGGAGCAAATTCTGGCCGCAATTTAATGTGATCAGTAGATGCCAAATCAAAGTCATAACATTGTCATGCGTAAATGCAATTATTATGCTTTCAGTTTGCTATTTTAGGTTCTGAATTGATAATACTTTTTTTTTTTTTTACTTTGATGTACTGTGCGTAATTATACTGTAGGTATTAAAAAATACTGCTTCTAGGTAAGATGCCATTTTCTTTAAGCTCATCCATGTGTTTAAAAATTACCTCTTTGTGGATTTTACAGGGATGATGGCGTTAAATAATTAATGGACTTTTTAATATTGTGCTGAAATGGCATATTCCATAATTATTTGAGGTTATTGAGTGTAGAGCCGTAAGAGTGTGTTGCAGTGGGGTTACATCAAACTGTCACTCAGTGGTCTTTCTCTTCATATCATGGAAGAATAATAAACTTTTTTGTTCAAAGTAAGAATCATGCATAAATTAGAAGTCGCTCCTGTGTGCATGTCTGCATGCTTAGTAAATCTTCCACAGATTCTCCTTCATTATTATAAAATAAACATTTAAAAATAGTGTATATTAAAGCAGCATGGGTCTGGGGGTCCTGGTTCGATTTCCGTGTCTGTGTGCATGGCGTTTGCATGTTCTCCTCATGCTTGGTGGGTTTCTTGGTATGTTTCCTTCGGGTACTCAGGTTTCCTCCCACAGTCCAAAGACATGCAGATTAGATTAATGCGTGTGTGAGAGTGTTAGTGTGTATGCCCTGCGATGGATAGGTTTCACGCCTCGTGTCCTAAGTCTCCTGGGATAGGCACTCAATGACGGGGCCTTAACCCTGTTTAAAAAATGAATGCGATATAAATATAATTTTTTTAGTTTCGTCACAAAACCTTTAATTTCCTTTACTTTGATGTCTTCTCAAGAGCACAATTGTGAAACAAACTTGGATATAGCCAAGTAGAAAGCATTTGTTTGCAGGCATTCTGCATATACACAAGAGAATAGATTGAATTATAAAAATGTTGGTTATTTCAACACAATCAATTTAATAGATCATTAAGAACGAAGAAATGTCTGAGGCTATAACAGCTCAGTAATAGTAAATTCAAGACTTATCATCAACAATTACTTGAAAACCATATGAGTGTACCAAAAATGCAAGCCACTAGCAAGCCTTAAACCAAACCATACTGAAGCAAGTCAAACCTGCTCGAATGTGCTTACTCATTTAGGGCTATTGAGGAAACTACTTCACTCTAGCAGTCAAGCCAAATATGGCTTAAGCACTGTGGAATAATCAGAGAGGCTGAGGGAAATTACCCAACATGTCAAGTAGTGTTTGCCAATCTCATCATCATCAGCCTTAAATCATTTTAACTTTCACTGCCATCAAGTTGTTACCGTGACCTGACTGATTAGTGTCACGGTTTGAACAGTTGAAGGATGGGGAAGAAAAAAAAAAGCCTTTGACAAGCTAAGCTTGATGAATTTTTAAACATTTCAATCAGTGTATAAATGTCACTCCGATGTTCTAGCCTTTTTGACACATTAAAAAATTATTACGTTCCACGCTGTCTGGAAGTCTGAAACTTGGCTATGCAATAAAAAACAGCTCAACAGGTTTAACACTACATTTAAATTTGCTGTACTGTAACACTCCATGTGTCGTTTCTGATTTCTTTTTTTATTTATTTATTTTTACAAGGGGTGTTTACAAGGGGTCTAACCGAAACTTTGTGAAGAAACTTCTTGTGAAAACCAAATTCACAATGTCACCAAGCACATGGTGATGACACTTCTTCAGTAAAGCATTTAAATGGTGCAAACGTTTGGAAGAAGGCTGTACATTCATGAATGAGCCAAAGGCGTTTTTTTTTTTTTTTTTGCAGGCTGATGGAAGACCTCACACTGCACACCACTTGCACAGTACAGGAACTCAGCTGGGATTACCGCCAGATTCCCTGTACTGTCCTAAACTCACTCCAAGCCATGTTTCGCTCATTAAAGGAGTTCTTGTGAGGCCACTGATTCAGACATGAAGCAGGCAGTCCGAAAATGGCGCTGATGTACTGAGAAAACTTTCTACCTTGATGGTATCCAAGCACTAGTGAAATTCTTGGATAAGTGCATTAGTATATTAGAAATAAAGGGAGTTTATCTCTCGTAACTGCAATCTGTTATTCTGCGCATTCAAAAGGTCTAGTTTGACTCGAACACCCCTCATGAAGATATATATTTATTAAGGAGTACATTTGGCAGGTAATACGTATACACTGTTAACATTTTGAACCACATTTTGTACCAGTAATGTTTTGCCAATTCCCATGCTCAAGCGGACTGTCCGCTATCTCAACAGCTATCAAATGTAACGGTTCTCAGGAAACATGTGCTTCCACCTAGGCATGTGACGACATCCAAAGCATGGCTTTTCATTCTGCTGCTCCTAAGGTGAATGTTTTTTTGTTGCACCACATTCATGCTTGATGACAATTAACTATAATACAATTTGATGGTGTAATTTGTACAGAAACTGCAGTCACTACTGCTGCCTGTATTCCAGAGGTGCAAACAATAAGTCATCAGACTATTCAACATTTCTCTGCGGTTGGAGATCGTATCATGGGCCAGTGTTGACACTTAGTCATTGTAAACATTATTTGAATTTTTAATTTCTGTTGCTGATGGATACACAGATATTTGTATATAATTTAACTTCTTATTTATTTGAGTGCAAAGAATTTGGTAAGAAACGTATATGTGCAATGTTTTGTTTATTTGTTTGTTTTTTATCAATGAATATGCGTCCATGTTGGAAATGTTCACAAGCTAAAAATGTCACTCTAAGAAGGCAATTTCAGGCTTACATCAGTTGTTGCCCATCAGTTACAGGCCATTATACTGTAGTCCCCTCATGCCAATTCCACAGTACCATCACCCCCACTTTATGCTTTTTTTTTTTTTTTTTTGCAGCCAGTGAGTTATAATATTGCAGTGTAGAAATCTCACACTCAGTAAAGAGGCCATTTTTCAATATATATTAGTAGCACCATAGAAACTGATGGACTGCTGAGATGGAGCCTTGGGCAGAACTGAGGAGTGAATGAGTGTTGCTTAGTTGGGTCAAATTAAGGTTTACATACAGACTTTTCTCAAAAACACATTGTGTCAGTGTTTTAGCTAGATAAATTATTTATCTCTATGTTTACATAAGCATTAATTATGTTAAATATAATTCCTCAGTATTTTTACCACCACTACATCTGTTTTATCTCTAAAGCAATTATTATTAAAGTTACCCTAAACATTCTGTTCAGCCTTCTTGGGGGAATTAATTTTAGCAAGCAAAAAAGTTTTAACTGTCAGAACAGTGAATTTAAGGCATTATTTGACAAAAACAACAGGGAACAGAACATCACATGCAATTGAACATCAGGCCGGCAAGTTCTATTACACCATTAAATATAATAACCTGGTATATGTGCCAGAACTGGCGATGCAAATTAATTAAATACATAAAACTATTTTTTAAATACCCATAAACTGAGATTAGAAATTTTACATTATATGCCAAAGCACTAAGGTTTATTGCAAAAAAAAAAAAAAAAAAAAAAACACTGGTAGGGTTGCAGGAATACACCATGTGTGAGACATCAGCTCACATTTGGGTGCTCACCCACTTTAGAAAAGTCTAGTCAACCATTTGTTGTGTGTGAACCAGAGAACCTAAAAGAAACCAAGAACATAAGAAACTCTACATGAGCTGTAATCCAAACTCAGGACCAAACCCAGGAGCATCTGTGTGTGTGTAACTTTTCTCCACCACTATGATGCCCCTTACGAACTTCAGTAACACTGTCAATTGATGTATCTAACTTCAATGCTCAATTTTCTCTAGTGTATATTATACAGTAGTACTGTATCTACAATAAATAAATTCAGTTTAAGCTGATCAGAATTATTGTGATATGTTCTCCCCGTGCTTGGTGGGTTTCCTCTCAGTACTCTGGTTTACTTACACAGTCCAAAGACAAGCAGATTAGGCTAATTGGCATTTCCAAATTGCCCGTAGTGTGTGAATGAGTGTGTGTGTGTGCCCTGCGATGTATGGCACCATGTCCAGGGTGTACTCCACCTCGTGCAGCAAGTCTCCTGGGATAGGCTCCAGGCCCCCAGCAACCCTGTATACAGGATAAAGCGGTATACACAATGTGTGAATGAGTCATCTAAAAATGAGGTGACATGGTGGCTTAGAGGTTAGCACTACCGTCTTGCATCTCCAGAGTCCGGGTTCAATTCCAAACAGCGGGTTTGTGTGCGCAGAGTTTGCATGTTCTCCCCGTCTTTGGTCAGTACTGTTCAAACTGTACTAAGCCACGACCAGGTAGACCAAAAAAGATTTCACCGACTACTGCCAGAAGAATTCTTTGGGATGCAAAAAAACCCACAAACAACTTTGAGAGAAATACAGGCTGCTCTGAAAAAAGTGGACATTTGCAGTAGGCCAGACAGCACCTATACAAGCCTCACAGCTGGAGCAAAGTCATTTGGAGTGATGAGATCAAAATTAAACGTTATAGACACAACCATAAATGTTGTGTTCATGGTGAAAAGTACACTATCCCCACGGCACAGCATGGTGGTCGATCTCTTATGTTTTGGAGCTGTGTGAGCTCCAGTGGCAATGGGAAGTTAGCCAAATTTGGTGGCATGAGGAATGCAGCATGTTACAGTATCAGAAAATACTGGCAGACAATTTGCCTAAAGCCGTGCATGGGATCCAAAATACAAACACCTCCAATGGCTACAGCAGATAAAGGTGAAGGTTCTGGAGATGTAATCTAATATATCACAGTCTTCTGACCTCAGTATGATTGAGCCATTTCAGGGAGATGTCAAACGTGCAGTTCATGCAAGACAACCAAAAAACTGGAGGGATTTTGCCAAGAAGAATGTGCAGCTATTCTACCAGAGAGAATTAAGGACCTCATGCACAATTGTTGATCATTGATGCTAAAGTGGGCAATACATGATATTACGTATAATATATAAGGGTATACAAAATTTTCTCATTTTCTAAGGGATTTTCTAATTTCCTCATTTTTTTATTGTCATGTTTTGTCTGACGATTGTGCCATTCTGTTATGCCTTACATTGAACTTACTATAGAGTCTGATAAGAAATAAAATTTCTTTTTTTGTATTTTTTTTTCCTCTGAGTATTTCCTCTGAGTGCTCTGGTTTCATTCTACAGACATGCAGATTAGGCTAATTGGTGTTTCTTAATTGTCAGGAGTGTGTGCGTATGTGCATACTTCTGCCCTGTGAAAGATCCTGGCACCCTCTACCCCCGCCTTGTGCCCCAAGTCCCCTGGGATAAGCTCCAGGCCTCCCATGCGATAAGTGACTTAGTGAATGAGAGAGTGAGCAAGCAATATGATGATTATATTACTATAAACTAAAATGAAAATGGTTGGATCAACTCTACATTAAACCTAATGCAAGAGTTAAATTCAGTGTATCGAATTTGCATTGTATTGCAGCAAGGCACAAAATCATCTCCTTGGAAGTCGAAGGTTCTATCTGCATTCTGAGTGGTTTGGAGATATTGAGATATTGAATTTTTTGCCCTCCATAAATAATGTCTCTCATTAATTTCTGAATAAAGCGTCGAAAAATGCATATCACTTAAAAAAAAAAACACCACATTATTTTTATATGTTGTCACAAAATAAGAAAATATGAATAACTCAATTAAACAAAACAAAACAAAAAAAGACAGGTAGATCCTTATAATTCCAAGTGGACAAAATGCTAACATGTCTGCGTTTGTATCAGCATAGGCTTAAAATTGCAAAATACACTAATTTAATTATTACCTTTTACTATTTATTATATATTTTTTCCATTTTATTTTGAGAGGAGCTTCCAAATACAACACCTTAACCTCCAAGTTACTACTGTTCATTTGTGAAATAAAATTCATGACTTTCTGCCTGTTAGAAAAATTTTCATTTTACTGGCATGTTGCCTACCACTGTCATGAGTATTATTTCTGTCACAAATGTCCCTCCAGTAGTTTACACAGGTGCCACCCTTCCCAAGGGCTCTTTGTCTGTTTATGTATCTTACCAGAAGTACCTGTTTTAAGCTCAGCATTAATGTTTGGAAGCGAACCAAAAATCCTCTCAGGCCTTTCAGGGGGTCTATGATGGTTGTCTCGCAATGCTGTTCCACTATAACAGTAATAAATCATTAGCCCATTGTATAGTTGTTCTTCCTATTTTAGCTCAATGAGGAATAGATCTTAAATCATTCAAAATATTTTTTTATTCTTCATAAACTGGTATTATATTATTTTATTGGTTGTTTTTTTTTTTACTCTCCAGGGAAAATATGGCTCACACCTTGATGCCTTTTACTTATATAATATCTTTTAATGGTAGCAAGGTGGTGTAGTGGTTAGCAATGTCGCCTTGCACCTCCAGGGTCCAGTTTCAATTTCTGCCTTGGATCTATGTGCATGGAGTTTGCATGTTCCCCCCATGCTTGGTGGGTTTCCTCCGGGTACTCCGGTTTCCTCCCACAGACATGCAGATTAGGCTAATTGGCATTCCCAAATTGCCCACAGTGTGTGAATGAGCATGTGAATGTGTGTCTGTGTGTGTGCCCTGCACTGGATTGGCACCCCATCCAGGATGTACCCTGCCGTCTCCTGAGATAGGCTCCAGGTCCCCCTGTAATCATGTTTTAAACAAAAAGCCAAAGTGGGTTCATGCCATCAAATGACATTACAAATATTATAGCAATTCTTTTTTGCTATAAGATATTGTTTGCCAAAGATGAGGCATTTCCATCATCCATAATCCTATTTTATACATTCTTTGTTTGACCACAGTCTGTTAAAATATTTCCCTGTACTGTATGTATACACGTAGTATAGATGTGTAAATATACAGTACAGTATTGTGCATATTTGCACTTTGGGAGTATTCTGTCAAGTGACTGAAAAAGATGACAAAGTGTACCAAACAACTGCAGGAAGCCCGTCTTAAAAGCATTTAAGAAAAAAAAAGTTTAAATGCTAAAGTTTAAAGGTTCTCTTTGTGGGCAAAACTATCATTGCAACCATCTTATCCCAGACACAAAAACTCACAATTCTGTCGTGCCTTTGAGTCATTTATACTTTGTCTTTACAATGGTCATCAGTTAACAATCTTGTACTCATGCTGATAATCAGTGACATGAATTAAACTGCATTATGTACAGTACAGTATATAGCAACCAGATGATCATGGACACCAAGGACATCATATGTGTAAAATGCTATGCTTAGTTTAGATTTTTATTCAAAACTAAGTCTCCATTGGTGACTGATGACTGTAGAATGTGGAGGGAAAGAAAAATGTAATATAAGTATCATGCAAAACCTGATGTTGGAACACAGTACAACAGGAACTACATGGCTCAGTGCCACTTAAAACATCCCAGACCAGTTATACCGCCTACAGTGGGTAGAAAAAAGAATCACCTCCAACTTTAAAATAATCACTTTTTTTTTTTTTTTTTTTTGCTGTACTGCCTGAAATGAAGACAGACATATTTTATGTTCAATCCAGCTTCATTTACATGCAGTGAAACGTTTAACATCTAAGTGAAAGATATAATACCAGCATATCAGAAAATGATCGCCCCTAAAAATTACTTGTAAACAATCAGGTAAAGCTAATAACCTTCTGAATGGCATATGAAGCCATTTGACTATCAACTGTGGTCATTTTGATTAGCTTAGCATGAAAAGAGCTTTCTTGAGGCATATCAGTCCCTGGTAAAGCAATTAAAGCAAACAATCAACTATGGGTGGCAAGGCACTGTCAAAAGATCTATGATAAAGTTGTGCACAGGACCAAGTCAGGAGATGGATACAACAACAAAAAAAAAACAAATTCAAAAGTGTTATCACTCCCTACAAGCACAGTGAAGTCTATTATTAAGAAGTGGAAGGTATTATAGTACCCTCCCTGGATTAGGATGTCACTTCGGTCTGGTTAGAGCCTCTTAGAGGCTACTAAGAGGCCTACAGCAACTCTGAAGCAGTTTCAAGAATTTATCACAAAGAGTGGTCATTGTGTCCATGTGACAATAATATCACATATTCTCCACAAATTTGGCTTGTATGGGAGCACTGCAAGAAAAAAGGCCATATGCAGTCACAACGTTGCAAAAATGCAGATGGTCAGATGAGATTAAAATTGAATTATTTGGCCGCAACACCAAACAATATGTCTGGCGATAATCCAATACAGCTCACCATCGCAATAACACCATTTCTACAGTAAAGCATTTTTTTCTCTGCAGCAGGGACTGGGGAGTGTCAGAACTTGGACTTGTCAAGATAGAATGAAAATGAATACCATCAAATTCTTGAGGAAACTCTGCTGACCTCTGACAAAAAAGTTGTCAATGGAAAGAAGGTTACCCCCTTCCTTCCATGACAGTGACCCAAAGCACACAACAAAACTGAATACATAGTGGTCGAATGAGGAAAACGTCCTTGCATGGCATAGTCAAAGCCCTGATTTCTCCAAAATCTGTGGAATGACATAAAGACTGCAGTTCACTAACGGTCACCATCAAATTTAATTCAACTTAGGCAGTTCTGCAAAGAAGAGTGGGCAAATAACGCAAAGTCTAGATGTGCAAAGCTTTGTGTGCCATTGAGAAGGTGATTAGTTTCCCTTGATTGAGTTTACAAGTCATTTTTAGGAGGGGTGTTTGTTTTTTCTGACATGTTGATGTATTATCTTTCACTTGGATGTTAAAAGTTGCACTAAGTAAATACATCTGGATTAAACAAAGACTGTCTTAATTTCAGTCTACAAAAAAACAAAATGTGATTTTCTATATGCACTGTAAGTTAATTACTAAATTAACTGTGTAAATGTTCCAACAAGCAATGTACTGTATGGATAGATCAGTTCATATCCAGCATTACAAATAACACCCATAGTGTGCATACTGCAGTTTATGGTCAAAGGCATTTTTATGTCAGAAGAAAAAGTCATTCACCCTGGTCATTACACCTGTTATTGTGCACATGAAATCTAGAGGGCATTCCACGAAATTTAATTACTTGACACAACTCTCGCTGATAGCCAGCATGAAAAGAAATCAGAACTCATGTCCATTTTTCTCATGTCTTTTTCTTATGACCATCAGTGGTGCTATTATTGGTTCCACACACACACACACACACACACACACATATATACATCTGTTCGTCAGTAGATCATCAATCATAATAGTTAATCATACAGCAAATGAGTAACAGGTAGACATATAGAGTAAATCTACACAAAGACAACTAAATCAACACACTGGGGAAGTGGAAGCAGATATGACTCGCCATGTTGTGATGGAATCTCCAATGCCAATATGTTATTCGCTCACAATAAGCACAACTCATGATAGATGATAATGGAGCTAATTTTGAGGCTCCTGGCCTCAAGAAGTCTGATCTAATGATTATCTTGCCAACTTATCCTGTGATGTCCAGGTAGGGTGTCTAAAATCCATCCACATCTAAGATTATAATATACTGTACACTACAGGATGACTCAATATCCTGTAGTGTGGGGGAAACAAGAGCAATAAACAAATAAGCCCATTTAAGCCAGTATGCAATTCCTGATAATATTCGATTTTTAAAATCCTGATTCACTTCTCGCTTATGCTGCAGAACATACAAGACTTGTCGCCTTGTCTTCTGATGTGTAGCTTAATTCGTGTTGTTGCAGCCAAATGCATATACAAATAGCAAAATAGCAAGGCAATTTATTTCTACTTGTGATTTCCCATGATTGATTTAACACACAGCTCATGAATATACTGTACACACATTTGACCATGTCATTCTGTAAAATTGTACTGTACTTTCAGAGAGTCTGGATCACTGGGCAGACATCTGATTTATTTGCATAATATACAGTATGTGTGGTGTTTTTTTTTTTTGTTGCTATGAGGCAAGACCTTAAATTATTTTCAACAAGCATAATTGTCACTAATCTGACAAAATTGTCATAATCTTCTGTTAAGCATGGAGCATCATGATTCGTTCCTCATAGAATCTGCTCTATCAGCTTTCATTGTAGTCCCCTTCTTTGACAATTAGGTGCAATAATAACTTTGTAGAAACTAAATAAGACACTGAGCTTCTGCCTAACGATTGTACAAATTATTGGAACATCTTTTTTTTTTGGCCAATTAGCTAACAGGATTTAAAATGTTTTAAATGAGGACTTCATGGGGTTGTTAAAGTTTAACATTTGGCTAATTATCACTGGTGAATGTCAGGTCACCAGCAGTGGCAATGTCAGGGATGCTGCATACAAAAATGATGAGTCGGACTGCAATTCCCAGCATGTTTGCCCAAATTTTAACAAGATACACCTGATCTCCATCAACACTGGGTATAAGTAGAACTCCAAATCAGCAAAGTATACGAACTCATGAGTTTACCACAGACTATACCAAGCACTCTACGTTTATTCTATTACTGTGTTTAATCTCTGCTATGAACCATTTGATTACGTTTCTGACCCTAGCCTGATTTCCAAATGATACCTTTTGATGCCTGTGTTGGATTTGATTAGGAGTTGGCTAATAAAACACAGTTTTACCTGCACATGTGTCTTGTTTCTGACACTACTGCATTACATACTGTATGTGTTATGGGCATCAGGACCCATATTCACAAAGCTTCTTAAGCCTAGAAGTTGCTCAGAGTGATGAAATTCTAAGAATTATGACATTTGACCATCTTAATAAAGATAAAAATGACAAAAATTACAAAAGCTCTTTAACAAACTGTAACTCATCGGTCATTAAGTCTCATTTTATTTGTATCTGACCCATTGTGGGAAATACAGGTTTCCTGACTTTTTTTCTTTTTTCTATGGACAGGTAACTTTTGTCTTTCATTTTTCATCAGCTTTTACTCCATCTCCAACTGACCAGTTAAGCACTGTTAAATCTGTCACTGGTTTTTCCTCTTCTTCCATGTTATTTAATAGTGGTTTAATAACCCCAACTGTACTGTAGATCTTACTCTCCCCCATCTTCCTGGCCTCTTAAACCTGATTTTCCAGTTGAGTCTTCCTTAAAAAATGCTTTCTTGTCCATTCATGCTCTTGTTGTGAACTTTTCTTCCTTTGGTGAATCCGAGACCAGGAGACGTTGGGATATCTTTCCAGCAGAAGTTACTCTTTATTGAGAACTCGCCGCGTGTCGCTGCAGTCATCCAAGTCTAAAAATTATGACTCTGCTCTGGAGAGTTTATACTTTACAAGGGGGAGGGATACAAAGAGGTGGAGACAATCTAAACAAAGCATAGTGTAGTACAGGAATCAGCCTGGTACTGGAAGTTCCCCAGCCCTGATTTCATCAGCATAACACTGCCTTTCAAATGCATAGGTGCTAATCTAATCAGCCTGACAGTATCGCCCAGACCTTCACATTATCATAGAGACAAAGGCACAGCCTGGCTTTACATGTACTTCAGGAAGTACATGAAGACAAAAAGGTTAATGTCTCAGACACCTGGGTTGCCAGACTTGATGTCCTTAGAATGTCATAATCTTTACCTCAAAATATAAAACCCAACGTTTAGTTTATATACTATTCTGTTGGAACCTAAATTTAACATTTTATAAATTTGTAATCCTACACTCTGTATCTCAGACTGTTAATCTGTCTTCTATATTCTCTATAGGTTCCCTCTTAATACTGTTCTGGTTGATTCCAACCTTTGAATGGAATCCTGTATGTTGCATTACCACCACCTATAGAACTCACTCAATATCAACTTTTCAGAACAAGCTTCCTTCAAGTATTTTTTTTTTAATGATACCTCCTTCCCTGATTAGTGACACGCCATTCTAAAAAAACTTTCCCCATTGCCTTCTCTCCTTAGTTCTTGGAACTGCAACATCATGCCTTGTACATCCTGCATATATTCCTGCCAGAGAGCAGCACATGCTTAATAGTCTCACTTTCATGGGAGTCCTTTTGGGTGCTTAAGTAGAGTGCTATTAAGGTTGCGGTGTCCTATTCTTAATCTGCTAATTAATACTTGCTCTTTTAGTCCTGTATTAAATGCTAATGTATGCCACTTCTGTTGCCATTGTTGTTTTACCTTTCTTCTATACCACTATACAGTACCTTTCCTCTCTGACTTTTTTTTATCAGCCCATTTTTAAAGCCATCAGTAATGCACACATCTCCACTCTACATATACTCGGACAATCAGACATTTTCTTGCTAATCTTCTATTTAAAACTTTGTATAGTAACTGCAGCCTCATTGTCCTCTGATTCTTAATCCTTAAACCCATCTGTGAAAAATCTTATATAGTATTTGTGTATAGTATAGTATTCTATAGTATTTGCTCGCTAGTTTAGTTTTGCCAACCTGTTTGATCACTAATATTTTCAAGTCAACATTTGGCGTTTCCAGTATCCAGATTGATCTAACATTCCACAATGCGGTTGCACCAAAGTCTTTGCCATACACAACCATCTCTACTGCCATCTCATCTCCTTTAAAACCAAACCTTTCTTCCTGAGCCCTCTTCTTCTCCTAACAATACATTTTTTTTCTTTTTTTTACTGAAAAACTAAATCCCCGTTTTATTTCCCATTTTTCAACTTTGTTTATTACACTTTGCAGGTTCCAGGGTATGTGTTTGACATTTCTCTGCCATTTTTATACATCTCTGTCCGGCATCCCATTTTCTACCTTTCATTGGCTCGAGCCCTCTAACCTCAGCCCTATTTACACCTGAATAGTTCTTCTGTCGAAAAAAATCCTGAACAATCCTTAACATTCCCTTTAATTCCCATCATGTGCATTTTGATGAATAGTCCCTCTTTCCAGAACATTTTTTAAGCTTTTTCCTACATCAAATATTGCTGCAGCCACTGTCTATTTATTTGTGCTTTGTATTACTGAGTCCATGGTGTTCCTCCCTTTTTTGAATCCACTTTGATAAATAGCCTTCAGACCTCCCTTTTCCAGTAAGTGTATGCTTACAAATTCAGACCCAATAACACTGTGACAATATAAAGTTAAATTATTCACTTCAGAAAGACTGATCATCAATAGCCTTTGAATTGTCAGGGCCCCTGGTCACATGCCCAGTAGACATCATCACTATTCCATCTCTGAACAGAACAACACTGGCCTGCGTTAATAGCCCTGGGCAGGAAACACACTCCTCTGAGTGCATTTATGTCCTGCGCATGATGTTTACAAGACTAACCTTTAGAAAAGATATGATGGGTGGCTTAGTGCCACTCAGAGGATGTGTGATAGTGAAGCGTATGACGAAAATGGAAAAACCCTTAGCACCGGTTGGTCTTAGAATGTTATCATTATTCACAGTTTGCTCACGAACCGCGGACTGCTGATGAGTGACTCCTTGTGGAAATAGTCTTACTTCAGGCCAAACTGGTAGGTAATGGATATATACTGTAGCACAGTCTGTCACATGTCCTATCTGTTTGATTCCACCTGCAGTGTCTACCATAATTTCTACTTCAGATTATGTCTTGTCTCACTCACTCTCAGCAGGGTACTTTAACATCTAATCATCTAGCAGATCGTACTGTAACATCTATCACTGAAATTGTTCTGCAAGACATATCTGAAAGAAATGATATGGCACTTAAGTTCAGGAAAAATAGTGACCAATTGCAGCTCATGAATGTATTTTTTATGACTGTTTCATTAAAGATTTCCTGTGCGTCAAAGAAGACATGAGAGAAAGTGAAATCTGTACTTATTCAGATATCAGCTCCTGGCGTGGACCCGCTGGGTTCTTGGATGCCTGATCAATACTTACTCATTTTGCTCATTGTTGAAAACAATAGCCCATTATTCACTTTTCACTTGGATGAAATATTTCCAGAGCACTATAAGAAAAGTCGATGTGCTAACTTTTCCCTTGGGGGTCTCTATCGGACATATCCATGAAGCTGACTCGGCTATATTATACAAAGAGAGCATGCAGTGCTGTATGTGCAGGGATTTGTAACACTATAGAGCGCCACAGTTGAGCTTCCATTTGTAACAAATAAGGGAACTTAATTAGGGAACAAATTTAATTAGGATCAAATGCTTTTTTGCCTCAAGAAATCAAGCAGAGCGCCCAGGTCCTCAAGGGAACAAGATCGCATTAAAGCCATACTGCACATTTGGATCCTACTTATGGTGCAACTCCAAATAAAGCATTTGCATGTTCATACACTTAACAGCGACATTCTATCTACATCATGCAAACACTATGCATTTGTCAGCTTGTTTGTTTTTAATTGTGCATTTGCTTTTGTTATTTGGTTTCTCAATTAGTTTATTCATTTTCATTAATTCAGTCTTGTTACTTTTCAGTCTCCAGTCTTGTGGCTTGTTATTTCGTACTTACATTTACATAAACAGGCATAACATTAAAACCACTGACAGGTGACGTGGTTAACACTGATTATCTCACTACAGTGGTACCTGTTATGGGGTGGGATATGTTTAGAGTCTAAATAAAGTCTCTCCAAAAGAACGAGTCATATGGGGTGTTCCCATGAAATCAGTGGATATTATTCACTAAAATTAACTGTCTAATGAATTCAATTCAATTCAATTCAATTTTATTTATATAGCGCTATTAACAATTGACATTGTCGCAAAGCAGCTTTACACAATAAAAAGAAGTAAGTTTTTATGCAATGTGTATGAATCAAAATGATAAGATTGTCCCTGATGAGCAGGCCGAGGGCGACGGTGGCAAGGAAAAACTCCCTGAGATGGTAATAGGAAGAAACCTTGAGAGGAACCAGACTCAACAGGGAACCCATCCTCATCTGGGTGATAACGGATAGCAGAGATTGATCAGCATAATAATGTGTACTGGAAGTTCAGTGTAACAGGAGATGTGTTAAAATTAAAATTAAAAGGAGTCCAGTTTGTTCCCGGAGGCTCAGGTAGACTGTAGGAGATTCCAGTCCTGAGCTATTGAACAACTGAAGTCGCAGGTCCCCAGAACATCAATCGATGAAAGGACAGTCTTAATGGAAACCATCCCCAGCCACCATACGAATCCAGGCAGACCACACGGGGCATCCATGCGACGAGATCTCCAACCAGAAGCAGGACTCCAGGACGGGTTAGACGGCTCCAGAGGGCAGAGGGGTCTGGATCACTGGCAACTCAGGAGCGAACATGTATAGCTCGACAGAGAGACAGAGAGAGGGAAAGGAGAGGGAGAGAGAGAGAGAGCAGAAAAGGAGAGAGCAGAAAATAAGGAGAGATGGCAGTTAGGTCTGGTCACAGTCAACATGTATAAGGTGAATGTATATTAGTGCAAAGTGCAAGCAGGGACTCCGGCAGGACTAACTATGACAGCATAACTAAAAGGGAGAGCCAGAAGGAAACACAAACATGAGGGCTCCCTGAGATGTAAAGCAACCAATCACCTCACCGTCAACAAACCTGAGTGAACAATGAGAGTGGGGAGGACAGCATCTAAACATACCAGTTCACCAGAATACTCTACGTCCATGAGTCCCCCAGATCTGCTCCTTTACCTAAGGTTAATCTATTTACAAAATGCTTGGCTAAATAAATAGGTTTTTAGCCTAGACTTAAACACTGAGACTGTGTCTGAGTCCCGAACATTAATAGGAAGACTATTCCATAACTTTGGGGCTTTGTAAGAAAAAGCTCTGCCCCCTGCTGTAGTTTTAATAATACGTGGTACTGACAGGCAGCCTGCATCCTTTGATCGAAGTAGGCGTGGCGGATCGTAAGACACTAACAGTTCACTCAAATACTGTGGCGCGAGACCATTTAGTGCTTTAAATGTCAAAAGTAGTATCTTAAAATCGATGCGAAATTTCACAGGGAGCCAATGCAGTGTATATAAGATAGGGGTGATGTGCTCGTATCTTCTGGTTTTAGTGAGGACTCTCGCTGCTGCATTCTGTACTAACTGAAGCTTGTTTATACACCTAGTTGAACAACCAGACAGTAAGGCGTTACAATAGTCCAACCTAGAGGTGATAAAAGCATGAACTAGTTTTTCTGCATTATTTAGTGACAATATGTTTCTTATCTTGGCAATATTTCTAAGGTGAAAGAAAGCTATCCTGGTAATATTATCTACATGAGCTTCAAACGAAAGGCTGGAATCTATAATCACACCGAGGTCTTTAACTGTTGCACTTGATGGAACAGAAAGGCCATCTAAAGTTACAGTGTCATCAGAAAGCTTACTTCTAGCTACTTGTGGTCCTATGACTAGAACTTCTGTCTTATCAGGATTAAGCAGAAGAAAATTAATTAACATCCAATCTCGTATGTCCTGCGCACACTGCTCAATTTTAGCAAACTGTTTTTTCTCATCTGGTTTTGCTGAGACTTATAATTGTGTGTCATCAGCATAACAATGAAAACTAATACCATGTTTACGAATTATGTTGCCCAGAGGAAGCATGTAAAGGGAAAAAAGCAGTGGGCCTAAAACTGAGCCCTGTGGAACACCAAACTCCACTTGAGAACATGAGGAATGGTCACCATCTAAATCTACAAACTGATAATGATCAGTCAAATAGGATCTGAGCCACAAGGGGGCAGTTCCCTTAATTCCTACTACCTTTTCTAATCTGTGAAGGAGAATACTATGATCAATGGTGTCAAAAGCTGCACTGAGGTCCAGTAACACAAGTATAGTGACGCAACGCTGATCAGAGGCCCATAGGAGGTCGTTTACTACTTTAACAAGTGCTGTCTCTGTGCTGTGATGAGGCCTAAATCCTGACTGATACAGTTCATTTATGCTATTTCTGTGTAGATGTGAACAAAGCTGCTGTGATACTACCTTTTCCAAAATCTTGGAGATAAACGGAAGGTTTGATATCGGCCTGTAATTAGAAAGCAGACAGGGGTCAAGGTCAGGTTTCTTGATTAGCGGTTTAATAATGGCTAATTTAAAGGATTTGGGGACATACCCACTACTGAGTGAACAGTTAATTACTTTCAACAGGAGTTCTGTTATTGCTGGTACTATCTGTTTGAGAAAATGTGTCGGTTTAGGATCTAATATACAGGTTGACGATTTTGAAGAAGAAATGAGTGAAATTAGTTCCCTCGCTTCAAGGGGAGTAAAGTGTTCTAAGTTCTGATGTGATGTGGTTAGATCATCTGAATTATTTAAATTGTCTGGTTTCGAAGCCTGACTTTTTTGCCTAATATTTATGATTTTATTATTGAAAAAGTTCATGAAATCTTCACTACTGCATGATGTTGTTGTGGAGATTTCTGCAGCGGTCTTATTTTTAGTTAATTTAGCTACGGTATTAAATAAAAATCTCGGGTTGTTTTTGTTATTTTCTATAAGAGTGGAGAGATATGTTGATCTAGCATCACTGAGAGCTTTTTTATAGTTCAGGATGCTCTCCTTCCAAGCTATTTTGAATACTATCAATTTAGTTTGGCGCCTTTTACGTTCGAATTTTCGAGCGGTTTGTTTTAAAGCACGTGTGTGGTCATTATACCAAGGAGCGAGTTTCTTATCTCTAATCATTTTCCTTTTAACTGGAGCTACATTATCTAAGCTATAACGAAGTGTTGACTCTAGATATTCATTCGCCTGTTCGAGTTCTGTGAAGTCAGATGGCGAACCAATCAAAGTAGATAATTCTGGAAGATTATTGATAAAGCTCTGTGCGGTATTTGATGTAAATGTACGTTTAAGGTGGAAGCGCGGTGCTGTGCATACATTATTACTATAACACGCTTTAATCGAGACAAGGTAGTGATCTGAGATAACTTCAGACTGTGGAATTGTGGTTATATTTCCTATACTTAATCCGAAGGATAATATTAAATCCAAAGTGTGACCTGCTTTATGAGTGGGTCCTACTACACACTGATTTACTCCTACTGAGTCCAGTATGGACAAGAATGCTGTTCTCAGAGGGTCTTCTGGATTCTCAAAATGAATATTAAAGTCTCCAGCAATTAACGCTTTGTCTACAGAAACAACAAGGTTTGAAAGGAAATCTGCAAATTTGCAGAGAAACTCTGCGGCCCTGGGGGTCTGTAGATGATGATTAACGGGATTGACTGAGCTGACTTTATGTTACTATAGAGAGCTTCAAATGCATTAGATTTAAAACTGTGTTTTTGTACAAGAGACAGATTATCGTTATAAATAACTGCGACTCCTCCTCCTCGACCAGTTAACCGAGGCTGGTGTATGTAGCTGTATCCAGGAGGACTAGCTTCATTTAGAACCACATACTCGTCCTGTTTAATCCAGGTTTCTGTTAAACATAATATATCAAACTCTTGATCTGTGATAGTTTCATTAACAATAACTGCTTTAGATGCGAGAGATCTAATATTTAACAGTCCTAGCTTCAGATCAGAGGTGCTGGCTGCACATTCAGTGTGGTCTGAGTTTGTGGTATTTATGTTAATTAAATTACTAAAACAGACTTTGAGTCTTTGTAAATGTATGTTTATGTTTAGCTCGGGGAACAGACACAGTCTCAATATGATGAATAGCCTGTCTGTCTGCTCCCTGGCCTTGGCTCTGGATTGTCACCGATTAACTAGGCCTCTTCTGAGACTATGTGCTATACTACAAGAAATGAGAGCAGCACCTTCCCGAGTGGGATGGACACCGTCCCGCCCTAACAGGCCAGTTTTGCCCTCAAAGGTCTTCCAATTGTCTTTTTCATTGCTTCCAATGAAGCCCACGTTGTTTTCGGAGCACCACCTGGACATCCAGCAGTTCAGCGACCATAACCTGCTGTAAGCTATGTCGCCACGTTTAATTGGGATGGGACCAGAGCAAACTACTTCTTCGGATGAACTGATGAACTCGTAGCAGGGTCATGGGCCCCCGACATTATGACTCGTGAAAGAATAAAAGATGGTGGCTTGGTCTGATCAATCACTCATTTCTTTCATGCCATGTGGTCAATTAGGTACTTGGGAAAGAGTTGACACTAAAGGAAGAAGGCAAACCAGCGGCGTTACACACATGTTCTGCTGAGAAATCTTGGGTCCTGGCATTCATGTGGGTGTTATTTTGGCACATAACCTACCTAACCTACATACTGCAGATTCAAAACAAATACATTCCTTAATGACATCTGGCTCCTTTCAGCAGAATAACTGCAAAAACTGGTTGAAGGAACATAACAAGGAGTTCAAGGTGTTGATCTGGCCCTCAAATTACCAAGATCTCAATCTGATTGATGTAAGATCTGTGGAATGTTCTGGAATAACAATTCCAATTCACAATGCGTGTATGTATCAATACTGTGATACATCAGATCTGTTTTCCTGGGACAAGAGGGAACTTACACAGTATCAGGCAGGTGGTTTAAATGTGAAGACATATACAGTAGGTGTATTTTCAGTGTATGTTCTTTGTCATTTTTGTTTCAAGTTCACTGTATTATGCTTTCTGCTTGTTGCGGTGACTTATTTGCATTTTCTCTGTTTTGTATTTCCATCCTTTTATTAACGCATTCAAGCATTTGTAATCGCGGGTTCCTGTTTTTCAGACATCACAAAGGCAAAGTAGAAAACAATCATGGATGCTAAGCAACTAAGGCATTCACACAGACACAAATAATGGCATTTTCACCGTCTGCACAACTTTGACACCGGTGCCTTAGGGGGGTGGGGGATGGGGGGAGGGGGGCTTTAAAAGTCATGGCACTAAAAACTAATTCTGGTTCTGCAGACATGACCGACTAACACCAAGACAAAAGGGTTGCTCACTCTTTTGATGGTCATTTGTCTAATGGGAGTTTGTTTAAAAGCAGGAATTACTATTGAAATATTTCATGAGGTAAGAGTCTCATTTGGATGCGAAATGCGCTAGATTTTAGAAGTCAATTTAGCCACCAATTGCATTATAAAAATAAAGTTTATATATATATATATATATATATATATATATAATATATATATATATATATAAAGTTTATAAAATCGTACCTCACTTGAAATGTGAATTTATCTAGTTTAAAAATGATTTAAAACATACTATATAATTGCGCCCTAAGGCCCACCCACTGATGACCCCTTAATTTTGTTTTGGGAGTACAGAAAGAGTACCTGTAACCAATTAACAGCTACAAAAGTCAATATCTACCCTAAAGGCCTCCCCCACAGCAATAAGGGATAGGGTACTTTAAAATACATTATCATTAAAGAATTCCGCACCGTATCAGATGGTGAACACTGGGCTAGTGCAATAATAGAAACCTGCTGACTGTTTGCTTACAAACAACATACATTATTCATGTGTTAAGCTGTTAGATGGGCTATGAAAATCACTGTTGTTTACACTGTTTACACTGTTGTGGATGTGTGTGTGTCATTGCTAGCTCCTGTGCCTCTAGGTTCAAAAATTTCTTCTTCTTTTGAAGCATAGAGGATTAAACTGACACCTTCTTCTGTGCATACCTTTATCCATTTGGCATTTAAATGATTTGTAAATGAAATGTAAACAAGAGATCAAAGTAGTAGTCCATGTGATTTATCACACATAGCTAGAATCAATTATTTGAATTCAGTACCTTAAGATGTGAAATCAATAAAGAAATATGACTTGTCCCCATGATACCTACTAAAAGGAAAACAACACCACAGGCAGTTTAATAATTCACTTCAAAATTATTGCCCTTCAAAACTATATAGACTATATGGACAATAGTATTTGGCCAAATCTGATAATTATTGAATTCAAGTTATTCCAATCAGGCCCCTTATCGCCAGTGAAGGGCAATCTTAATGCTTCTGAATACCGAGGCATCTTGGACAATGCTATGCTTCCAATTTTTTTGGCAATAGTTTTGGGAAGGGCATTTTCTATTCCAACATGACTGTGCCCCAGAGCAGAAAGAAAAGACTATAAAGACATGGTTTAACGAGTTTGGTGTGGAAGAACCTGACTGACTCTAACACAGAGCTCAACCTCGTCGAGCACCTTTGAGACAAACTGGAAATTTGATTTGTTAGCCAGGGCCTCACGTCCAACATCAGTGCCAATGAATAGGCATGAATTCCCACAGAAACACTGTAGCCTTACACAAAGAGTGCTGTTATAGTGTCTATATAGTGAACCTTTGTTATTAGAGTCATTGTTTTTAAATAACATTTTCTTATTAAATAATTATTTCTAATATATGTACCAAAAGAAAAAAAAGGAAACAAATTCCCTTCAGTTATATTAGGAACAAGCTGGGACAACTGAAACAATATTAAGAAGCTGTTTGGAAAGGTTGTGTGAAACAACTCACTTCTGAGAGCGACAGTTTTTGTTTTTCTTTTCAACATGAATCAAATTTGAATCCTGTGTCGTGTAGAGACAAGATCATAACTGAGATATTTTGGATAAACAAACTTTAACGATTACTTTCTTATCCATCAAGGGGTCACCACAGCAGGCTCGATGCCCTTCTTGATGCAACCCTCCTGTTTTTCAACCTGGGCTTAGGATCAACACTGCATACCGTGGCTGGGTAGAATTTGGTGTGGCATCCCATCAACAGCAGGGCTCAACTCCAGATCCCCAAACACCCTTAAATCAATAACCTAGAGCCTTAGCTGCTTGAGCCCCCTGGCCTTTATACAAACCTTATCAAATTTACTTAAAAAATGTACAGTGCATAGAATTCAATATGTTGGAAAATATTGTCTTAAAACTAGATGTTCTGGGGCTTATTGGTTTTGCCATTGCGAATGTAACTGTTTCCTGAACATGTCACGCAAAATCTAAATCCAAGTTTTTTGGGGTTTCGTTGATTTAAACACGCTGCTCGCCGAGAATATCAGCTCTCGGTGGGTAATGGCACCACTCTAATCAGTCAGTGAAGGACTGTCAAATTAACTGAGTGGAGGTCTGTTAGAGTTTCCTTCTGAGCTCGTGGAGAATTGGAGGAAACAATCAAATAGATGTACTCTGCCAGTTTAGAAAGAAGCTACATGTGAATCTCTTTATGTAACAGAGTGAACTCTGCATTACATATGCGTTTTTATTAATAGGAAAACTAACCCTTTTTACAGGTTTCCTGAATGTTGAATTATTATTGCTTCATAATTATATATCCTGGTGATATAATTATTGTAAATTGGAATTTTTATCTTTTTTGGTTTTGGTATGATGTCTTATCAGTGCTAATGAATTTCATGGTTAAAGGGAAATTAAGAATCATTCAGATTTCAGAAATGCTGCAAACTGGAAAAGGATGGATGAAAACTGAAGGGCGTGCATGCCAATAATTTGCCCTTCAATATTCCAGTTTCAGCCAGATGCCCAGGGAGTCAACAACAATAAAAATAAATATAACTGCAAACAACATTGCAGTGCTGTACAGGAAAGCTCTGCACTCAGACAAATGTGTGAAGTAACTGGCACTTTTTCCTCTTCTAGTTATGTACCTTCACAAAATTAGTGTATTAAATATTATGCAGTACAAATTTTTCATCTTTTACATGGTCTGTTTGCTCTGAAAAATAATGCATGAATGCTAATGCAATCTCTGCACACCAGGCTCAAATGTCCCTCCTTCCTTATAAGGGCATGTCTTCCTGTAATCGTTAACTCTCACACTCTTTGTGATTGGCTAGTTGCACCTGTTCCTCATTTACTCTGCCTTATTTAGCTCCTTGCTTTTCCACATGCTGTTTGTGAAAGTGCTTTTTTAAGTTGCGATGAATGGTTGCTTTCTGTTTTTGTGATTTTGATTTCAGTAAGTGTATTGGGTATTTATTATAGATTCAGACATGCACTCTCCCTGACCCAAATTAAGAGTCCCCCCCCCTCCCCCGCCTTTTTAATTCCTTTTTTGCCACACATCTACACAACTGTAAATTGTACTTATTAAAAATGTCCCATGAGGCTTGACTTCATTTGAGCAAATACTTCCTTCGAAAATGTACAGTAAATGGTGTTCATCGTCTGTTTTTAGTTTTGGTGAAATCTTTTTATCTTTTATAAAAACCAGTATCTTTTTATGTATTAAAGCTTGTATTTTCAGTTCTCTTTTTTTTTCTTTTTTTAACAGAACTCAAATGCCATATGCTGTAAAGGGCACAATACTGTAGATTTACAATTATCCCATTATTTCCCCCAGTGGGTTTTTACACGGAAAATCAATTCACAGTCGAATAAGCAAAGTTGAATTACATGAATATTGAACAGCTATATTTGCGATCAGGTTTTTTTTTTAATTAATTCATCTCGACTGCACAATCAAACCCACTTCCTGATTTTTTTTTTATTGGCACAAGCTGGATATTTTATAGGCATCAATACTAAACTCATTTCATTGCAAAATGAAGCTTTCTGCATTATGTGGTAGGTTTTATTTTAAATGAACCCACCAGCAAACATTAACTTGGAGATTAATTTAGATGTCATACTGCACAAATCACTACATTGATTATTTAGATCAATTACCATACATATCCTGTAGACTAATTATATAAAGATAGATGAGATCCATCACCAACTGAGCTAATGCATACATGAACATGCCCCCTTTTTTAATGATAAAAAAAAATCTGCCAACTTGTGGGTTTTTTCCCCCCCTGTCTTGTAAGTTGGGAATTTCTATGTTTTTTTCTATTAAATGCATTAGGATCACTAGGGGCATGAATTTTCCGCCTTCTTTTTTTAGTCATATTAAATTGAACGGAATAAAATACAGAATGTTTGATTGCTTTAATGCACATTAGCACAACTAACAGAATTTTAATCAATCAGACAATCAATGTCACATGGTATAGTGCTGCACAAAAACATGACAGCCATTTGCTAGATTGCTCGAATACATATATGTGTGTGTATGTGTGTGTGTCTTTATCTTTCCTCCCAGTGGTGATAGTGGATTCAATTTCCTTTCATGTATTGTTTCCTCCTGCTGTAGATAAGAATGATGTTATTTTATGCCCCGAAGAAACATAACAGAAAGGTCAATGTCTCACCTAATGCTTGTGAGTAAGAAAAAAACTACATTGAACAAAAACTTATACACAGTAACATGAGGAATTAATAACTTTCTTAAAGAATGTTTATGTACTATGCACATTCCATACAAACTTAAATAATTATTTTGATTGTGTAAAGCTGCTTTGCGACAAAGACAATTGACGAATGTTCACAAATAACAAATGTTAAAAGCGCTATAGAAATAAAATTGAATTGAATTGCATTTAATTGAATTATATACTGAGAAGCACGGCGTCTGCTTAAGAGTCATGGAACATAACACAAAGCATAGATGTACTCATTTTATCCAATACAAAATCCAACAACAAAAAAATAGTACACATAGGCCACAGGACAAGCTTCTTTAAGGATAAAAGCAGATCAGATCATGTACAGTATCGAACTATACTAGCTGTGAATCTGAGCCAACTACAGGGTGAGCACTCAAATCCAAGACACGGTCATGTGATCACGCAGTTAAACCTTTGCCCAATTGTGCATCTTAACCATTTGTTAATTTTTCCTATTTGTAAATTTGCCCAGTCTATACAGTATATCTTTGTGCTGATCACCCACCCTTCAGCACTTTTATTGTTTATGATTGCCTAACCTTCCATTCTGGTTTGTTCGTGCATCATTTAACAAAGTTAAACAGGTTTTCTGTTAATTTATCCCACAAACATTGAACGTATATAGTTACCGCTAATTATGACGCACTGTAGTTCTGCTACAAAGAAAGTACAACTTCATGGTAGGCAACCTTACTCACCATTTCCAACATTTCGTGACTTCTTACTGTTTCATTAACTACCTTATTCAGTTAATCTCATTTACTCAGCCTGAAAAATGCCATGATTTACTGTAAAAATACAACAAAAAAATCAGTTAAATTTTAGATTTATATCACCTTATTAATGGACATTGTTACAAAGCAGATTTACACAGAAAATCAGATATACTGTATAGTATTATGCAAAAGGCATGAGACACCACTCATGACTTTTTGGCTTCCTTTTTTTTACTTTTTGGTTATGCTGAATGCTGAGTGGCTGAAACTGATAAGAGGGGAAATGTCGTTGCTGTTGAGATTGTTACATAAAACAAACTTTTTTTAATTGTATCTTTAGGCACTTTGCAGCCTTTTGCAGGAAAATCTTTCCCCCCCAATTTCTTTCATTTAATCTACCTCATATAATTAAATTTAATCTCAAGATCTGAGAGATGGCTCAAGACTTTTGCACAGTACTGTAATTTAAATCATTTTCGAAATGTATAAATTTACAGCTTTATCAATTTATCCTTCATGCGCCAGAAAAGGAAAAAAAACTCATTTAGGTGATATGAGGAAGAAACCCTCAAAAGGGAACTCATCATCATTTGGGTGATACCCGTTAGTCTAGCCAAAAGTAAAACTTTCCTATAACCGTGTGATTCAGTTTTTGTGAAATGTGTCTATATGAATTCTACAGTGAGGGGAACGTTCCTCGACACAATTATGTATGTTCAATAACTACAGTATAATAAATAATGTTAGTTACAAATTTAATTTAATGAAAATTAAACCGATCCAGTTGTTAACAAAGAATATTAATAACATATTTAATCATCCCTTAGAGAACAAAGAAACAGGAAGGAGGTGTAGCGATGCTTATTAGACCCCAAAGTGGTTTTGTATTGAACCTCTAGGTCACACATTTATCCTTAGTTCTCTGCTGAGAGTAAGACCACGAAAAGTGTAAGCCTCTGAAATAAGACTACATTAGACCTTCAACATAAATGGCCTCATCAGGATGCTTTATCAGCATAATGACGCGCATGACCTCAATCAGGTCACAGTAAATATCATTGTCAGTTTCACCTTGCTTTGCTTGCCCTTGAGCAGTTGAAGCAAATGACTTGCTCTCTTCAAATATTTAAACTTCCAACTTGTCCATAATGAAGGAATGAATGAAAACGTTCAACATGTCAGGACTGACTGATTAAGCTGGCTGGGAATATGGCCAGACTGGTTTAAGCTGAAAGAAAGCCAAGAGTGGCTCAAATAACATCTTGTTATAACCAATGTATGCCAGAGAGCATCTCTGAAAATGTCATCCCTGAAGCAGATTGGCTACAGTAGCAGGAGACCAGATGAGGTGCCACTACTGTCAACTAAGACAAGTTAAAATGTCTTAGACAAAGTTTCAATAGGCTCACCAAAATTAGACAGTTAAACACTGGAAAAATGCTGTCTGGTCTGATACATCTTGATTTCTGCTGCAGCATGATGGTAGGGTCAGAATTTGGCATAATCAGCATGAAAGAATGGATCCATCCTGCCCTGTGTCAACAGTTAAGCTGTATGACCAGCAGGTTACCATCTGTTACTGCACTAAAATGATCATAAACTGGTTTTTTGAACATGCTTATGAGTTCACTGTAATTAGATGACCTCCACAGACAACAGATCTCAATCCAATAGAGCACCTTTGAGATGTGGTGGAACGGGAGATTTGCATGGTGGAGACACACCCAACAACTGTTGTTTCTATTATGTGAATATGGACCAAGCGATCTAAGGAATGTTTCCAGCACTTTGTTGAATTAAGGCCAGGACGAACCGATGCCATTAGGGTTAGGGTTAGGTCTTACCACCTCTACATTCCTTGTTTTATTCCTTGTTGTTTATACTACTCCTGTCTATTCTTATGCCTATTCTGGGGATTTGGATTCTGTTCAAACCAGACCAATTTACCTGCTGTTTTTTTTTTTTTTTGCTCCTACCTACAATGCTTTCTAATGAGCTTACTTTGTTGCATGAATGAATCAGTAAATCACAACTTACCCTAAATTAGATATGACACATCTAATGTTAACATACATCACCATGGCCTTTCATTTTCCTGTAAGCTTCATATCCGATTGCCTACCTTCTGCAACTTTATTGTAAGGTGCCGCAGAACCCCAGTCCTGATGCAGTGCCTTAAACAAGGATTCATCACTGCCACTCAACTCATTCATCATTTAAGTGGATGAATAGGTATGTGTTCCTCAGCTAAATTATATTCCGTCTCCTTCTATTCTGAGCCACTTAGACAGCAAATTCTAAAATTGAGAACACTCAAGCTTCGATATAGATTGACACATCTCTTTTTTATTATATATATATATATATATATATATATTAATACATGCAAAACAACACACCAAGAGCAAATGATAATTGAGAGGAAGAACCCATCATAACACATCAGTATGATACAAATCTGACACAGGTAGAAATGGTAATGGATATAGTAAATGAATACATTACTATAAAGCCCTGGAGGTACTGTAGACACACCTCTTTTCCAAAAATGCATTATGTAGGCCACAAATTGAACCACAAATAAAGAAATAACCCATGTCCTCCAGATTTTTTCATGTCCCATGTTGATGTCCTGGCCGTGTCCATCAGATAAAACATAATTCACCCTTATGCAACTCTTTTATACTTTACTTTTATCTTTTTGACACTATAATTATACCTTGGTGTATATGATTCACACATCAGCACAACATACCAGCTAATAAATAGTAATTAAGGCGTTGCTCAAGTAGAAATTTACAAGCTTATAGATAGCGTTCCGAGTCCCCAAATGCCTTCAGTATGGTGTCACTTAGGTCTGGACTGATCAAGGTCTTCTCAAGGTATATCCTGTACTGACTGGGATGTGTTCGGGTGCTGCCAACGGTCTGGATGAAAACACAGAGACTGTGACAACCTACATCACTTTCTGTTAGGGCTGCTGCATACCAAACAGCACCAGGGTTGAGTTGCAACAATGACAAACAGTCCAAAACCCTAAACTGAGACAGCACAAGTTGGGAAAAGAAGATGCATTTACTGTAGAAGTGAGTGATGAGAGGGGTTAAATGACTGTACTCTGAGCAGCTTCAAAAACAATTAATCAGCTAACGATTTTAAATCGTTTTTACAATTTTAGATTACAAATCATAAACCAAAAGCCCTTTACTCCTTTAATGACCGGCTTCTAGTAATGACCTCAATGAGTTCTACTGGCGTTTTGAAATAGAAAAGGACTAACCTTCCCCAATGAATGCCTGTCATTCACTCCAGCTCTCCACCTTCAACTCCTGGGCATCAGCTGAGGCCAAGGTCAATTCTCAGCTGCTCCCTTCCACCTCACATATCAACACTTAGCACAACACTTACTATTCTGAAGAAGGGTGTTAACAGGTTGTTCAAGTGACATAATCCATGCAAAGCAGCTGCACCAGCCTGTATTGCACTCTGCTGTTCAGCTCTTTCTTGCATTCACTGAGGTTTTCAACACACCACTGGAGATATGCCACATTTCAGCCTCATCCAAAATCTTCACTATTATCCCTGTTCCTAAAAAGCTAACGGTCACAGGACTTCATGTCTACAGACTCATCGCATTGACCTCTCTCGGAATGAAGTTATTTGAGCACCCTGTGCTGTCCCACCTCTAAGACCCACTCCTGGACCCCCTGCAGTCTGCATTCAGAGCCAACAAGTCTGTATAAGATGCACTAAACATAGGCCTCCACTTTATACTCCAGTCCATGGACTCCACAGGACAAGGGTCATCCTGGTCGATTTTAGTTTTGCTGTAAATATAACAATACTAGCCCCGTTCCAGGACAAGATCTCCCAGCAGAATGTACCAGACATCATCTGCAGGTGGATCACATACTTCCTGACATCCAGGATGCAGCATGTGAAGCTGTGGAAACATATCACCCCTCCCCCCACCCCACCCCCACCATCAGCATTGTTTCTTCTCCACAAGCCTGTGTTCTTTCTCGTCTACTCTTCTCCCTGTAGACAAACAGCTGCACCTCCTGTCAATCTGTTAAGCTCTTGAAGTTCACAGATGACACCACCCTGATTGGGCTCATCTCCAGTGGTGATGAATCAGACTACAGGTGGAAGATTAACCATCTGGTAAACTGGAGCAGGGAAAACAACTTTGAGCTCAATACCCTAAAATTAATGGACACATTAGTTGATTTTAGACGTTAGATTTCATTTTAGATGATTAAGAATGAATCTGGGATGAAGGTACATCTTATCTGATCTTTATCTTGTCCTATTGTTTTTGAAGAACCCAGTGTATCTCCGCAAGTCCCTTGCACCATCATCAGTCAGGATTGAAGTAGAAGCTTAGCATCAGCTCCCTAACCAAGAAGGCACAGAAAAGGATGTACTTCCTACAGAAACTCAAGACGTTCAATGTACCACAGTCAGTGGTACATTTCTACACCTCCATCATTAAATTCATCCTGACCTGCTTACTGACAAGAACAGCCTGCAGTGTATGATTGTCTCTGAGAGAGAGAGAGAGAGAGAGAGAGAGAGAGAGAGAGAGAGAGAGAGATTATCTGGAACTACTGGAGACACCTCCAGGACAATAAAACAAGTTGGAAAGATTAGACATCCCCTGCGGACATTACATGCACCTGTAACATAACTTTACACACTACACACATTCTGCACAATCTCTGTATGCATACTGTATATTCTGCATACACATTCACCTTTCCTACTACCACTTTCAACATATGTGGCTATAAACCCAATTCTGATTTCCTAGGACAATCCACCTTACCTGGGGGTATGGTAGGGTTGCTGTACACTTCCAGACAGGGTTTTTAAGTCTCACCTCCCATAGGTGTGCATTGAGGTTGCATGTTCTCCCATGCTTTGTAGATTCTCTCTTGGTACTCCAGTTTCCTCCAACAGTAAATGATGCTTCCAAATGGCCTGTAGTGTATGTATGATTGGGTACATGAGTGGGTGTGTGGTAGAGCCCTTTTGTAGGTTGGCAATTTATGGCAGTTCCAATGTTTCTTTTCTCACATAGATAGCTTGCGTTGTTTTGAATGAGAGATAATAAACTGATGTTGAGTTATTTTAATCTGACCTTTTTTAAAGTCAGCATTTTAACTCTACATGCAATATAGTATTTGTTAGTTCATTGGAATCGAGTGCCATGGCTCTTTCCATTTAAGATTTATACAGTTCAAGGATCTAAATCCAGCCTAGTCACACACTCACTCCACAAAAACTCAGGCAGTCTGCTACCTTTTTGACATTCACGTCAAACCAGAACTTGTGCTGACAATTCTTTTAAATGAGGGCATAAAACCGGTTGACATTTACAGCAGACTTCAAGCACAGTACAGTGATGAGACTCTTAGCCACAGTAAAACAGTTAAATGGTGTAAACATTTTAAAGAGATCCCAGCCAAGGTGGCTCGGAGCCCACTGCAGTCGTTCCCATGAACATTCAGCGAGTGGGATGCCTGATCCCTGAAAATCGACGGATTACTCGTGACCAACTTGGAAAGAGACGCATCCGCCTATGGGAACTGTACAGACAAGAATTCACAAACATAACTTGCACATTAAAGTTTCTGGGCTGGGAGTTATTGACACATTCCCCGATACAATCCTGACCTCGCCCGAAGTCACTTCCATATATTTGGGCCATTAACTACAATATTTAAAACTGTCTGTCTTATCCTACTAACTTCCCGGATGCACAGGTTCCCAAAACCCTGGCATGAACTATTTATAAGATATCTGAACAGATCTATGAGGATTTGTTGTTGTCACTTGACAGGTATACTGTAGGATGGCAGGCAAAACCTGAAGAAATGCAAAACCAGAAGAAAACTTATAGAACACTATAAACTCTAGCTTCAATAAATCCACCAGTTAGTCCACATTCACTGACTTCCTGATGTCATGCTCAATTTAGAAAACAGCTAGTGCAAACATGGGGGAAAAAATTCTTACAGGATAAACCACTCACACTCTAAAAAGTGGAAGAAGTAAGAAAAAGAGGTATCCTCAAAATACAAGCCATGTAAGATGTAGTAGTAAGATGTGGCCTTGTAGTACTGTGTATACAGGCCATATACACCTTTTCACTTAGGGGTGTACTCACTTTTTTTTTGTTCAGCTATTGGCTGTATTTTTAGTTACTTTGAGGGGACAATAAATTTACACTTCTATGCAAACTTTACACTGACTACTTTTCATTGTGTCAAAGAGTCATTTATGTAGTTTTGTCCTATGAAAAGATATAACTAAATATTTGCAGAGATGTGAGGGGTGTACTAACTTTTGTGACACACTGTATATATATAAAATATACACACACAAGTCATCACCTCAGTTCTATGTCCCGTCCATCTTCCTCGCATCGTTTGTTTATCTGGAAAGAACTACATCATATTACACTTTGGCATTACATTCGTTTGTAATACAGTACCATGGTCTGTATTTCCTTACCGATGTTTCTAAGTCTTTTATCCTCATCATAAATTCTTTCACGGCTGTCAACATCGTAATAACTTCTCATTACGCATTTTACCAGCCTACATTCCCACCTGGTTGATGGTAGGATATTTATTGTAAGGGTCTTGATGTGTACTGGTAGAAAGACCCAGCACTGTATTTAACACTGAATAGGGTGTGAGGTAACTTTAACTAAAAAAATAAAATAAAATAATAATAATAATAATAATAAAAACCGCACAAATGCGTTGATGTATCACTGTATACAAAGTCATGTGTCTTCTTCTTTATGTTTTTAAATTTTAGCATTCTCGTTTATATGCCTTCTAGTATGCAATCTAGTATGTTCATTTCATTGCCACAATGTATGTTGGACTGTGGCACATGGATCATGCAAACCTAGCATTTTTATTTGATCTAAAAAGTCTCTTCCGGAATGAGGCTAAGGACTATACAGCTCTCAACACCATTAATACCCTGCTCCCGCTGACTCACAACAGGAGTGTAATCCATTATCACAGAGTAGTATTTGGCTTTCCTGTACTTCCTCTATGATAGCACCAGTTGTGCTCTTGTCAGATGGCAAATGCACTTATTTCTTCTGCTTGAATCCTTCTCATATGCTTTCACCTCTCTGAGTCAAATCAAGCCATTAATCCAGCTTGATCCAGGAAATTCAAACAACCTCGACAAGTGGCTACGCGAGGCCAGATTCTATTCCGATAAATGCTCTACCTGTCCAAAAAAAGATCACACAAAAAATAATGAACGTAATATTTACTTCAACCGCATTTAGCGTTAATTACAGAGTACAATGTGGTGACCAATTCATATGTGTTTCCCCATGCTCCCAGTACCACTCTTTTACTATTTGAATATTACTGGAATATGTCCGTGACATCAGGGAAGCAAAACTGCATTGATGTGAAAACCTGGTCCTTCAGCTGATTTCATTTTAGTCTACTGTAGACCTGATCAACAAAAATAACACTAGAGCTTAATACTGCCTCCAGAGGCTTACACTATGCATGGTGCTTTCTTTCTCATCCTGATGCACCTATTGCTCTGGAATATCCTCAATCTGGGCTCATCAGACCGCATGACCTTTTTCCATTGCTCCAAAGTGCGATCTTTATGATCCCAAGCAAACTGATTAGTCTCACTAACAAGTGGTTTTCCTATGGCCATAAAGCTGTTTAGTCCCAATCCTGTGAGTTTCTACTAGTTTCTACTTACACCAGGTGTTTAAGGTGACCTATGTACAGTATGCATGATTTTCTTTTCTTCTTGACCACATTTCATCCATGCAATTCAAATCTTTTAAGTGGTTTTACAGGCACATAATTTGTCTCTTCTAAAGTGCCACTTTTTTTCCTTTGCAAGGCCTTGTAGCATTGTGATGCCAAGCCTTACATACTGTACTGTACCTGTTTGGTGTCCAAGACTGCCCATGATCAGAAGATCATGATTGTCATCAATAGAAGAATCCATGCTGTGCAGCAGGATGCTATAGAATAAAAAATAATGAAATTGTCCGTAATGAGGTTGAATCGTACATGCTATTGCAAAACCTTTCCAACACACAGTACTAAGACCTCAATAAACCTTTGTGGAAAGATTGTATGATTGCACTGACACAATCTGCAACATACATACTGTACTGTAGCAAGACAATATGGATCCAAGCAAAGAAGTAGGACATTTTAGACAGCAATTTAAAAGACAATGCAGGCAGTAATGAGTGTAACAGAACCATTAAATGTGCACCATTAAGTCCTATTATGAAGTGTGTGTCAGCTTTTACAACACATTTACTGAGTGCCCTTGACTCAGACTAATCCCAATTTAACTTCATCTGCCCTGTTCAGGCAAACAACAAAGGAATTATTATGCAAGAAGGTATTCTTAGTCTTATGAGATCATAACTGTGAAAAGGTTTTTAAAAAATTCTATGACGAGACCCATCACTGCTAAAAGAACAGGTATCATTTACCGGACAAGATAAGGGCTGCTCATTAATCTCGGTGCCTTGTGCTTAAGCAACTAAATAAGGTTTATTCAGAACGAATGAAGTGAAAAACTTAAAGTCATTCAAAGGTCACCGTATTTAGACATAATTCAAGCAGTATGAGAAACACTGTAACACCAAAAAGCTCCTTAAGCTCCAAGTTGATGCATTGAAAAGTGTACACATTTTCTCTCCTATAATAATTATTCTATAAAAGCAGAGGTCATGCAGGTTATGCTTGAAGGCCGTGTTGATATAATTCAGGCACCATTATACTGTAGTTGTGTGTGCACGAATATGGCTTCAGTACTGTTATTTTTGGTCTGACCTTCAAGGCTTTCAAAGGTCTCATGGTCTTTTGAAGTGGTCATATTCACAGATTATCAACTTATGAAGGTTGAAAAACACCAGAGGTCTTTTAAAGATAAACAATACTAACTTTAAAACCTAAAATAGCATATATCATGTCAAACATGTAGGTGTTAGGTATTATAAAGCAAATTTACACAAAGAGTAGGATTGATTACACAGTATAAATATGTCCTTGAATTGTGTATGTTATAGTTTGGCAGGTGTTACCGGGCCAAATGGAAATGCCACTGGAGCTGTGAATAAGAAAAATGCTTCCTGCATGTCGCCATGTTCCTCCAGGATCCGGGTTCAATTCCCGCCCCGGATCTTGTGTGCATGGAGTGTGCATGTTCTACTCGTGCTTGGTGGGTTTCCTCCAGGTACTCCCACAGTCCAAAGACATGCAGATTAATGTAGTTGGTGTTCTAAATTGCCTGTAAGTCTTCTGGGATAGGCTCCAGGCCCCCCCGTGAAAAAATTATATAGATGGTGAGTGAGTGAGTGAGAACTGTTGTACTTCCCATAACAATCTAGTCTATGGTTTTAGTGTTAGACTGTATATCTCAAATATATATCACTGGTCCTAACTATACACCAATCAGCCATAACATTAAAACCACCAACCAGTGAACTGAATAACATCATTATTGATTACAGTATATATCAGTAAATTTGTGACTGGATAATTTGCACTGGAGGAGCCAAAGGACCAAAGGAAAGGCCATCTGGACTGATCTTAGAAAAAGACTGATGCAGCACAAATCATTGAAAAAAGTCAATCCTGGCCATGGCACCAGAGCAACCTTGGCATCACAGCCTGACACTTACATGGGGCCCAGCAAACCCCCAGCCTCCAAACTCCCCAAATACCATTCTGATTGAGCACCCATGGGATGCGGCAGAAAAATAAAATGATCCAAAAAAAGCAACCAACGGATCTGCTGCCAACATCCTGGTACTAGACACCACAACACACCCCAGTGTCCCCGGAGAGCCACACCCCGAGGGGCCAGATCCACATCAGGGTAACACAAAAACCTAGTTGGTTTTAATGTTGATGGTTTTTTGGGGCCTCCGAGTGGTGCAGTTGTAAAGCGCTCACCCTATCATCCAGAGATCACGAGTTCGATTCCCGGGTGATGCTGTAACCTCTCGCAGCCAGAGGTCTAGAGAGAGCTGATTGGCCGAGGTCTCTCAGAGGGGAGGGATGAGAAGTACATAGTGCTCACACATTAATCACGGCTCTACAGCTAATCAGGGGCATCTGTGAGCTCACGCAAGTGGAAGGAGCGAATAGCGCTGTCCTCCGAGTGTGTTACGCCCCCAATGGCGCGTGAGCGAGCAGTTCGAAAAAAGTTGTGGTCGGCTGGCGTTACGCGGTGACATGTGATGACTATAACATAAATATGTGATAGTCTTCGGCCCTCCCGACTGAGTGGTAGTAGTAGCCTTAATGTGGAGGCCCTAGTGATTGCATACAACTACATTAGAGAGAAAATCAGAGGGGGAAAATGTTAATGGATTTAATGTTATTGCTGTTTGGTGTAGATTAGAAATATAGAAATATTTTGTTTTGATCCTCGATCCAAACTTACTTGACTTTTTCTGGCACCGTGCTGTGTAACAGGGATGCACTGTTACACTGTGTGTCTCAGGAAGTAGACAAATAATTCTGTCTAAGTGAAGTGTGTGTGGGCATAAGTAGCATTGAGGCATGTGTCCCATCACATAACTGTCTTTTAATAAAACCAATTTGTAAATAATTAACAATGATTATATTCTTTAAAGCGTTGCTGAGGCAATAGGCTACTATTCGCAGCATTTACGTCTCACACCTCTATGATCCATGCTTGCGTTGCTGTCCATGTGGGTTTCATCCAGTGACATCACCCCATTCAAAACATCTTCTTACATGGGTCTAAATTGTTTTGGATTTGTTTTTAACAGAACTCATGTCATTATGTAGTCAGGTTCCACTTGGTTTCTGTAATGTAGCTGATAGATCATTAAAGATAATAAATGACTCCTCCATTGATGATCAAGGAACGATGAATAATGAAATCTGATTTATTGAAACTTATAAGTAGAACAATTTAAAGGGCTGCGTGCAAAAGTACTATAGGTATTATTTGGCTGATTATTTCATTCAAGAAAGTGTAATCAATATAGTATATAATGGTATACTGAATAGTATTCTAAATTGTAAAAATATTATTTCATGTTTTTATTCATGAAATGATAAGCACCAAATGTGTTTTGTGCACAATTCAGTGTATTTGTTCTCTTAATATTGGTAAAAAGGGATATGGCATCACCAGAGGAACTATTTTGTTCTCACTGTAGATGTGTGTTAGACTAAGTAGTTGTAAATTATTAAAGGAAAGAAAAAAAAAAACAGTGTGAATTTTCCTACTGCTGGCCGACCTCCACCTGAAATGCATGAGCGTGTCACACTTACCAATTTCATTTGTACAGACCATGAAAACAAAGATGGTTTTCTAAATTGCCTCATACAAGCAAAAAATTCCTAATTATGCCGCTGCCAACCCCATGACCATTTTCTGAATCATTTTTAGACGTGTGACTTACACAACAGTGAGGCAATGATTTAATCATGATTGAGATGAAATCCTACCACTTTACAATTGGGTTTTGCTACAAATTTGCATGTTAGCCAACAGTAGACACTAGGAGATGATCTGATATTATATTATCATTATGATCAGGTGACATTTTAGTAAAGGTAGGTGACTGGAAAATCAATAGGTTTATTCATCATGGCCACAGATCAATAGATGTGTGCAGGTCTGGCCTGAAGGCGAGTGTTTATTTCTGATAAATGATGGAGGAGCATTAAGTGTCCATGATTTAACAGCTGGAAAAATCATCTCATCATCTCTACCGCTTTATCCTATGATCAAGGTTGTTAGGGGACTGGAGCCTATTTGCAGGAGATTTAGACAGGGTACACTCTGGATGGGATACCAATCCATCGCAGGGAACTCACACACACACACACACACACAACCATTCACACACTATGGGCAATCTGGGAACGCCAAGTAGCCTATTCTGCACGTCTTTGGACTGTAGTAGGAAACCCACCAAGCACGGAGAGAACATAAAAACTCCACGTACACAGACCAGAGGTGGGAACCAAACCCAGAACCTGGAGGTGCAAGGCAACAGTGCTAATCACTAAGCCACGATGCCACCTGAAAAATAAATAATATTAATATATATATATAATATATATACTATTTATCAAATGATATTTAACACAGAGGTATAACTTTAATGTTAGTGCCAAACAGCTGGATGGGAATTTAAGAGAATTTAAGTCAGGAAATGTTAAGCATTATGGTTGAAAGACAATATTGCCCTGTGCTTTAGACGTAAGAGTAAATTAATGGTGCTGACACAAATTATTGATCATTTGCAGACGTGGCTACCATTACATCAGTCTCAACAGTGGATAGCAGAAGTACCATTAACCAACATTAAGGTACTTTGTATTTTCATTGATAATTACGTTTGGAGCCAAAAAAAAAAAAATAACTGACATATTACTTAATTATTACTCGATTACCTACTGCATTATCTGCTGGTTCGTCACAGGTGACCTAATGTTACAAGATGTGTATTCTTGCTGAAAGTGCACCCCCTAAATTCCACCCCCACCACACACACACACACACACACTAAATCTAAATCTTCCACCCGAGGAAAGCAAAAGAGTGATGCTCAGTATATGTCCACAGAAACAGAATCATTTGAACATCAATATCCAGCCGCATCTAGTATAAATTTAATCGCTATGGCTCTACTCGTGGTCAAGCCTTCCACAGAACTACTGAGCCAGCTGGTGCATAGGTAGCCAGCTGGCTCTGTGATCCCTCAGGCCTAATGTTTTCATTAAGAAGTAAGTTTTTGGCTCACTCTGTTACTCAGTAAGCTCTCATTATATTTTCATTACAGATGAAAAAGAATTGATTTGGTTTTGTTTACCAGAGTCTGCTACATCCTAATTAGATAAGGACAAATACAACACAATAGAACATCTTGACTAATCCAGAAATTGAGATCATCTGACCATCAAGCTAATTAGAATCGAACCTTTGTGAAACAAAGCACACAAAGGGATACTGTTGCTGGGATATGGAATTTCTACACTACGTGGCCAAAAGTATGTGGACACTCATATGTGCTTTTTAAACTTCCCACTCCAGATTTGACTAAATAACCACAAATTAGCCACATTCATGGCATGGTTATTGAAACCTGAAGAGTGCGGACGCACTGTGGACTATTTGCGAAGTATGTGAGGCTTAGATTACTGGAAGGCTGATGTCACAAAGTCAGATTTTCCTATTGAATAATCAGATATTCAGCTGCATATTAGGTTCAGAGAGGTCTTTAGAATAGTCAGACATTCTGAAGACCACATTGAGCCCCCATAGGCATCTGGGAGCTGTGCTACTGTATATTTATGGGTGCATTTCAATAAATCAGAATATCATTTGAAAAGTTTATTTATTTCAGTAATTCATAAATATGTTTTTTTTTATTATGCCTTATACCTAATAAAAACACCAAATCAAGCATTAATTATTAGCTATTAATTAACTATTAATTTTCTAATAATCTCAAGATAAATTTGTTAATTAACAACATTAATTATTAACTATTAATTAACTATTACCTATAAATTTTCTAATAGTCTCTCAGTCTGGTTCAGTAGGCTGTCTGTTCACAGAGTGCTGTATCCAAGAACATTAATAGAAAGTTGAATGGATAGGGAAAAATTGTGGAAAAAGGTGTACAAGCAACAGGAATAACCACAGCCTCGAGAGAAATGTGAAACAAAGCTGATTCAAGAATTTCGGGGAGATTCACCAGATGTGGACTGCAGCAGGAGTCAGTGCTTTAAGAGCCACCACACACAGACGTACAGTATACAGGACATGGGCTAATACTGTCGCATTCCTTGTGTTGAGCCACTCTTGAACCAGAGACAACGGGTTAAGGACAAAAAGGACTGGACTGTTGCTCAGTGGGCCAAAGTCCTCTTTTTATATAAAAGAAAAAATGGAAAAAATCAAGGTCCCAAGAGGCACAGAATCCAAGTTGCTTGTCCAACTAAAGGTCCAGGTAAAGTTTTCACAGTCAGTGGTGGTTTATGTGCCATGTTATCTTCTAGTGATGGCCCCTTATGTTTAATCAGGTCCAAGGTCATCACAACCATCTACCAGGAGGTTTTTTTGAGAAGTTCATGCTTCCCTCTACTGACCGGCTTTATGGATATGCTGATTTAATTTTCCAGCAGGACTTGGCACCTGCCCACTGTGCAAAAAGTACTAATATCTGGTTTATGGACCATAATATCCCTTTGCTTGATTGGCCAGCAACCTCACCCAACCTAGAATCTATGGGGTATTGTGAAGAGGAAGATGCAAGACACCTGACCCAACTACACAGAAGAGCTGAAGGACATTATCAGAGCAACCTGGGCTCCCATAACACCCCAGCAGTGCCACAGACTGATCACTTTATATATATAAATTGAATTACTGAAATAAATGAACTTTTCGATTATATTCTAATTTATTGAGATGCACCTGTATTTTGGGGTTTAACTGTTGGGTATAATCATTAATTTCATAATCATAAATTCATTAATCACAATAATTCTCTCAATGGCAGGAAATGGAATTTTCTGCCATTAGTTCAAGGAAGAAAATATAACTAAAACACACACATAATCTCAACAGGGCGCTGTCTGATTCTCACTTGCCTCCTTCTTCAGTCACTGCAAGACACATTATAAATGAAGCATAATTAATTGAACACAGGTTTATGCTCATTCATTAAATATCCCACTCGTCCTCTCATTCACTCCCACATCTGCTGCCACAGTAACCAACATTTGATGCAGCAGGGATGGACAAAGAGGTTTTCTCCATACTAGAGATGGTGAAGCAAACAATATATGAATATACTGAGACAGTTGTCTCCTTGGTGATATATATATATATATATATATATATATATATATATATATATATATAAAATTTGATTTGAAAAATGAGGAAGTTTTGGTTTACAAGTACCAAATATCATATATCACGCATGAGCTTCTTGTTTTGCCATCGAGCATTACGTGATCACAACTGAGCCAATGATTTTTCTCTCTCTTGCGCTGCGGAATTGTGGGTAATCGTCTCCCCTGCTCAGTCTTAGTGCTCATCTCTTACTGGTATAATCAACATCCGTGCGCACACGTACTGTTTACTATAACCACGTGTGTGCGCGTAAAATTTATTTTAGTTTGTGTCTGTATGCGTGTGTGTACATCGCGCATGTACTATTTATTATAACACGTGTGTGCGCGTGTAAAGCAAAAGAAAGTCTCAAAGATCTCATAAGATCCATTTTACTGTGTAAGATGAGAAGACGGAGAGGGCAGGGTCTCAAATCTCCTCTTACTTAAGCTTCACACAGGTTGCAGGTTAGTTTGTTTTATTTTGACATTTTTTAGTTAGATTTTTCCTGTATAATTTGTTTTGGGCTGTGGAAGAATAATTTAAGTTTCCATGATTTTTTTATGGGAAAATTAACTTAGATTTACGAGTGTTCTGATATACAAGCACACTTCTGGAATGAATTATATATATACTGTATAAGGAGACACCTTGTTACAATGCAAAATTCTAACAATTGGGGGGGGGGGGGGGGGCAATTGGCATCGGGCCAGGCAGGTTTGGTCAGATTTTTCCCTTGATAAAGTAACTTTGGTTATCTTTGGGGAATATTACATTTTGTTTGATGATCTGTCTTCACAACTGGTAAATATGAAATGAACACACACACACACACACACACACACACACACACACACACACACACACACACACATTCAATTTGTAATTCCTATAGAAAATCACTATTTACATTGTATACTATACTACAGTATTAGTCATTTAATATAGCTACATTAGAATAGCCTTATATTACATATTCAAAGATCATACACTGGTCTAAACATTATAGGGAGGGAAAAATGTTTGGTCCAGTCCCCTTGATATAATATAGTAGGTGTGGAAAACTATTAGACCTGGCACCTATAGTAGAACCTCCCACCCACACACGCACACGCACGCACACACACACACACACACACCCAAAGCCCCAGTTTAAAAATGCATAGATGTGCTAGCTAGCTACGTAAGTTTAACATATAGGTTTGAAAAATGTTTACAGTTATTTTAATAATAATACATAATTAATCATTAATTAATCATAATTCTTCATCTATGAATTAATCCATGTAAATAAATCCATGTATGCTACACAGCATGAGTTAAATTATACACTGACTAAAAAATTATAAAAGAGTTTTCCCCAAACACATTAGTTTAAAGGTAAATACACTGCATGTTAAAAAAAAAAAAAAAACTGGTTGAACCTCCAGGGTCTAGAGATCAGTTCCCTCTGGTCTGTGTGCATGGAGTTTGCATGTTCTCCCAATGCATGTTGGGTTTACTTCAGGCAATCCGGGTTCCTCCCACAGTTTAAAGGCTAATTAGCATTCCTGAATTGTATGTAATTCAATTTGTGTGTATTAGTGTGGAAAAATTTGTTTAGATAATAATGAAATTGTTCCTGATGAGCAAGCCAAGGGTGGCGGCAACAGTGGCAAGGAAAAACTCCCTAAGATGGCAATAGAACCTTGAGAACCTTGTGAGGAACCAGACTCAACAGGGAACACATCCTCATTTGGGTGATAACAGATAACAGGGATTATATAACGACATAATGTGTGTTAGGCTGAAGCTGACCAAGTTATCATGGAGCCCATTTCAGCACAGGGATGAGTCAGCATGTGTAGAGGCAGAGGGAGGGAGGTCTGGATCACTGGGAGCTCAGGAGCAGCATGTGCAGATCCAAAACATCATGAAGCAGAATCCGGATGGAGCTGGTCCTTCTCTGGATTCCTCAGGATCCTGGTGCAGTGCTGGCCTCTGTCTACTGGAGCTGGCACAATCTCCAGATGCCTCGGGATGGGTAGAAAAATAAAGAACCAGTGGAAAGAATTAACGTAGTTGCCTTTCAGGATATTATCTTCTAGAAAATAACTATTGTAACTATTGTATGGCCATAAGAAAAACCATTTGACTGATTGGTAGAAATTGCTTTAGTGTTCTTGTACCCAGGCAGCCATAAAAGTCATGACCTTTTTGGCAAGCAATTAACAGTCATTTAATTTTTTGTTGTTGTTGTTGTTGTTCTTTTTTTAAATATTATTTTTAAAAGGTAATTTTAAAGGTGAGTGGAGAACTCTCATCCGCATTCTGTTTGACCCATTAGGGATCCGTTTAATTGTCGTTGAAATTAAACATTTAATCCACAGTCCTACTTAAACAGCCATCACTGCTATAGCACTTACGTTTGAAAGCTTTCTGTAGCTTGAATGATAATGCCTAGCTCTTTTAACTGTGTTTAATGTCAGAGAATTATGAAAACCACCTGACCAGAACTAAGATGTTCAGTGATGACATTTAGGAAGTACAGAAATAAGGCAGAGTTAATAGCCCTCGCCTCTTGACCTCCTCATTAGCGTCTCGTTACGGACTGCTTCCTCTTCTGGCATCCTCATCCATTACGGCTTCCTGAGCACCCTTAATAAGGCTACAGGTTAGACAGGAGTCTAAAGATCTCTGCAGAACATTTAACGATGACAGGAAATGAATAAACATATTGTATCTTATCATACTATTTAGATAATTTTAACAAATCTTTTGAAAATATGAACAGTATAAAGTTACAATAGATTTATTACTATCGAAAAGAGGTGTGATGGAACAGGTCAGTGTTTTAGTTTATGACTATTTACTGTATAAAGTGTTATTAAAATATTCCAGAGGATGTCATATCAGTTATGGTTAATTATCCTTTGGAAATTACTGTCCTTTCCATGATGTCTATGCAGTAAAATAGGGTAGCACTCTAAACAAGGGATGCTGCAAGGGTCCTTTTTACAATATGCTACTTTAAGATGGATCAACTGCGTTCTGGGTCACTATGAGACCTAAAATTCACCTTGAGCTATGATTGTTTGTAATGTCTCTATGCTGGCAGGAAATGTTGCAAAGAGTCTTCAGGAAACTCCCCGAGGCTCAGTATAAAGTCCAAGGAGAATACATTTTTACAGCCAAAGAATTGTATACCATGCTGTGATTCGATATAACTGTGGACATAAAGAGGGAATAAATAGACAACCATGAGGGGGAAAAAAATCGCCCTGTCTCCTAACGATATATCTCTAAGTAAATGCATCATTTCACTTTTTTATTTCATTTTTTCTTACTTTGTCTAATTATGCAACATGACACAAAGAGAGTTCTGATGTACTGAATATCAGCATGGATGTGATACAGCCATAGTGTGATATAGCACAGTAGAAAAAAAAAGGTTTCATATATTTAATATCATATTAAAAAGACACAAAAATGTACATTTTAATTCAATCAGGATATCCTTAGTATTATATAGGCTAGTAATCCGTAAAAAAAAAAGTAATAAATAAATAAATCTCTGTACATCTTTAATCAATTATTATTATAATTAAGTTGTGTAAATGTCCATGGCAGCAGCAACAGGGATACGATGGGCTTATGTTACCATGGTAACGCACCAAGGGGACTTCACAGGGTGTTCCAAATGGTGGAATTTTATCAAGGGAAGCTCCCTTCACGGACACTCCCTGCAAACGGAGCAGGGAGTAGGGAGTACCCTGTGAAGTACACTTTGGAATGGAACGCAGCCTAACAGTTACGGTAGTGTAACACATGTGAAGCAGAGTCATACATATAGTTAAACGTTCCACTTCTGTTATGCTCTATATTCTATATATGAAATGTCTTTTGTTCAACCAGATTACTTGGTCTGAACTAACTGTTGTGTAATATTGCTTGAAAAACATACAGTAAGCCCTGCAATAGCATATCTGGCCCTATTACAGCAGCAATTGTCAAGGTTTGGGATTTACACTACATTACTAAAAAAGTATTTGCTCACCTGGCTTATGAATTTCAGTAACCGCCAATTCTCAATCGATGAGGTTTAATATGATGTTGTCCCCACCCTTTGCAGCTATACTATTTTTAGACCTCCTGGGAAGGCTTTCCACAAGGTTTAGGAGTGTGTTTATGGGATTTTTCTGACCATTCTTCCAGAAGTGCATTTGTGAGGTCAGACACTGATGGCCTGGCTCACAGTCTCCGCTCTATTTCATCTCAAAGCTGTTCTGTCGGGTTGAGGTTAGGACTTTGTGCAGGCCTGTCAAGTTCTTCCACACCAAACTCGCTCATCCATGGAGAGATCCAAAGATCTTTGTGGACTTTGTGCACTGGTGCGCAGCCATGTTGGAACTTTTGTGGGGTTGTGTTTCAGGAGTTGGGCTCGGTCCCTTACTTCCAGTGAAAGGAATTGTTAATGCTTCAGCATGCCAAGACATTTTGGACAATTCCTAGGACAGTTTGGGGACGGCCTCTTCCTGTTCCAGCATAAAAAGCAGGAAAAAGACAAAGTATAAAGATCTGAGTAATTTTGACAAGGGCAAAATTGTAAGGCTGGATAACCCGGTCAGAGCTTCTCTAAAATCTCAAGTTTTTCTGTTTTGTCCCCACTATGCAGTGGTTAGTACTTTCTTAAAAGTGGAAAAAACGTAGAAGCAGTGACAGGGTAGGGGCGCCTAGGCACACTGATGCGTGTAGAGAGCGAAGGCTAACCCATCTGATCTTATCGCACAGAAAAGATACCACAAATTGCTGCCAGATACCACAACACACATTTAGAAATCTTGTGGAACCCCAGACTTAAAAGGTCAGTGCTATTTTGGTAGCAGAAGAGAGCCCGACACATCACCAGGCAGACGGTTTTAATGTTATGCCTAATCGTGTGTACAACGATATTGCAGCACAACCCATTCGCTGTCTTACAGTATGCTGCAGCTCAAATAGTGTATGTGTTCTACATAAAATTTTTTATTATAACAGCAGAGTTATGCGAGCGTCATGAATTAATAATGTACCACGTTACATGTATCATCACGATGAAATGAAAACAGAAAAGCCATTCATGTAACCGATTAAATATTCAATAGTCACGTATCTTAATTAGGTTAAGACTTAAGGCAGTAGCTAAGAGTTAAATCTGTGCATAAATTTCTGTGCACTGTATGTGCATGCGAATTATTCATTTTTGAGTGAGTGATTAGGCTTATACGAATCTAAACAGAGCAGAAGCAGAGGGAAAATCAGTAAGCTGCAGCAGTGTACTGAATAAACAGTCAGTGTGTGTCTTGCGTGGGATTTGTGCAGTAAAGGATAAAAAGCCCCAAGTACAACTATGAATTATAGTCGTATTGTAGCATATATACGGTATATATTGCGGCGAACACATCAGACAATGTGCTGCTGTGCACTCATGACACATAAATGTATTCCAACATTCTCCTTCCCCTATATGCAGCTTGTCCTAAGGTATTAAATCCATCACAGTAACATGCTCTCTCTCTCTCTCTCTCTCTCTCTCTCTGTGTTTACTAGTGATATGTCATAGTGGCTGCCCTGTGTGATAGAAAGCCTTCATCTCTCTCTCACATTTCCTTTCTCAAACCCTGCGAGCTTTTTTTATCTTGACCATGTAGCCATCATTTCTTCAGCATTTCTGCTGCTAAAGTTAGCACGCTAGCTGTGAGACGGAACACAGTTTCCATGGAACCGCAGCGGGGAAGATGACGCTTCAAGTCACATTAACAAAAGCTTGTCAGAAACACTGTGTATTCTCAGTTTTACTACCGACACTGAAATGATGCTGCAACGCATGTTCGCTGCAGCCTCACAGGCGTCGTCTATCTGAGATGTTTAATCTAGTTCACAAGAATGTACAGCCCTCCCGGTGAGGACCATTTAACAATAGGCAATTTCGAAAACCCTGAAGCCGCTGCAATTTTCCTCCTTTTTTTTTTTTTTTGCGTTTCAAAATGCCCCGGTTTAGGTCTAGTGCAAGAGATGAGATAAATGACTTCATAAGGCTGAAGTGAGTTTTAAATAATTCAGTCAGTGTTTCTCAGCACATGCAGATTTTTTTTTTCTTTCCACCCCCACTGTTCTTGTGCTGCTGAATGATTATGCATGGTAGAAAAAAAAAGTGAAGGAAACTGCCCAATTTGACTGAGCTAAATTTAAACAGCTGGCCTGTACGCCGCATTGTTCCTCATTCGAGAAGGTTGACAGTTTAATAAATCCCTTTGTTCAGTGCCTTTCCGTTAGTGCCAAAATGAAAAGTGGACTGTCAGAGGCTGCGCATATGCATTGAAGCAGCAACACTGTATGCTTTAAAGCAGGCTTATCCTAGGGTCAATAATAATGAACATGGTACTTTATATTACATGGTTAGAGTTTATGATTGTAGCGCCATTTTCCGATATAAATCTCCTCTATCACATGTCTTTCTATTATTACACTTATATTACAAGCTAATGTAACCTAGGCTAATAGCCAACAATTTACGATCATACATCCCGCATGATGCTTGCATCAAACTCCAATGTTTGGTTAAATGTTTACATTTAAAATGCCATTATTTCACTTAGTGACACCATCACTATCATAGTCATCATCACCAAATATAGTAAATATTGTACAAATAGCTCAGGGTTAAAGAATACAATCATTCTAAAACTAGCGAGAAGGTCATACGTACAGTACAGACCAAAAGTTTGGACACACCTTCTCATTCAAAGAGTTTGCTTTATTGTGTTTTTTTTTTTTTGTGTGTTTATTGTGTTGCCTGTCCTTAGCAGTGGTTTCCTAGCAGATATTCTACCATGAAGGCTTGATTCACACAGTCTCCTCTTAACAGTTGTTCTAGAGATGTGTCTGCTGCTAGAACTCTGTGTGGCATTGACCTGCTCTCTGATCTGAGCTGCTGTTAACCTGCAATTTCTGAGGCTGGTGACTCAGATGAACTTATCCTCTGCAGCAGAGGTGACTCTTGGTCTTCCTTTTCTGTGGCGGTCCGTATGTGAGCCAGTTTCTTTGTAGCACTTGATGGTTTTTGTGACTGCACTTTGGGACACTTTCAAAGTTTTCCCAATTGTTCGGACTAACTGAACTTCATTTCTTAAAGTAATGATGGCCACTCGTTTTTTTCTTCACTTAGCTGCTTTTTTCTTGCCATAATACAAATTCTAATTGAATGAGAAGGTGTGTCCAAACTTTTGGTCTGTACTGTATAGCTGTATGTACATAAGAAGTTTCTTCCCAAAGTAACACCAGAAGTGAATTTTTGATATGAAAATCTATTAAGGTCATTCAAGTCAAACCGGGACTTTTCCTTGTTCAGAATGACAGAATGTAGTTATGAAAGGAAAAACTAAAAATTCAAACTTATATTTCTCTATATAATCCCCTGCTACTGTACACTTATCCCAATGTTTAACTGTTTATCCCAGAGTTTACCTTCTTGGAAACCATCATGGTAGTAAGTGTCCTCAGTATGCCAGAGACATGACCAGACCGCCTGCTTCACGTCCTCCCAGGAACTCCTTTAATACCCCAATTATGTGGAAATGGCTTGAAGCATGGTCAGGACTGTACAGGAGGATGTCGCAATAACTGCAATCCAAGTTCCTGTGATGTGCAAGTGGTGCAGTGTGCAGTATGAGGTTGTGCATTGGCACATTTGTCCCAAAAAATACTATCAATGATTTAATTTGTACTGTAGATGCAACATCTTGGAATTCTTTTGGAAGGTGGTGAATCTGTTTACTTACACAATTTCTATCCATGTTTCGATTCAGCAGTGAAATAATGCAATAATAAAGTTTTGTCACAGGTGAGAATGCAGTCAATGCTTTAATTAACTGTAGATTAACAATCTTCTGTTGAAATCAGAGAGTTTCTCACTACCCAACATGCACTCCTGAGATGGTGAGTGCCGGTTTGACTTGAACAGTCATCATGCCAGCTGTGATATAATACAGTATTTATTCAATATTCACTTAAAAGCAATCACTAATGAGTAATACCAACTCTGAATTGCAAGGTATGCACCTAATATTAAAAGCCTGCCTATTACCCATTAACGTCTGAGTATTGCAATATAGAACTAGGCACCTCTGTACATCCAGTGTGGACCAGATTTTACTATGTAGTTATCTTTTAAACATGAGGTAACTGCTAATTAAATAAGAGGCAGTGGTGGAAAGAATAATGGTACTGGTACTGTAATTATAATTCCCTTAAGCAAAAGTAAAAGTAGTGATCAAGAAAATTACTAGGAAACATGAATACTGTAAGTCCTTTGGTGAAAAACCTATTGAGCAATTATTTTTAAAAAATTACTCTTATAAAGTACTGTGCAAAAGTCTATAGCTTCCAAAGAGCCAGACTTTCTTGCTTTTTTTCTTCATGTAGCCTTGAGGAATAGTTCTCTGTGCTTTCTGAAGGACTTTTTGAAGAAAGTTTTGGATCTCATTTTCAGCACGTTTCCAAAAGCCGGGATCTCAAAATTATTGAAGCAGTGACGAATCATCTTGACAGGCGACCGAACAAAAGGCACCCATCATCCAAAGAAGAGCGTTGGAATGTCCTTCAGGAAGGATGGAGAACGATTCCTAAAGATTACTTATAGAAATCACAAGAAAGCTTGGCTAAGAGAGCCTTCCGGCTGTGTGGAAGAATAATGGTGGTCAGTACTGACTACAATTAACACTACTAATCAGAATTTTTTTTTTCTGTGTATCTAAGGAAAGTGTTGTTGAACAACCAACCAACCAACTGATCTACTGTATGCAGAAGTAAACAACCTGAATTAGTGGCCTAAAGTATTAAGAGAACCATGTATTGTAGTTCTCCTGTGCACAAAACAGATGATTTCACTTATTAGTTTGAGCAGATATGGCTGAAGAGTTGTGGAAATTAGAATCAGTTGGTTTAGTTTAACCATGGCTTGAACAAATACTGTGTGGAAGGTCCCGGTCCAAAAATGGCGAAATCTCAGGAATTCTGAAGTGATTTCCGTGGCAAATGTCCGTGGTAAATTTCTGTGGCGAATTTCTGTACATGATCTTCAGGAAGCAATCAAGCAGGCATAAATTGAGCGAATGACACCAGAGTACTGCAGACGATACTGTCACATCTGTGCCACCGCAGCCCCGGGGGTTCTGGCTCCCCGGAGTACTGAGCCGCCTCCTTGTCTCCCCCTGGTGTGTCTGCGTGTGTATGTCTTTCACCATTAGCACTAAATGAAGTTCACCTGTGTCTTCCTTGTGTGTCTCCCTATTTAAGCCAGCCGCTCCCATAGTTCTTTGTCTGTTCACCGTTTGTCTCATTTGAGAGCTGCCCGTGTGTGTGTGTGTGCGTGCCTTTTTTGTGATAATGCCAAACCTTGCATCTCCCCTCTCAGGACTGAGCCACGATTAGAGAGCGGAGCGCGCCGACCAAAGTGACGAACTAGTGCGATTGACGTCAAGGTCAAGTTCACGACTGAAGTCTGACGCCTGAAGCCTTCCTGTTTTCGCTGACTCGGCCATCTTATGTTTGTATAAACTGTGAAAGGATCCGCGCCCGCTCTTGGCTCCAGTTCTTGAGTTGATTTGGCTTTTCTGTTTATTTTTTGGTTTTGTCCGTTGTTTTGTGAGAGAAGAAAATAAACAAGTCAAGCGTTTGCCTGCATCTGCGTCCGTATTCATTTTACCAAGATGACAGATGAACAGACCCTCCAGGCCGCAGTAGAGACGCCCCTCCTCGAGGATGACACACCCTTGCAGCAATATCTCCGCGGGCAGCAACGCGAAATCGACAGCTTGGCACGGTCTGTGCATGACCGCGCATTCAGTGTAAGACGGCTCGTGTCTGCCCGAGCTCCCTCTCCTCCACCTCCCAGACGCCCCGAACCACCAGCGCCACGCCCCCCCCCCCCCCAATCGCCGTCAGTACTCACCCCAATCAGAGCCACGCGAAGGGGCCCATCCGGAGCCTATGGATGTGAGCACCTCCCGCCTTTCACCAAAGGAGAGGAAGCGGAGGTTGGCTGCTGGACTGTGCCTGTACTGTGTGGGGGGGGGGGGACCATAATGTCAGCAGCTGCCTGTTGCTACATGTAATGCCACAAACACCACCCCACACTCACACACATCTCCGCACTCACCAACCTTTTTGTTTAAGAAAACAAATTTCGTTTGATAATCATACCTTGTCTGTTTTCCCCCTTATAGATTCCGGGTCGGCTGGCAACTTCATCTCCTCTTCTGTCATTTCCGTGCTGCGAGCTCCTGTATCGAAGCTTCCATACCCAATAACAATAAAAGCTCTGGATGGTTGGAAACTTGTTCAGTCACCCCTTGAAAATATGTCAGCGCCCCTACGGTTAACTTTTCCCGGTCATGCGGAGGAATTGAAATTTTTTGTACTTCCTCAGTTAGATCAGTCCGTCGTGCTGGGCTCAGAACTCACAATCCCATTTAGATTGGGCTCAATCTCGCATTTTATCTTGTTCCCCTAGATGCTCCAAATCATGCACACCAACGGTTTTAACGGTCCAAACAACTAACATTGAGAGTCCGAGCACCCAAGTGTCAATCACAGTACCATCCGAGTACGCGCAATTTAAGGATGTATTTAGTGTCAGGGCTGCAGCAAGACTTCCCCCTCACCGTCCGTGGGACTGCGCGATTGAGCTTTTGCCAGGGAAAACACCGCCTCACTCGTGCATTTACCCATTGTCCGTGGAGGAAACACGGGCCATGGAGGAATATGTGAGTGAGGCTCTTCAACAGGGGCTCATCAGTAGGTCCATCAGTTTTTTTTCTAGGAAACTAAGCCCTGCCGAGCGCAACTATGATATCGGTAATCGAGAACTGCTAGCAGTAAAAACGGCGTTAGAGGAGTGGCGGCACTGGCTTGAGGGAGCTAAACATCCCTTCACTGTGCTTACTGATCACCAAAATCTAGAATATATCCAGCATGCTAAAAGACTCAACCCTCGACAAGCCCGCTGGGCGCTGTTCTTTACTCGCTTTGATTTCAAGATCACGTATCGTCCCGGCTCAAAGAATAAAAAAGTTGATGTGCTGTCGCGATATTATCCTGCCCCGAAACCACTAGTTAACCCAGAAACCATCATACCCTTGGCGCTCGTGGTAGCTTGGGATGTCGAAGCGGAAATCGCTCGAGAGGCGCGGTCAAATCCCCCGCCAAACTGTCCGCCGAATCACCTGTATGTCCCGGACACACTACGGGAAAGAGTAACAATAGATGCTCATACCAATTTCTCTTCAGGACATCCCGGCGTAGAATGCATGTACCAGCTGCTAAAACGGCGGTTCTGGTGACCAAAGCAGCGCGACACGGTAAGAACAGTGGTTTTGTCTTGTGCAGTGTGTGTGACAACTAAAGATCCTCGTAGCCTACCTGCTGGAAAATTTATTTCCCTACCGATACCGAATAGGCCATGGTCTCATGTTGCGTTAGACTTTGTAACAGATCTGCCGGTATCTCAAGGGTACACTACAATTTTGGTGACAGTAGACCGATTTTCTAAAGAATGTCGTTTTATCCCGTTTGGCTCTCTCCCGTCAGCCCTCCAGGTGGCAGAAAGCTTATTCGACAAGGTGTTCCGGTATTATGGCATCCCGGAGGATATTGTTTCAGATCGTGGTCCCCAGTTTATCGCCAAAGTCTGGAAAGCTTTCTTCCAGAAATTGGGGACCACAGTTAGCCTAACGTCAGGCTACCACCCCGAGTCAAATGGACAGGCAGAGCGGACTGTTCAAGAGCTCGGGAGATACCTCCGGGCATACTGTAGTAGTCAACAACACGAGTGGGCAGACTGCTTAATCTGGGCGGAATATGCGCAGAACTCGCTACGTCACTCCGCTACCGGCCTAATGCCGTTTCAATGTGTACTAGGATACCAGCCTCCGCTTTGTCCATGGGATGCCACTTCCACCGATAGACGACGAAGGGAAAGTCCTCCGCTCCAGGTAGGCGATCGAGTATGGCTCTCGACACGGGACCTTCACCTCAAACTCCCAAATCATCTACGTATTAACCCCGTCTTTCATGTTTCTCTCATTAGGCCGGTGATCCGGGGGCCGCTAGACGAGGGCACGGCTGAGCCCTCGCTCCCTGGGGCTCTGGAAATAGAGGGCGCCCCTGCATTTAGAGTAAGAACACTTCTAGACTCCCGGAGGAGAGGGGGTTCCCTCCAATACCTAGTGGACTGGGAAGGTTACGGCCCGGAGGAGCGGAGCTGGGTCCCGCCACGTGACATCCTAAGCAGACAGCTCATCAGGGAGTTCCATCAATCACGGCCGGAGCGCCCGGCACCGCGACTTTCGGGTCGCCCCGCCCGCCGGCCATGCCAGTAGTTCGTTGGGTCCTGAGTACCTCTGGTAACGCAGAGAGCGCGCCCTCACCTCCCTTGGGAGGCCGGTCCTGGGGGGTACTGTCACATCTGTGCCACCGCAGCCCCGGGCGTTCTGGCTCCCCGGAGTACTGAGCCGCCTCCTTGTCTCCCCCTGGTGTGTCTGCGTGTGTATGTTTTTCACCATTAGCACTAAATGAAGTTCACCTGTGTCTTCCTTGTGTGTCTCCCTATTTAAGCCAGCCGCTCCCATAGTTCTTTGTCTGTTCACCGCTTGTCACATTTGAGAGCTGCCCGTGTGTGTGTGTGTGTGTGTGTGTGTGTGTGTGTGTGTGTGTGTGTGTGTGTGTGCCTTTTTTGTGATAATGCCAAACCTTGCATCTCCTCTCTCAGGACTGAGCCACGATTAGAGAGTGGAGCGCGTCGACCAAAGTGACGAACTAGTGCGATTGACGTCAAGGTAAAGTTCACGACTCTCTCTCTCACGCCTGAAGCCTTCCTGTTTTCGCAGACTCGGCCATCTTATGTTTGTATAAGCTGTGAAAGCATCCGCGCCCGCTCTTGGCTCCAGTTCTTGAGTTGATTTGTCTTTTCTGTTTTTTTTGGTTTTGTCCGTTGTTTTGTGAGAGAAGAAAATAAACAAGTCAAGCGTTTGCCTGCATCTACGTCCGTATTAATTTTACCAAGATGACAGATTTTTTAAACTCTATCTCCAGCAGGTTTTGAAGTATAAATGACTTCATACTAAATACTGATTGTTGTTACTGATTACTGATTTCCTTATTTCAATAATTCATTATTCTTATTATGTTGATTATGCATATAAAAAAAAAATAATAATAATGTAATTGTATACCTGCCCTGCGATGGATTGGCACCCTGTCCAGGGTGTACCCTGCCATGTGCCCTACAGTAAGTCTTCTGGAATAGGCTCCAGGCCCCCCGCGACCCTGAATACAGGATAAAGCGATATAGAAGATGAGTGAGTGAGTGAGTGAGTAATTGTATACCACCACTGTACAGTATACAGTATAAAGAGAGTTAACATTTGCTATGTAGCTCACCTGAATTTGATCCAAAAGTGGTGAGACCTCAACATACTTCTAGAAAATCAGGACATCCCTCAGTGTTCGGCACGGCGTGTCAGGGTGCTGGAGCATTTAAATGAATGGTAAATTAATTGATTCATTATTAGCACACTAAACTGCTATGTGTGTATGTGTTAATCGCTACTATACTGCATATGGTGACATTTATTCTGGAAGTGATTTGTAGGTTCATACAGTAGCTTCTGTAGTCACGGCTATCAGAAACACAAGTATCCAGCAACTTCTGAACTGTAGTAGGCACTTGTAATGGTAGAAGATAAATCGCAGTAGTGACTCTTAGATTGTTCTTGGTGCTTTGGAATGAGTTGGATTTGTACTGGAGTTATAGGTGATTCAGAAGTATATCCATCTTAACGTTTTGTAGATAACACTGACGAGTTAAGACAAAGAACCGTCATGATTTTGGCATGCACTTTAGCAAAAAATGTGGTTAATGTGGGAAGGCCTCCATAAGCAAATGATGTTAGGCTTAGTAACTTGATAGGTTCATTAGCAAGCTAGCTATCACGTTTGAATTTACACAAAGCTAGTTCTAGGACATACAGTATACGAGGTCTGTCCGGGAAAGTATCCAGCCATTGTTAATATATAACAAGAACAGTTTGCATGACATCAATGTAACCTGGTGGCCAAGGAAAGTGGACTGGACTGCGCATGACTTCACTGTACTAGTCAATGGGGCTCTAGACACCACAGAATGAGCATGTGTATTGAGAGAGACGATCACATTCAAAATGACAAAAAAATCTGCATCAAGCTTGAACATTCCTCTATGGAAATGATTTGGCTGGTTGACAAGGTATTCAGGGATGGTGCAATGAGTTGCGTCTAATCACCCAGGTGAGTTGCCCCCCCCTACAGCCCAGATTTGGTGCCCTGAAACTTCTGGCAGATTTCAAACCGTTTGATGGGGTTCAGGAAAATATGACAAGGCAGCTGATGACGATTCCAACAAAGGATTTTGCAGTTGAGTTTTATAAACAGTGGAAGAGACTCTTGGAGAAGTGTTTACCTGCCCTGCGATGGTCCCAAGGTGCTTACTTTGAAGGGGCCTGAGGCATCATTGTTCTATGTACAATGTTTCTTCAATAAATGTCTCGATTTTTCTTTATTACATGGCTGGATACTTTCTGGACAAGCCTTGTATCTGCCTATTACCTAGAGAATGTGGCATCGCTTCCCCTTCCTGAGTAGTCTACACAAATTATGAAGGTTATATCTTGTAAAACAGCAAAAGATCTGGCTTGTGTAGAGATGACGAGATGTGAAATGTATATACACTATACTGCCAAAAGTGGCCCTTGCTGGCATTGCTAGCATTAAGAGTTCATTTCATTGGAAGTAAGGGGCCGAGCCGAACTCCTGAAAAACAACTCACCACCAGTTCAACATGAAAGCGAGGTCCATAAAGACATGGATGAGCAAGTTTGGTGTGGAAGAACTTGACCTCAACCTAATAAAATACCTTTGAGATGACATAAGTCCAACATAAGTGTCTGACCTCACAAATGTGCTTCTGGAAAAATGGTAAAAAATTCCCATAATCACACACCTAAACCTTGTGGAAAGCCTTCCTAGCTGTTATAGCTGCAAAGAGTGGGCCATCATATTAAACCCTATGGATTAAGAATTAGTTGTTACTCAAGTTCATATGCATATGAAGGCAGGGGAGTGAATACTTTTAGCAATATAATGTATCTCTACAGGTGTTGCTGTACTTGCATACTGTAATTTGCAGCTTATATTGTTGCTTTGAAGGATTTATAACTAAAGATACCTGATAAACTGAGCCAGCGATGCTCATCCTAAAAAGCAATATTTTTATCATGTATGCATTCTGATCATATCATATCATATCAATTAACAGATATCCTGAAACATTAGGATTAGATCCTTTTAATTGTAGTAAATATTTTATTTGACTTCTGCCTCATTTTCCCTTCTCTTCAGGACCACATAAGTAAAAACCCTACCCCAATTTCCCTAACTGTGACACATGTAGTACATGTACATGCGGTTCATTACTTTTCCACCCTGATAAGAGATTAAACCAAATCTTTTGATCATAAGCATTGCTTTAGCATTTCAGGGAACCAGAAGAGAGTAGGAAACGCATTCCGTTGAAGAACTTACAAGATGTCCCTAAGGCGATAAAGCACTGCAGTGAGAGTAATGGTTAAATTAGGGTAGATATTGTGTGTGAAAACTAACGGTGGTTTCTCTCAGCTAACACTTTGATATTCAGTGAATAAAAAAACAGGCAGGATTCTTGTATCGCTGTCAGGCTCGGTGTGGTTTCGTGCTCTGTCTTTAATGTATAATAAATGCTATTTATTATACATTCAGAAATGAGAGAAAATGCACTGTGCTAAAGAAGCACATACAAGTAGATGTGCTTAATTACCTGATACAGTAGCTATATTGGATTATACTGTATAGTACAGTAGCTACATGTACAGTATAATGCGTAATATTAATTAACACTGATTACTAGAAAATTATCGCATTGAGATAAAGGTAAAGCATGTGTTCGTTGTTTATACTGACATATAACGCAATCCTGAAGGCAATAATTTGTAACACTTAAAACATTTTGACTCGTGCTTCGTATCATGAAAAACAAAAAGTCAGGTCATAGAGAGCGAAGTGGAAGCACAAATTTAGCACCTATTAATCGCCATTACAACAGCATGCTGATAAAAAGAGCTGATTTGATCTCTCTCTCTCTCTCTCTCTCTCTCTCTCTCTCTGGCACATACACACAGTCAAGGTACTGTACAAGGCAACAGAATGCCACCTATTGCTAAACTCTGGTAATGCCACAATTCATACATGAGCTTCATATACAGTGCTTTAGATGAGTGTTTTTATTATTTTATTTATTTATTTACTATTCAATCAGCATGATCAAGTGATTAAATCAAGACAATTAGGACGAGTAGTATATTTAAACTTTTGGCTCATGCAGGTTGCCAGATTTTCATTTTGCCAGGAACATGCAAAAATTTGAAATCACTATGGCTCCCTGTCTTATAGGCTGTTTAAAGAATTTAATAGCGCATCTTTCACTTCAGCATATGTAATATGACATTTATACCATGTGCTATGCACAAGCTCCTGACTTATGAAGCAAGAAGCTGTCAGCAGGGGGTGGACTGGCAGACAAAAGGAGTTCAGGAAATCACTATAAATGTGGTTGTACAGTATAATAATATAATAATAAATAAATAATAATAATAAATATAATTATTATTATTATTATTATTATTATTATTATTATAAAATCTGACAGTTGAAATCTTCTTATGCTAGGATTAAAAGTGAAAATAAGAGTATTTCCACACACACATGCACGATGGCCGGCACCATGATCGAACCTCATGCGTCACGTCATCTGACACACTGGCCTCCCAGGAACTCCTTAAACATGTGGATTTGAGTCAGGTCAGAACTATACAGGGGATGTAGAGAAAGCTCCCAGCTGACGACCTGTAACGTCCCAGTAGTGTTCATGAATGATTGTGTGTACAGTTCCAACAGACAGACGTGTCATTTCTACAAGCTGGTGACAAATTATCCATTGATTTTCAGGCAGTCCACTCATTACATTTTCACAGGACTGAATGCAGAGGACGCCGTCATTCAGGCTTCTTTAAAATGTTTGCACCTTTCAAATGTTTTACTGCGGTTAATAGTCTAATCACTGTGCCCTGCCCATAATACTGGTTTGACTTGAACACGCCACCTGTATCGAGTTTTATTTTATTTACCTGGGGGTTGAGTTGGAGCAGTTCAACCCAAATCCCGCCAACACAAACCGGGTATTATAAGTAACAGCAGCTTTAATTTAAAGACAATTGTTTAAATAATTGTTTTAAAAATGTTCTTTAAAAAAACTTCATGGCTCAAATAAATACTCTGAATATTATGGTACATATTTCAATAATGTCCCTGATATGTATTTTTAAAAATAAATCTACATCACTGAATAATAAGACTAAGAGTATTGCATCAACATGAGATAAACCCATAATCTATGTTTCTCTCAAACAGACATATTGCAGCACTTGAACACTACAAAGATTCTTTGAACCTCAGAGAGGACACCATGTACAATTTGTGAGGACGTTCAGTCAGGGTACCTGTCAACTATTAGGAACTCTATAGAACTAAAAGAGTTGGACGGCTGCTGTTTCACTCTGTCTCCCAAAAGTGGGTGTAAGATACTGTATGCGAGTGGGGAGGACAGAAGTTGAAAGGAAAAGCCACAAGGTCAGGCATGAATCACAGAACAGTCAGCCAGCATGCTCATGCTTACCCAATGTGTGTGTGTGTGTGTGTGTGTGTGTGTGTGTGTGTGTGTGCGCGCGCGCCTTACAGACTGAGTGACTGAGCACGTGGGTCAGACTGACTGCGCTCGCCTGTGAACGTTAATGTGACACAACAACCCACCTTCACAGAGTCTAATGTCAGTGTGTCCTACTTTGAAACTTTTAATCTACATAAAGAACAGGATTACTATAAGATACAATATATTTACTGACTGATGAAGGTTCAACAATTTTTTCTGAACCAAAATCCAGTCATTTATTGCTCTCATGGTCACTAATTCCTGACTTAAATGTTAACTGTCAAGTTTTATATCGTCTCGGCTGACTTCTTTCGGTTTGTGTTCAAGTGAAACCGGGACTTGGTGAAATTTCTCATGAATGAAGATGTAAAACTGATAGACATTTATAGAACTCTTTAATAACACTACAATTGGGAATTGTACACACAATCATTTACAAACACCCTTTGTACACTTCAGGGACTCAGCTGGGGGTTATTGCAACATTCTCCATACAGGCCTTGCACAAAGCCATTTCCAGATGTTTGGGCATTTAAAGGAGTTCCTGGGAGGCCAGGGTTTCAGACGCAAAGCAGGCAGTCTGATAATGGCTCTGGTGTGCTGAGAAAACTTTCGGATCTCTTTTGGTATGTTCTGACCACTGCAGCCTGAGATATTCCCAAAAGAGCTGCAGTTTTTGGAGTTTTGGTGCCTGCAAGTACAGTAAGGGGGATATACGGTATAAGACAGCAAGTGATCCTGAAGTGGCTGTGATGGAAGCAGAAAAAAATGGGCAAGCATAAAGATTTGGTTAACTTTAACTAAGGGCCAAAGTGAAATGGCTAGAAAATTAAGTCAGAGCAAGTCCAAAACAAAATTGATGAAAAGGTTAATGCTGGTTGTGATAGAAATGTGTCAGAACAACAGTGCATCACTGTTTTGGTGGAAAATGGGGCTACCTACAAATTACAGTATTAGGCAGGTGGTCATAATGTGTTTTTAGTCAGAAAAACTAAGGAAGGTAAAATCAAAAGAACAAGAAGATTACATTTTCCGTATGGCAGACACGTGTTCTCAAGGTAGAAGCATTGTCGGATATTGCCAAAAGAGGGTCAGTGTCATTCCATTCAGGGTTAACTCAAGTTGGTGTATATTGATTTCCAATATTCATTATATAGGAATGTCTTATGTATACATTAAAGTAGTTACTTATTATTCGGTTTGCAGCTCCGTGCTCATTAAGGATTCTGTTATTGTCTGATAGGCTACAGTTTTCAGAATTTCTACTACAAATATCTTTTAGGTTCAAGGAGATGAAGGACGAAGACAGGAGCATTTGCTGCGAGTTGAACTTTGTTTCAATTTTATTGATAGATCTGGTTGTGAACCCTTTCATTGCAAAACATACACGCACACACACACACACATACAAAATTGTTCGCACCAATGCTCACTCTGGTCACTTGTTCTCGCAAAAAAACTAAACACAGATAAGACACAAGTAAATAACCTTGGTAATCATGCCACTAGTGGAAATCATTACTTGCTGCTTCAGCCTTCTGCTCTCGGGTTCACAGCCAACACTCGACCATGGCCCTCTTTCCACATCATCTTACTTAGTTAATGAAAGATTTCTGAAACTGTTTACATTATAAATCAAAACCTAAAAATGAAAGACTGTCTTCGATCCTGTAAAACAGACAACACTGATGTGCATTGTACAGACTCTGCACACATGATGTTCCCAGTGTAAAGCAGCTTTGCTAATTGAATCAGGTTTTTCTTTCTTTCTTTTTTTTTGTTGTAGGTTTTAGTCGTAATGTTCACTGACAGATGGAAAAATACACTGTACCAGTGTTCAACATGAAATTACATTACAAAAAATTAGTTTGTACTACCACCTAGTGTATAACAAGTGAAGTGCATTATGGATATACATATTCATCGTGGCTCTAATCTGAGGTGCTGTTTGTTAATTGATGATTTTCAGAGGCAAGTTTTGGTCTTGCTTTCCTGGGATGGTCCTCATGAGACCATGGGTTTTGCAAATGCATTTATTTGCAAATTAATACTGTTCTTGTAAGAACTATTCCAGAACATATAGCTCTGGGCATGTAGTGTCAATTAGTTATAAGGTTATGTGTGAAATTTCCAGTGTTGTTTTATAAAAATAATAATAAATTACAAACAGTATTGCCCACGTGTTTTTCTTTTCTTTTTGGCTTCATTTTTGTTAAATAAATAAATGAAAAAAGTTGTATGTTGTTCGTCTGAGGTTGTATTTGCTTAAGACTGACCCACCCACTAAGATCAGATGTTTTTTTTTTTTGTAATGTTTTTGCACAAAATAAATAAAGAATTAAAAGAGGGGCTACTAACTTTCAAACATGACATACAGTATTATGACATTATGCTATGATATCAATGACATCAAGTATTAATATATTATATATACATTTTAAAGCATTTATTCATGAGAAAATTTTATGAAACTTGAGAATTTTGAATGAAAACTCGGAATATATTGAATGAAATCTCTTCAATATTTTGAATGGAACCTGACGTCATCAGAGGGCAGGCGCCATCTAGTGGTTTTGATGTATATTGTTACCACAGACATCTTGCATGCCTTATTGCACAGTGAGTGAGTCACCAAGGAATTTAATGGCCGGGTTCCTGACTAATGACAAGATAATTAACGCACCAACATATGCGTGTACAAGGACCAATGTAGTCCTGCGGTTCGAGCAGATGCATTTCCTGAAACCACGGTTAATCTTATCGGATGTAAATTACGGGGGCGCAGCTTTTTTGATACTTCCGGTAATGGCGCTAAACGTGGTTGGCTCCTACACAAGCAAAGTCATTTTCTATCACAAAATTACAATAATAATAATAATAATAAATTACAAGTATAATTTAATATATAAATAAGTAATTTATAAATAATTAACAAAATTAATTTTAAAAATGTACTCTGATTACGTACATTTATATTTCTTGCATTTCATATTGACAGATCCCATGCGTTTGAAGAACAATCATTTTAAAGACCTACAGGAAATCCAGTTAATTTCTTAATTATTTCTATTATGAACATAACAGTGGTTCCGAAACCTGGTCCTTAAAGGACCCACTGTCATGCATGCACACTGCAATGTTTTCCCTGCCACTTAGAAAAGACTTAATTAGGAAGGTTAATTAGCTGATAAGTTAAACCAGGTGTGTTAGGAGCTGAGAAAACATTAAACGTGCAGGTCAGGATGTCCTCCACACCCAGGGTTGGAAAACACTGAACAATACAGTATTTGACATTTTATTTCAATCGTATATACAGTACCAGTCAAATGTTGGGTTTGGATTTATTTTCCAGCAATGCTGTTTTATCCCCCTCTACAAAAAAAAAAACTGAAATAACACATATGGCATTAGCTAATTAAGTATCAACAATCAGTTGTTACTGACATGAAGATATGAAGGTCAGCGGTTCTGTAACACTTCTTACAAGAACAGTATTGTCATGTGCATTTTCAAAACCCATTAAGAACCATGATGAAACTTACTCTATATTGTAGAAAAGAATAATCAGGAAAGACCATGGAATTGAAAGGTATGTCCAAACTTTTAACTTGTAGTTTGTGTGTGTGTGTGTGTGTGTGTGCATTAAATATAAAGGAATATAAATGTCTTTTTTTTAAATATATAAATAAAACATATAAGTGCCTCTATAAGTGCAGATACTGTGATTTAATTCTTAAGGGTATGTTTTGTGTTGGTTTTGTTGCTTATTTCAAATGATCTTTTTGTAGAAAGTTAATTTGCTTTGGCTGCCTCTCGGACGGTCTCTTTTCCCAAGCAACACACACAAGAGCCACTAGGTGGCGCCTAGGTTGATGACGCCAGGTTCCATTCAATATATTCAGTCTTATTAATTAACGTACTCAGACTTTTCATTGAAAATATTCCGAGTTACCAATCAATATATACTTTATATAGTTTATATTTAATATTCTCATGTTTTTCATTCATTCAATATATTCGGACTTTAGATTTAATACAAGGAAACCAACACAGGTCGTGTAAGGAGGTCTGGTTTAATTACGGTACGGTACGTGTGTACTGTATGTGCGCGCGCGTCTGCCTTTACTGTTGTTAGACAAGACTTCCTTACCTGTGACAAAATTACAAGTGATGTTAGTCCCCTGTGTTTGTTTAAAGAAAGAAAATGAAAACTCTTACAAGGGTTTGCATGACATCGTTGGACTGACCGAAAAAAAAAAAGAAAAAAAAAAAACACCCAATGCTTCCATCTCCACAAATCTCCAGTACTACAGGATATTACATCATATGTGATTCTTATTATCAACAGGGATCATCGTCAACACAGTGCATGATTGTCCTTCCGAATAAGGACCATTATCAGCACTATCTGTGAGTGCTGTCTGTATTGTCTAGCGGGGATTACAATCAGAATGTGTTACAAGCCCATGTGATGACTTTGATATATAGCTTCCTCTAGGTTAAAAGATAAACGTACATGAAATGAGAATTATCAGAGTAAAACATTTTTTAAAGCCTAATTTGTTTAATGTCAATTTCACATCTACTGTACATGAATGCCATGACCCCAGGTTTCCCAGCAGATCATTGCCCAGATCGTCACACGGCCTCTGCCAGCTTGCCTTGCTCCCATAGTGTCTCCTGGTACCATCTCTTTCCTGGGTTATAAAGGCACACGCACCTGGCAGTTTACATGATGTAAAAGAAAACATGGTTCATCAGACGTAGCCTTCTATATTTGCTCCATGGTACAGGTCTGTCGCTTAAGTACCCATAGTAGCCCATAGTGCTTCAAGTGGTGGACACAGGACAGCCTGAGCAGTGTCATTAGTAGTGTGGATAAGCTTCCCTATTAAGAATGACTGATAATCCCTCTCTGTCCTGATACTGATCCCTATTGATGATAAGAATCACCTATGACCGACATGTAACATGGTTTCATTTCTTTCTTTTTTTTTAAACAAACTCAAGTGACTTAATTCATTGCATTTTCGTCTTTTATATTACAGGTATTAATAATAATTGGTTATAGGTTTATATACTGTATATACTGTGCTGCTCTTAATAACCTTCACACTGAACCTCATCTTCCTTAACAAACTGTGTTAAACCACGTTACATCATGCTGCGTTACATTATCATGGCAAATGGGGCGGTTTCGGGCGGTATTTTAGTGCCAGCTATTGGATCTTTCCCGAAGCTGCAGCTGGGGAGGCTATTGTTTTCCTAGTCAGACCACAATGAACCAAACAAATCTTTGGATTTCTGTTTGGATTGTTTGCAGCTGGCCCCTATGAGAAATTCTTGTTGTTGATCGAGTTCTGCTTTTGTGATGACGTGCAGAATATTTGCACTCCAGTTTTCCTTTGACTGTGTCAGCTTACCCATGCTTCCCTCTCCCTCTTTGTTCCTGAGCTCTTCCGCATTCCTTATATGGAAGTAGTTAATCACCCTAGATTTCTAAATAACATATGAATGGCTCATACTGTACTCTTTGATGCATTAATGCCTTATGGGCGTAAGGTGTACAGTATGTACGCAGGACCTTAGTCCTGTGAATAAACCAAAGATCATGTGTGTTCCAGTCGATAGGCGATCGGCAAATTTTACACCTACTGTAATACCCCTATGGTAAAACATATTAATATTAACAAATAATAACAAATAATACATTCTTGACAAAAAAAAATCCAGACACTTCTCGCATAATAGTTAACATATCTCTATTTATTTTTCCTTAGAACAGAACTCTCATAAACATATCTGTATTTTTCATCTTGCGTCCAAAAAAGGTCATGACCTGTGAGACCGAATTATAAATATTTAATCAAAGTCTTTGTGTAAAAAAAATTAAAAGAGAAACAGTGAACTAAAGCATCTATTGTATGACAATATGACACTGTAATAATAATTTTAATATCTATATATGTCTGTCTGATTCCATGTCAGCGTTTTAAAATCCACGGAACCACAATTCGCCCAGCCCAGAAGAGGAAAACATTCACTTAAGCAGCTTGCACTTTTTGAGACGTGACTAACAAAACAATTGCAGAGCAAAAAACAATCGACACGTGATCAATGATAAAAAAGGATTGTAGGAGAAGAAAAAACACCTCAAAATGTCAAAGAAAGACAGGCAACAGTGGGACAAATTAGCACAAATTTTACATTAGCACAAATCTACAATATAATGACAGAGGCACATCTGCATAGATCAACAGGATTTTCAAAGATCAGTGGTTCGAACAGGGGATGAAAAGGATAAACATGGATCTGAAGTGGTCCTGACAATTTTCCAGGTTGTGTAGGATCTGCCTTGTCTTTTTATAACGTAAACAGGACCAACATAGAGGCCAGTCCAAGACTTTCTATGTGTCACCCTTAAACAGAAAATCTAAATGTCTGACACACCTAATGGCAAGGTTAATGATGCTCTGATGTCTTTCACTAGTCGGTGTAGTTTGTACGTCATAGCTATTATTACCACAAGGTATAATAAACGCTGTCCAGGTAAAATTTAATTGCAGAAACAGAACAGGAAGGTGAAGTTTAAAGAAGGCGATGTGTGCAATGACAGGCTGGGATTCTGCAAACCACAAAGTGAAAAGCTGTTTAGATTTTCTAATCCTTCCTTACAATATGTTTATTATAAGAAAAGATGTATGCCGCTGTGCAAAAGTCTTAGGCACAGTATTATCTTTAGTACGACAGTTGTTCTATATGTCTATCATTTCTGTTTATAACTTTAAAAATGAATAGATAAATAACATTACAGAAGATAATAATAATAATAATAATAATAATAATAACAATGTAGACGGCTGGGTTGTCAGAAATATAGAAAGGAGCAAGTGTAACAAAGTTACCAGAAGTTCTCATATTCTCCAGCACACTCAGTAAAACCCAACAGCTGTTTTACTTACAGTACTGTGCAATCATCAAGAGCATACACAAATAAAAGTAATAAAATAAACTCAGTCGATATTTGGTGTGAAAACCAAATATTTGCTTTGCTTGAAAAACAATCAGTAGTGTTCGATACAGATTTATGCAGTTTTATAAGTAAAACAGCTGTTAGGTTTTACTGAGCGTGCTGGAGAATGAGTTCATCTGGTGACTTACTCACACTTGCTGCTTTCTAATTTCAAAACCCAGGAGCCTACATTAGGTTTTTTGTTTCCATCTGGTCTGTCATGTAAGATGTTGCTTTCTTTACGGGTATGCAAATATTTTTCTGTAATTTGTTTAATACATTTATAATGCAGTTATAATAATGCATGCATGATAAACATATATAAAAATATTCATAGATATGTACAGATAATATGATGCCTAAGACATTTGCACAGAACTGCATATATTCTGGGAAATCCACAATATCGACAAACCTTGTTTGCTTGTAAGGCTGATTGAAAAAAAAAATTTTTTTCAAGGATAATTTAATGTGTACTGTATGTTTAATGGAATAAGGAATGATTGTCACCTCTGAACTGTAAGACCTTGGCCAGCTGTTTTAAACAGCATATAGAACATACAAACAAGACTATGGGTAAAGCATGTCTTTAAAATCACTTAATAGAGCCATCATCACAAAACTGCAATACAGCCTGGTCTTTATTACCCCTGTAGCATATTCAGTGTTTCCCACAAATTAAATGAGTTTCATGTATGCCATACCCCTGGATGAGTAATGTCCTCTTTGATCAAAAAGCAGACCTCCGTGCAAACTGAAATACAGTAGATAGAAAGAGTATAGTACAAGTCTCTTGACCATGACATTTCTATGTGAAATTTTAAATATACCCGTATTATAGCATGAAATCATGGCGCTTATGCAAGAGTACAAACCACTGAGAAAGCAAAACTTTAATATGTCAATAATATGTTTTAAATCAATGTTGTTAGCTTCCGATGAAGGGGAGAATGAGCCTAGCTCCACACTAATTGTTCTATCATAGGTCATTTAGAAACAGTGTGAGATGGCTGTAAGAGTGTTCAAGGTGATGTCACATAACGTTAGGAACACCGATCAGCCATCACATTAACACCAGAAACCATTAATACATGACCACTGATTATCAATTATATACCAGGTGGTGACAGGCTCATGGGCACCCAAGGCTCACCCATGCCCGCAGGGACCAAAGGGCACCCCACAGAAAAGCACAACTTATTATTGCGCCAATCAAACAAGTCTGATCAACCTCAACAACCCATAACACCCAACCCAAAGGATCTACTGTCAACATCCTGTGCCAGATATGACAACACACCCCCATGGCATGGGGGCATGTGACAAGAGGTAAAAGCTGTCCAGGTGGGACAAAGGGAACCTAGATAAAACTGGGCTTAATGGTTTGCACTGTAATGTTATGGCTGATCGGTGTGTGTGTGTGTGTATGTGTGAGAGAGAGAATATCTGGGAATATCTGCTGTATTCTGTCACTTGACGGTACTTTAAAGTGGTTTATTTTGAGCAGTTATATATGGAGCCAGAAATGTTAATAAGACTGTGCAAACATTTGACTTTGACTTCAAAAGAATTAAATATGAAAAAATAGTGCTTTACCAGCTCTGTCTGGTTCTTTTCTCTCCGAAACTGTGTGCATGTCAGAAACAAAAAATCTTTTCCAAATGTATTAAAATAATATGCGATTCCTTTTTTAAAAATTATTATTATGGTCCAACATGTACTTGAGCTCTGAGCAATATACCTTGACGTCCCACCCAAACCCCATCCGTTATATGTGTGGGAAACACTGTTAATCTATCGTAACTGCTGCCATTTCTCTATATACCACTGTAATGAAGAAATAGCACAAGACAAATGGACAGCACAGGCACTTGGGCCTTTTAGATTGAAGGACATCGCAACATTATTAATAGACGTAACTATGCGAGACAAATGTGCCCATGATGTATTCTTTTTTTCCTCCAATAACAAAGACACAGTAAATGTTAAGCATAAAAATACGCCTTTTAACATAGGTTAGTGATGTAACACCGAGTTAAACAGATCGCAAACCAGTATATCAGCAGCCACAGGCCCCTACAGTCAGACACCGAACATGTACAGTCCTACACACAGAAGGAGATTTATAGAATGAGCCCTTGAGAACTCCTTCCCTTCCATGCTATCCACTAAGCCCTTTACACAAGTGTGTAGGACAGTTTGAGAACAAAACCATGGCAACAAAATGACGGTGCAATTACAACTGATCATTATGCAACTCATTGTTTTTCAGCAGCTTATTAGGATTGTAAGGGCATAATGGTAATGGAAATATGATCAGCTATTGATAAAATTGTCAAAAAATAAATAAATAAATAATAATAATAGCATGATGGCTTGAACCATCTCGGAACTAACGAGGTCATTTAAAACTTGATGTTTCGATGGATGGCCAATGTTCCATTTGTATGTAATTTTAGTCTAGACCAGGCACTCCAGTTACATTATTGCAGCCTGGTGAAGTTAGGATGTCACTACTACACTAGAAGAGGAAACTTGGGACAGTATAATGGCTCATCATCTGATTCAATTTTCAATAAAACATCAGTTATGAGAGAGCCTCTTCGGATGGAATACTAAAAAGCCGCCATTAGTTTATTCATACAAAGTATAACTTGGGTGAAATTTGGGTCCTCATTCTTGGCTTCCACATTTTATATAATTATGGTGGCATATCACCACACATGTTCACATTTTAGCTGCGCATTAAAAAGATATCTGCTGTCCAAGTAGGTGAGAAGATAACAAGAGGGTAGTAATGCGCTGCAGATCTGAAGATACATAGATAGAAGCTGAAAGCTAAAAATGGGGAAGTTTATGATAAAATGTGATTGCCATGAAGGTTTGTTTTTAAGGCTCTGCTGACATGGCCCTACATCTTGGTCACAAACCTGGTGAATGAAGAATGGAGCTTAGGGGTAAGTAAGGGTATTTATATCCACATCCAGCCTACCGTTCATACTGTATCTTTCTATCCAATAAATACTTCTTCTATTCATGGCCGCTGTCAAATATGTAAAAAACAGAAAAGTATGACATAGCGTGGTTTGACCGAGACATGAATACATATAACATACATATGCTTTCTTCCCTCATTCAATTTTACTCTTGAAGTGGTTGCCGTACACAGAAACCCATTTTGACAGCAGAAGCTAAAAAGGGAAAAAGTCTGACCATCATCTGATACAACAAAAAACAAAATATACACTTTTCAGAACAGTGAGAGAGCTGACGTCTCAAAAGGACACAGCCTTGGTCTTCCTCTTCCGTCACCTCTCCTTGCCTGTCTCCTGAATTCTGTCATTCCTTCTACCTGGGGCATAAAGAGCACTGAACATGTAAAGCGCAGCTAGGGATCTGCCGGCGTGCCTGGCGTGCTTGGTTCGGCCCAGTTTCTTGCTGGCCAGCTTTCACTTTTTGGAGCATGCTGATTGGCTAGAGCTAGCCGACCCCCACATCCAGTCACTCTTCTCTGGGGGCATTGTCCTCCAGTGGGAAGATAGTGGCTAGGCAGGTGGAGTTCTGGACAGCTGTCATGGTCGCTACCGTGTGCAAGAGGACCAGGACTAGTAGGCAAAGCTTCAGTCTGCCTTGATTCAGCTTTGGAGCGGCCGAGGTCGCAGCAGACGTATGCTGGCGTGAGGGATAAGTCCTTTTGAATGTGCTGTGCGAACATTCGTTGAATTTCAGCTCCCACCGCACATCGCAGCACTGTGGCTCATGCTTGGTTTTGTCTGTGTTCTCCGAAAGCCCTGTGGATAAACAAAAAGAGAAGAAAAATTAGGATCTAATTAACACAATTCTATGACTGTTTATTTTGTTGAGTCAGTCTTGCTGTGGCGGCACTGTGGCTTAGTCGCCTTGCACTTCCAGGATTCGATTCCTGCCTCTGTGTGCTTGGAGTTTGCATGTTCTCCCTGTGCTTGGTGGGTTTCCCTTGGGTACTCTGGTTTCCTCCCACAGTCCGAATACATGCAGATTATGCTAATTGGCATTCATCAAATTGCCTGTTGTGTTTGTGTGCCCTGCGGTGGATTGGCACCCTGTCCACATGTACCCCACCTCATACCTTAAATCTCCTGGGATAAGCTCCAGGCCTACGACCCTGTATATGTACAGGATAAAGCAGTATAGACGACGAGTGAGTGAGTGTGAGTACTGCCTTGCTAGAATCAAATGTTTTACATCACACATAAAAAGCCTGATCTGCTGTGGAGGTTCCTAAGGTAATTTGGAATTTACTGAACCTTGCAATGAATTCTAAGGACGTAAAATTGACAATAATGCCACCTATTACCCCCTTTATATCCAGCTCTTTGGATGCATTATTAGTCTGTCTACACTGTCTACACAAACAATACTCAATTATACTAATCAGTTTATCCAGGACAGCTATGAAAAATGAAAGACTGTGCCAAATGCATAAAAAGTACTGGACAAAACATCCTTCCCCTGGTTTGTCTGCTCCCTGGGGTTGGGTTATTCCTTTTTTCTTTCAGATATGTGAAAAATTGATTAGGCAACCCAAGTTGCCTAAGGGAAGACCTGCCTAAGGCAAACTGCAGTAGACCTTTCCATCTTGATAGAACACCAAACTGAAGAAAAAAGATCAGTCTAAAGACTTAAAAGAAGAAATGTACATGACAAATTAAAGTTAGCAAGACAAGAAAGAAAGATAATTGCCTATCCAGAATTACATCAAGAATGCATTTGTTTAAAATTGGAATGTTCCTAGAATTCCTTAGAAAGGAAAACGCAAGATGTTTTTATGGCGATTCTTCTCCAATGATATGGAGCAGCCCAGACTTGCTGGGATTTAGTTTCAGGTGATGATCTGTGAACAGATATCCACCAGCCATGGTAGTAACTTGGGTGTCATCAGCATATACGAGGTATGAACAAGCATGTGAAACTGTTACATCCTAAAAATAATGCAGGTACAGAATAAATGAAGACCAAAAACTGAGCCTTGCTTGACTTCAGAGGAGAGTCTTCATGAAGCAGAAGTGGATCCTTGACATGACATCTGACACTATGATCATCCCTCCAGGTAGGATGTAAACCACTACTATGGTGGGTCACTAATTCTTGGAAGTATGCATAGGTGGTCATGTGATGAAGTTGGATGCTGTGTTGAAGACTGCGCACAAGTCAAACGTTTATCTGGACGGATGATCTTGTGCACGATATACTGTAGTGTAATGAAGCATCTCAGTAACAGCCACCAAAGTCGATTCTGTGAAGAGGGTCTCTTTGAAGCCAGACTGATTAGAATCCTGGAGGCCATGAAGGGTGAAAAATAAAGAGAGATGATTGCATTAAGCATGTACAATAAGTTTATAAAGAAAGAAGTGTCATGGCTAGTACTGTAGGTATTTGGAAGTAGAAACATACTGTAAGTATAAATTGTGAGATCATGATGAGATGAAAAGGTGGTCTTGTGATGCTAGAAATCTTATAAGAGATGGATTGGGAAGGTTGCTAGAGGAAAGAAGTCGCAAGATATCTTCTGTGAAAAGATAATAAAAGCTTGTTGGGGGGCGCAAAGGTTTTGATGGAGTGTTGGAGATTCTCTAACTTCATCTGGAAAGAAAATTCCAACATCAGAACTTGCAGTAGAGTGTAGATCAGATACAGACAATAGTTACAGTATAACAAGTAAACTTGTTAATTTTCCTAGAATAATGTTTCACACTGGGAAAAAATGTAAGCATCTATAAGGTAGTGTCAAAAAGTCTTGAGCTACAGTATGCATCATTTCTTCATATTAAAATAAAATAAAATAAAATAAAATGGCGCACAAGCTGTAAAGTGCTTAAAGATACAATTTTAAAAAATTACTTGTTTATGTAACAACCTCAGCAGCAACCTCATTTCCCCTCTCGTCTGTCCCAACCACTCGGTATTCAGCACCACTAATCACCGGCCTGATCATCTGTAACCTGTTTCTCAATGGATTATGCCAGGTTTTTTTTATTTTTTTTATAATGCTTGAATGGTTCAGGTACAGTACAGTGACATAATAAGTGAAATAAGAGTTTAAAAATACTACTACATTAAAAATACAAGAAAGTCTCAATCTTTGGGAGGAAAAATATGAAAAAATATATAGTCTGACTCACTGTATTTCACATAAAAATAATAAACTATTAATGTATGAAAGAAACATGAGAAGTGCAAGATAACATGAGACAAACAAAATAATTAAAAGTAGTGTTAGGACTTCACAGACTGAGCACTTAACCAACTAACTTAATTTAACAAGTAAGCAAGAATTGGCTATCAAAGGTAGGAAATTCATGAAAATAATGTCAGGACCATTTAAAATTTAGATTTTATTATAAGAAGTTGGTGTGGAGGGAATAAATACTGCATATGGTAATTTACAGTTTAAGATGATTAAAAAACATAACCAACCAAACTTTTCAAACTGTATCTGCTCTTTGCAGCCTGTCACAGTAAAATATTTGTTCCCATTTCTTTAATTTAGTCTACATAATTTAAAATGAGGGGTGTCTCAAGACTGCCTAAAAGATGTACTCCTGAGTACCACCCAGCAAGAAGGAATAGTACAGTTCTGTACCTTTATTTCTGAAAGCATTGGATTGTAAAAGTTTAACAGAACTTATAAATCCTTTAATGCTTTACCCATTAAATTTATCACACACTATAGACAGCAGTGATTAGCACTATCGCCTTACACCTCCAGGGTCCGGATTCGAGTCTGTGTGCACGTGAGTTTTCACGTTCTTCCTGTGCTTGGTGGGTTTCCTCAGGGTACTCCGGTTTCCTCCCACATTCCAAAGATATGCAGATTAGGATGACTGGCACTCCCAAATTGCCCATAGTGTGTGTGTGTGCCCGTTGATGGATTGTGTACCTCGTGCCCTAAGCCTCCTGGGGCTCCAGGTTAATGCGATCCTGAATACAGGATAAAGCGGTATAGACGATGAGTGAATGAGTATATTGGTGTACTATATAAATCATTTTTGGGATGCATAAAAACGTGCAATTAATTTTGCGATTAATTTTGTACTGAAATATACAGTACTTATATATTCATAGACTGTTAAAGTAACATTATATGTAGAATAAAAATTAACATATAATTACACAAACATGAAAAAAGCATTCTGTACTCAGCATGGATTTATGGACGTTCCGCAAAATTAGAGGAAGATGCGGGAAACTTTTGTTTGCGCATGCACAAGTGAGCGTATGTAGGACGGTTTCAAAAGAAGAATGAATTTATAGAACACCGGCTGAAGGTTTTTCCCATCCGCTATGCCGCCTGACCCGATTGGTCAAACGGAATCATGTGATTATTGTTGCTGCGTGTGATTGGTGAAACAGTCACGCGGTAGATCTTCTGGCTGCATGTTTACAATAAGAGCAAGAGTAGCGTTTCTTCTTCAAGTAAAAGTAAAAAGTAGGGTGCAGTAAAATTACTCAAGAAAGTAATTTTTTTTCAAGTAAATTGTTGACATCCAAACCTCCTAAATCACTCCTAGATGACTATTCTTAAATTTCCACTGGCTGAGATCAACTAAAACAATAAACGACTCATGGGTATGCATTATAGTGTTTTTATCAAGAGTACAGTAAGTGTGTTATTCGACGTAATATAAATCAGATTTCCTAAAACCCACTAACCCATAATAATAGGACTGTAACACTTTCTCTTGATTGTCTTACTGATTTTTATAAAATGAGACAAAAATGTTATAACACCCAGTGTTCAAAAATAATTGATATTTATTATTAATAATATTTGGAGTAAAATGTATTTAGTATGATCTCTGGAAAAGAGAAATGTCAAAAATGGTGTGCAAATATTGAAGAGTTTTATACACCTTATCCAATTAGAGTATAGAATAAGAAGGGACTGATGACATTTGCTCTTAGTTTAAAGAAGGCCGTGCGTGATAGAAAAAGTCTTAAAGAAGGCCGTAAGTATGACCTGACGCCCACTGCAGTCCTTCCTGTGAACATACAGCAAGTAGAACACCTGATCCTTGAAAATTGATGGATTACTCGTCGATACCTTGCAGAACTGAGGCATCGGTCTGTGGGAACTGTACACACAATCATTCACCAACACCGGAACTCAGCTGGGAGTTATCACACATCCTCCATACAGACCTGACCTCACTCCAAGCCATTTCAACATGTTTGGAGTTCCTGGGAGGCCGAAACCTTGATTTTGTTCAAGCACCAGTGAAAAATGTTGTAAAAAGTTAATGTAAGTGTAAAGTTTGGAAGTCCTGAGGAAATCCAGGCCTGAGGAATAGCCACCACTGAGCTTTTACCATACAGTAAGTGCTCTGAAATGTATCATTCAATACCTGACCCGTCAACTTTCCAAACGTATGATGCTATAATATAAAAAAGAATCCAAGAAAAAGTATTGTTCTGAGCTGAAACTACCCTAGCCTGCATGTAATCAAGCCCAAAACCCCACTGACGTGATTTCACTTGATGTTTCCTCCCACATCAGAAAAACATGATGCTACAGTACTGTATGTGGACTGATGATTCTAAATTACTCCTGTGAATGTGTGTCTGAATGTGGGTGTTAGATGCCCTATGATAGACCACCTCCATCCGTACCCCCCATGATAAAGCACGAATCAAAATGACTGCAGCATTTCTGATGCAATATTGATGAAATTCCATTCAAAATTAACAGTCCAATAAGTGCATCCATATTTATTAGTGTGCAAGGCTAAAATAGTCTGTGAATTTGATTTCTCAAAGAACAGGCTCACACGTACTGTACAGAGGAAGTTCATCCATGAGCAACGCTTTTGCCACGATGATGCATTTAAATGGATGGATTCAAATCAGCTTCTATCTGATTGTTCTAGGGTTTTCTGTTGCTTCAGAATGGCTGGCTGAGTCTCTGAGGACTCCAGGCTGGGCAGAGGAGAGCTTAACGTTGGTGGTTTGGTCAAAAATAGGCTCTGAGACAGAAACAGCCGAGAACGAAACACATCATTATCGTTCTCATTATTGCTAGAATACAAATCCTGCGTAATGCGTTACTAACAAGTCTAAAATGCGATTTACATCGGATTGATTGTGTTGTGTTGTAATTCAAAGAAAGTGCATCAGCCTTCAGAAGCGATATATACCTGTACATATAAAACTGGGAGTGCCACCGTGTATAAGGTCATCATTGTCGGGTAATATGAAGGGACACCTCTGCTGGACTTCAAAACAGTACTGCTCGCATGGGATCTTGTGGCTACACCTGGACTGATTGCTCTGGAAATACTGAGCGCAAAGCCAGGGCTTGTACACCACCTGCAAACAGACACAGACAGTATTAGGACAACTCCAGACTAAAAGTGTGATGCATATCTGTTTTTTATATTAACATGGATGGTTTTTTTTGTTTTTTTTATCAATCCTACAATACACATTAGTTTAGGAACATTACCTCTGTGGAAGGAAAAAAACACAATGGAGTATGCTGTTATACAGTAGGAAAATAATCAACAACAAAGAGACCAACTGTACTGAAGTGTTTTATTCCACTCATGTCACACACATTTTCCCACATCAATAAATTGTCATTTATGATAGAATGGTGCATCAGACTGTTCGGATCCATTTACAGTTATATTTGTTGTAGCAAATTAGTCATAAACAATTGTTTTTTACCAACCTCACTCAGGCGGTCAAGTCAAACCAGGACTAGTGATGAAAGTTCTTGTGAAGGATGCACAAAACTAGAGACATTTACAGGAGACTTGATGGTGATGAGACCGTAAAACATGTGAGTTGTACAAACGTTCCCTCAGAGCTCAGCAAGGGGGAATTCCTGATCCTTGAAAACTTGTGGCAAACTTGGGAAGAGACATCTGTCTGTGGGAACTGTGCTGACAAACATTCATAAACACCACTTGCACATTAGCGGAAAACAGCTAGACAGTACTGTACAGTCCTGACTTCGCTCCAAGCCATTTCCACGTGTTTGGGCGGTTAATGGAGTTCCTAGAAGGGCAGGATATGATTAGGGCTGAGAAAACCTTTTGCCTTGATGGTGTCAAAGCACTAGTGAAACCTTGGGATGAGTGCATTAGTGTAGCAGGGGTTTATATAGAGAAATTAAGATCATAAATGTGTTCTGTTATTCAAAAGTCCCGGTTTGACTTGAACGCCGGCATACTCTTTCTTTTGGTAAATGATAGCGCGTTTTTGATCCCTTATGATGAATTGATATTAACATGCATTAATCGACACGTTTTGACCAATCAGAATCTAGGATTTACTATAACAGTGCTGTGGTACAGTCGCTTCCTCATTAGGGGAAAATCCCACAATACCCAGTAACCACATTCACAGCTCAGCCTATAGTGCATGCAGTATTTACTGTGAACAGAAGATGGAGCAGTGATATACTGTAGATATATGCGTTCGAACACGAGGCTCTTTTTCTCACCATCTGCATCTTTATCAAACCAGTGCTGTTGATTTTGTCACCTCAATGAGAGTCACATCAGGTTATTGAGGTCATTATTGCTCGAACAAATAAAAATAAATAAATCATCTGATTCAGTGCGTCATTGTGACATTAGGTCTGTAATCATTCTGCCCACCGCGCACACACTCTCTCTCACACACACACACACACACACACACACACACACACAGCACGTTGAATTAGCACGTATTACTTCACGTGGTCTTTTTTTTTTTTTTTACTTTTTGCACCAGGGCAGCATGTAAGATAAGAGTGAAAGGGGAGGGGAGTCGAGTGGGCAGTGCACGGGGTGACAGTACTGTAAGAATAGCTCCAGCTCATTTATTTTGCCCTACATAGTGCACCAGCACACGCCGCTGTTAAGGAAAGAGAAAGAAGGCAGTGCAGAAGGCAGTGCATCCACAAATTGGAGTGGGTGCGGATAGAAAAGGAGAACAGTAGAAGCCGAAAAGCAGGTCATCATTAGCACTGTCTGACTGTCAGAGAATCCTGAGATATGGTCTGATTTGCGAGGCTTGGTTTCACTTGCTTTTTCTCTCACTATCTCACTTTCTTTCTCCCTCTATCTCACACACATACACACAGACGCACACACACATTGCTCTGAATAACTCAGGAAACAAGCTGGCACAAGCCTGGAACAAGAAATGGCTCGCCAGAAGGGGAGTGTGCTGGCATCTTCAAATCGCCTCCCAGAGGGGAAACTTGTGAGTTTGGTTTGTGTTTTTTATGCACAGTTTCAGAGGTTGTATGGCTTTTGGGGCCAAGGGCATCAATGGTTAGGAATTTACATATTTGACCAAAAGATTACAATTTTAAGTCGGTGAGGTTGTCAGAGAGGTGATGCTACTGACTAGTCTGGGCCCTTGCACGGTGTGTCACAGGGCTCTCTAATGAAAGCCATATCTTCTGCACACTTGAACTCACATACGCACACGATTGTTTAGGGTCACCGTGATTGACATGAGAGACAGAGCGTATCTCATTGTGGCCCCAGGCCAATAAGAGTGGCATGCTTGGAGGCATGCTTTCCCTGCCACCGAGAAAATATGCTCAATTGTGTTCCCTTGGACTTCTAGTCACGAATGGCTGTAGCATGGCGCTCATGAGATTTGGATGTGAATGCCTTATTTGTGCACCACTCAGAAGCAATATCTATATATACACACATATATATATATATATATATATATATATATATATATATATATATATATAATTTCTTTTCATGATAGAATTAGCAAACAAACAAAATGCAAAAGAAGAAGAAGTCACAGAAATATTGAACAGGTGAGTTCTGAGACGGAATATAAATAAGGAGCGTGAGTGGGATGAGGCAGAGAGCCCTAGAAACGGGGTGGAAATTTGGAGATGGCTCAAATGCCGAAGCTGTAACGTTTGGATGGAGGCACGGTATCCAGACTGGGCAGGATGTCAGGGTATAATTTTAATAAGAGGGTTCTATCAAAGTGACCTCATCAGTCAATGTCACTGAAGGAAGAAAAAAACAAGAATGTGAGAACGTAATTCTTAACTCACTCACTCATCTTCTATACCGCTTTATCCTGTATTCAGACTCGCGGGGACCTGGAGCCTATCCCAGGAGACTTGGGGCACGAGGCAGGATACACCCTGGACAGAGTGCCAATCCATCCCAGGGCACACACACACTACGGGCAATTTTGGGGAACGCCAGTTAGCCTAATCTGCATGTCTTTGAACTGTGGGAGGAAACCGGAGTACCCGGAGGAAACCCACCAAGCACGGGGAGAACATGCAAACTCCATGCACACAGAGACGGGAATCGAGCCTGGCCGGGAATCGATCCGGGACCCTGCAGGTGCAAGGCGACAGTGCTAACCACTACACCACCGTGCCGCCTTTAATACTTAACTTCTTCAGGAAATTCAGATGCGACTCATTATTGATCATGTGTCTTCCCCTGCAAAAGCAAAATATTGCTGTTTTGTGTATAATGGTTTTTAGTAATGATTGATGTTATTTATAAAGATTTCTATGAAGGATGTGGGTTTTAGATTTCCCAGTGGGACACATACTGTATGCAACTTCGTTCATTAAGCCAGACGATGTATTATATGAAGAACTACCACAGCTAATAGTCCAGTATATTATATGAAGAACTACCACAGCTAATAGTCCAGTATCCAGTATAATAGAATAAAGTTGGACAGAATAAAGAACATTTCAGTAAATAATGCCGTATTGGCACTCGGTAAACCCTTGCATACTTTTGCATAACCAAGACTTGAAAAGCGCCACAATATCCAGAGCTACATATAAACCCACATCCTTGAAATACCATACCCAGGGGTAAACCCAGGTCAAAAGGTTCAAACCTCATGTATTGCCTTCTGACATTCGAAGTGCAAATGAAGCAGAGTAACGCCAGTGAGCACCGCAATTATCAGCTGTGTGTTCTCCCATGACTGTTCCGCCCAAAGCGGAGGTCAGAGGTTAGACGCATTTCTTTCTTTAGGCTTAGAGGATCATCATGCATTATGTCCATAGCATAAATCAGATCTGTAGAGAAACATAAGATTCAGGGTTACTAAGGAACACACACTTAACAAGCATAGTTGAAAATGCAAATAAACAGACCTGTGGGCAAGGAGAATATTAGGGAATCTCTCTCTCTCTCTCTCAGCGTATAATAATAATAATAATAATGCTGTTAATGTGTAGGGTGGGCGCCACATGTCTGCATAGTTTTTTTTTTTCAGGTTCTCCACTTTTCTCGCACTGTCCAAAATCATGCCAGTGGGTGGTTTGGCTAGTCTAAAATTGCCCCTTGGTGTGAGAAAAGGTGCTGCTAGTCAAGAGACAAGTCTGGGGACACCAGGCCAGCAGTACAAGCTTTAAAAACTGTATGTGCAAAGTCTGCAATGGCAGTAGAAGACCTGACCTCCCTAAGGAGGCCTGATCTGACACCACTCAGCACTCACTCCCACTCCCACCAGGTGCCATGTGCATGATTGTGTAAAGTAATTTTGACAACACAGGCCACTGAAGCAAAATGAAAAGGAGTTATCCTTTTGGAAATGAAAAAAAAGAAAAGATAGAGTAGAGTAGATCATGACAATTAAATATAATACTGAATAACTTCATAATGCTAGTCCAGCCATAACTATGGGATATTTAAATATATAACTCAAATAGCATAATGTTTTTTTTTTCTTTTGATCTTTCTTTGATGTTTAAACCTTCCAAATGGTGGCGTAATAGGTTAGTATTGTGGCCTCACACCTCCAGAGTCAGGGTGCGAGTCCCACATCAGTGAGAGTTCATATTTTCTCCCCATGCTCAGGTTTCCTTCAGGTACTCCGATTTCCTCCCACAACACATTGGCACCCATCTATGCTGTACTGTACGTCGCCTTGTGCCCCAATTCCCCTCAGATATGCTCCTGCCACCCTCTACTGGATAAGCGATACACTGTAGAAAATGAAAATGAGAATGGACTAGTTAACATGGCTAGAAGCGCAGTCTCGTGTATCCAGCTCTGCTGACTGTGCAGTGTGCCACCGCAGGCAGTCAGACTCGAGACACCATCGTCAGTCGATTTGTTATGTTTACATTTCGTAATCTTTTTGTTGGTGTCAGATTATTTATAAGATAATAGTGATGAATGCTGGTTAGAGTGCTTGCCTGCAAATTTTTGCCTAGGGCCTCGACAGACTCTAGAATCGCCACTGGGTGTGAATGAGTATCATCACATTCAGTGCACATTCCCTCCTAGCACCCAGCGTTCCTGGGAAAGCCTACGGATTCAACACGAGCCTGATCAGGATGAAGTGGTTACTGAAAATGAATACTGTTTGCAAGAGCTTATTCATCCATAATGCATCACATATTTCTTTGATTATTTGCTTTTAATTTATATTATGCTCAGTACATATTTTCTATCAAATGCATCTTTGGTATAAGTTGATTAAAAACCCAAATGTCTTTTGTGAACCAGATCTTACAGTATATTATCCATGAAATCCAAGAATGCTTCTTGTGTCTTGTTACTTGTCGATGTGTCCGTGCAAGTAAACACACCAAGGTCAGAGATGATGATAACACTCCCAGACCCAGGCGAAATTAAGCATCTTTCCTTTTATTAATCCCCTTCCTCTCTCATCCTTTTCTGCTACACATACTAGACCTTTTTCGATCTGTAGATTTGAGCTGGTGAAGTCTTTCTGAAGTTATACAGAGCTGAAGATTCTTCAAGCGTGTAATAACCAGTCAAGGGGTTCCTGACTCATGCTTGTCGGATTTCTAAGAAATTGGTGCCCGGGTGGCACACTAACACCTTTCTGGTGAGGTATACCATTATGTATGACGCAATAATAAAGTGTTTCATTGAAATATAAAAGAGGAGTCAGAAATATTATGTATTAGACATGGGGGATGGGAAGGGGGAGGGGGGATTCAGTTATGTATTGCGATTCTTTTGTGTGGCAATGTATTACCACAGTGACTTCTGAATTGTTTTTTTTTTTTTTTATCAAATCAGCATGTAGGTATCGTGATAATATCAAACTGGGTGAGTGGTGTTCCCTTCCCTGTTATGTATGCATATGATTGGCTGGTCCGATCAGTTCTAATTGATAATAAACGTTTAAAGGGTTTTTTTTTGTTGTTGTTGTTTTTGACTGGTAGTTCAATTAGAGCTGATTCCTATTCCTGGGCATTGACATCACAGCAGGATGGACACTTGAAATGAGAAGTACATAAGGTTTCTTTATATAGGCTATTTATAATAGTCCTATAGGATAGTTTTCTTATTCTACCTATATCGAAACTCTCACTAACCAATATTATTCTGCATAAAGTATCAATGGATGGTACCCTGATGTCTAAAAATGTTTCAGCAAGCACACTCAGTAGCTCAGACACTCAACTACTCAGGAGGGCAGAAGTGCAGTCTGGTGACAGACAAGTGGATAGTTATTATACTGGAGAAATTATACTGCATGTAAAGAGTAATCTGGTGGCGGCACAGTGGTTTAGTTGTGTCGCCTTGCACCTCCAGGGTCCAGGTTCGATTCCCACCTCTGTGTGCATGGAGTTTCCATGTCCCCCCCCCCCCCCCCCCCCCGACCCTGTATACAGAATTAAGCAGTATATTCTGTATACTGTGAGAATGAGTGAGAAATCTGGAATTCTGATTAATAAAACTTGTGTATTCAAATGTGTTAAACCGAACAGGCACATTCACTAATCACACATGTATAAAAGAATGACATACAGTAATAAGGATGAAGACCTCCTCCTCCTTTACAAGAATATGGTAGTTTCTCTTAGAAATCTCAGCTTGTGTGGGTGTGTGTGTGTGTGTGCACATGTGCGTGCACACGTGTGTGAACATATCTCACATGCTCAATGAAACTTCATTAACCATAAGTTTCTCATTAATGATTCAAATCTAATTAGACTGCTTCCGAGAATCATTACAATGCATCAATGGTAACTAATTACATGAAAAAAAAAGACTTGCCACGTTATTACGAAACATGATTAGATTAAGAAACCTTGAGTTTTTGCAGCATGACTGTAATTGTGAGGCAGCGAGTGCATGCACCGGGGACAAATGCTATGTTGGAGAGATATTGGAATTAAGACAACTATCAACTACGGGGCGGGTGAGAGCATAATAATATTTAAGGCTGAGCTACAGATTTTATGAGGAAATGAGATCTTCTCCATGTTCTAAGGCCCGTGGCTAATGGAGAATGATTTACGGCCAACAGATCAAGCCTCCTTTCTTTTCTTTCTTTCTTTTTTTTTTTTGCAGTGACCTACCTCTTAAATCACCGAATGGAAATGGTTTACACAGAAATATGACTCGGCTAATAAGAAAGAAGGAACGGCAATGCTGATGAGAATTTGTTTAGATATTAATCAGATAGTCTGGAGTTCCCCAAGACAGGATAAGATTCCCGAAGATTTCCCTCCTACTGAGTCCTGGTTCCTACTTATTCTGTTTAATAAAGGATTTTTTTTTCGTCCTGTTTTTATTTCCATCTTGCTGTTGTCATGTTGTTTTAATATCTATTGATGTCTAGTTAAAAAAATATATGCATTAATGTTAATTCATATTCGGGACCTTCTTTGTCTTGCAGATTGAGAGCTAATCTGGGAACAATGGGGACATGGCTATAATAGACACTGTGTAACGGGACACCAATCCATCAGGTTGTATCCAATGCAGCCCCAGAAATTATTTTTTTGGAGGGTGGAAGGGTAATCACAGAGCAAACACACACAGAATGGCATGCACATGCAAAGGATCGAATCTGGGGCCCTGGAGCTTTGAGGCGCCACCACTAGTGCTGCACCACAATCCTGCTATAAACTATAAAAAGGAGAATGGAAATCTGGTGTAATCCGACAGTCCTACAGTTGATCACCAAAATCTCCCCTGACAAACAGTTTCACTTCATATAATTCGATCATATAGTACGCCTTGGTTTTTTCAACATCCCCATTTTTCTCTTCCCTTTCGTCCTCGGAGCCACATGTTGATCACACTTGCTCGTCGCCTGTCCAGATGGGAGCCGAGTGAGCAGCAGGCACTGCACTACAGACTCACTTGTCAGTTCTGGATGATATCCAAAACACGCCTGCTAACACGCACACGCCTTTCCTCCTGCTTCGTGTTCAGTGCCTCTAGTTTTTCCGGCTGAGGCTCTCAAAATAGTGATCGTTAGTGAGTGAGCGCCCCCATGCCTATCCCATGCATGCACCTGCATGTCAACAGGTGCCAGGGGTGGGCAAAATGCAGATTTTTTTATTTCATGTATCATTATCGTTAAAGTAGAAGGGCATCTTGCTGTTGGACGCGTTAACGTGGAGGTAGGAGGGTTGGGGATAGAGGGAGGACAGGACGACGTGAATACAAGGAACTGAATGGTGGCGGGCTTCAAAGAGCTTAGAGAGGTGTGCAACAGAGAATTCCCTCAATTAGGCCATAATTAATACAGAAGATCAAAGCAGCCTTCCCTCACTTGTTTCAACACCGTCACTTAAGCCGAGAAGATCGCATTACTCCCCGCTCTATCAGTCTATCTCGCTCCTCATGTCTGCGGAATATTCAACAGTTCAAATAATGCTGTATTAATCTAAATTCTAATTGCATTTCTGGAGTTGCATAATGCTGTCAAATATTTGTCAAGGGTAAAAAAGCTGTTGCAGGCACACAGTCAGTGGTATATTTAAGTGGATTTTTGTTCAAACAAAGCAAGATGAAATGGTTCAGCTTTCACAAGGGTGCAACTGTTGCTCTGAGCTTTGATCATGAACTTTCATTACTGAAAACAGCGCTGTCGGAGATCAACGGTCTGGTCAGCAAGCCTCAAAACCAAACAGTGCCGGGATATTCTGGCAATATTTAGAGTTTTATGGACATGATGATTATAAGCAGAGTTGTTTTGAAAAATCCTCAGCCTTGATGGGTTTAGTTACATTCATACAAAAGAGTGCATGCTTGTGAGTGCCTTATTAATTGCTTGTTTATGCTATATGATATATGGCATAGCACTATAAATAAATAAGACTTTTGCAATTCCTTTATCAACTGTTTATCATTAAACACATAATTTAAAAATGTGCTACATTCAAATAATTAAGCTGTGATGCATGTTGAACGAAAAGCGAAAGTTGATATAGGGTATTGCTATCTTTGCACAGAGTTCACAAAGGATTTACAAAGATCACCCTAAACAACATTATCCATCACAAAAATATATAAATATATATGACATAACCTACACTGTTTGAAAATGTTTCCTCATGCTCTCAGAACGACTCTTTCACAATGTGAGTACTGGAATATGTCTGTGCCATTAGTGAACGATAAATGCATCGTTTTGATAAAAATCAGTACATTAAGGTCGTTGGCTGACTTTTATTTTAGTTGTTGAGCATAGACATCACCAACTGAAGCAACAAACTAAAATCACTCGACTGCCTGTAGGGGCTTACAGTATACAGTGGGCACTAGACATTATGGGTGCATCAATTAATGCTTCTCTTTTTTTCATCATTGCTCAGAAATAGGGTCAATCTGGGCCCATCAGACGGCATGATCTTTGTCCACAGTTGGTTAGTCCTAATCCTTTAAGTTCTTCCTTCATTGTGCATGTAAAAATGCACGTATATTAGCTTTTAGATATACTCTGGCTGTTTTTTGTTAAATTATTCACAGTGTAACTTCACCAAGCATTGGTAAAGTTGATGATGGTAATTTCTGATTTCTTTCTAATACTGTATAGGAAAGTACAGTATAATAAAAGTGTATCATAGTGTAAACAGAGATAGATTATGATACACATTAGCATAACGCCAACTGCCAGTGCATCATGGCTTTCTGTCATTATTAGCATTAACATTAGCTGAAGTATTCTTCCACATGTTTCGAGTGGACTCTGTGGCACTTGTGGCTTTTCACTGCCAATGTTTGACTTACAAAAGCACTTAAAGATGCCCTACTAGTACAGGAAACATCACGTCAAAGGCCACTGAGGAGACCGCTTTTGTTTCCCAGCTCTTAAAGGCAGAATATCGCGATCCAGTGTTCGAGTCAGAGGAAAAAAGATAATGAGATAAATGTCAGATCTTTAAAGGTTGCGCTTTCTTGCCTTTCATACAATAGTCAATGTATACATACAGGGCTAACAATCAATACTGAGTTAAATATTTGGGTCTTTCAAGGATTGCTGTCGATATCCTATTCAAGTCACAAATGTGCTTGAACGAGGGGGGCATGGTTACTATTTACCAAATATACTGGCGCCTCTAAGAGAATCAGGTCATCAGAAAGCATGTTACATGCAGGAAAATATGACTGCAACAGCCTTGCCAAGATGCTATATTACTCACACGGGTACTGTGACCATCACACATGTTTTCAGTGATTATTTAAAAAGGTCAAAATTTACCAAAGAGCCTACAGCTAACTCAGGGACCAGGGTACATCAGCTAGCATAGCTGCACTATGTATAGCTAATGCTACTGCAACTAGCAAGTTGATTTGCCTAGCAATATTCCACCTACTTTGCATTTTATGAACCAACAATTACATCTTGAACAATCACATTTACACTATATCATAAGTTCAAACATTACTCTGAACAACATGAAGGAGTCTAGTAATGTAGTGACTTGTCAGCGCTAAACGTACCGTAATAGCTGATTAAGTCAGCTAAGAAACAGATACCTGTGATGATTAAAGAGTATTTTTACGCACCGTAGATGCTCTCTGTTTCTATATTGAATTTGACAACCGGTGATGCTACATAGGAGGCAAAGAAAAACAAAATGATCCTTTTAAAAATACTAAGGTTTGGAATTAGCTAGCTATCATCAGAATAGTCACTAATAACTAATCAATTTTTAGATCATTCCATGTTTTGGGGGCTGTACTGTATATATTTTACATTCGTTTCCATCTCATACTGACTTCCAATTAGCCTAATAGAAGGCGTCCATAGCAAAAAATAAATAAAAATGTTGCTTTTACAAATTCATTGCATTTAAAACAAATGTCTTTTTAAGCTGGCGCTGCTTCCTGGCTTTGCATTGTAGACTGCTAAATGCACCTGATAGCCCACTACCTGTTGGCATAGTATCAACAGTTTCGTTAGTGCATGGGCTACACATAATGATATAATAATATCAGACCACATGAAACAGCTGAGACAAGTGTTCCTCAACACTTGTCTCAGCTGTTTCATGCGGTCTGATATTTTATCCTATCAGCGTCTACAATACGGTAAAATTGCATGCTGTTTGGTGCTCATGCTTAATGCGTTAATTTGAAGCTCCGCCATTTCCCTGTAAACAACTGCTGCATATTAATATTTCATTGGTGACAATTAATCAGTTGCTAATTTGGGAAGCACTTACAGTGTGTGTGCTGTCACAAGCTTTTCTTATGTACGAATACACCAAGGATAAAGGAACAGCATATTAAGATTCAGGACTCGCCTGTCTTTCCTTAGTCATCTGAAACCATCCTTCCACGGTCCTTCCTGATTTTTATTACTTTCTACATTGTAAAAATGATGCCAGAGGCATCCAAAATATGCAATAATCTTTTTTTGAACAGTTGGTATTAAGATGCGTTTGCTACTTATGCTTTGTAAAGCCATTTATAACGGCTCTAATATGAGGTACTGTTAATTGGTGATTTTTGAGGTACACCCTGAACAGGGTGCCAATCCACTGCATCGCACACACACATACTGTACACACACTACAGCCAATTTAAGAAGGCCAATAAACCTAATCTACATGTCTTTGGAATGTGGGAGGAAACTCACCAAGCACAGGGAGAACATGCAAACTCCATGTACACAGAGAAAAACAGAAAGCTCGGCTCGGTTAAGGATATAAAACTTTTTACTAGTATACATTTACCAGTTTATCGAGTCTCTTTTGCTCATTTTCAAACCACTAGCTATGCTTTTCCAAATATAATATAGGTTATAGGTTAACAAAAGTGTAATTTTCATTTTTGCAGTAATGGTTCCATTATGGCTGGGTCTTTTTATATCCTCAAGTGTGTCTCTCCCCTTTAAAACAATTTTAAAAACTGAGAAAACTTAGTTTCTATGCAAATTACAGCATTAGATTTTCTTAGATCTTCAAAGTCCTAACATTTGAAGAAAATCACATACAGTTTTAATAACTAATTTTGTTTATTTTTATAATTTATCTTTCATTTTATGAAAAACGGAAGCCTTTAAGTTAAAAATTTCCTTTAAATTGTCCTATATATGTCATACCACCATCCCTACAGCACATGGAGCATTTGAGTACAGTATACTTCAATATCCCTAACAAGCACACAACAGCCTTTTTGTCCTTGAATTTACTTGCTTAAAATTATACATTTGTGGAGACTTTTCATGGGCTACACACATGCAGTCATGGTCACCAATTTGTAATTAGTACTCTGGAAGAAAATATGCTGTTGGGAGAACACCACACAGTCTTTTGGTTGAGAACAAAAGAAGCTAATGTATAGAACAAGATCTGAATTTGATTTCATCATATAATCAGTCTAATATTGATTTATGCTAGTTAATGTTTTTAATTTATGCTCAAAAAACTTTGCATTTTTAGTACATGCTATGGCCAAAGGTATGTGGACACATGATAACCTCACACACTTAGTAGGGTGTCGTGAGAATTTGATTCATTATTTCAATTTGAAGAATTGGAGAATCCACCAATTCTTACAATATTAAGACATTCTGATCCATGGTTAATTAATAGGCAACTGATAAAATTCTGAAAAAAAAAATATCTTTGACATTATTTATTACATTATTTAGTCTTTTGTTTATTTACTCTAAGACTGGAGGTACTGTAAACTATACTGTATACTGTAAGGACAAAGACTAAAAACATACAGTTTATACCACAGCATACGCATTCTAACCTTTAAAGCTCTCGGCAAAGCATCTGTATCGAAAGTAATGCAAAAGAGCATAGCAATTTTTATTTACTGTTTGGAGTGTCCTCCACAGTGCCCAGATCTCAACCCCCTCTGGAACCACTGGGATGAACTGGAACACTGACTGCACCGCAGTCCTCCTTTCCCAACACTATTGCCTGACCTCACTAAAGCTCTCGTGGCTGAATGAACACAAATTCCCAGAGCCACACTACAAAATTGAGTGGAAATCCTTCCCAGAAGAGGGGAGAATATTACAACCGCAAATTAAGACTAAATTAGACTAAATACTGTACAGGTGTCCACATACAGTATATTTGGCAGCAGAGTGTACTGTATATTTTATTGAACTAAATCTCATCCAGGGCGGCATGGTGGTGTAGTGGTTAGCACTGTCGCCTCGCACCTCCAGGGTCCGGGTTCGATTCCCGGCCAGGCTCGAGTCCCGTCTCTGTGTGCATGGAGTTTGCATGTTCTCCCCATGCTTATTGGGTTTCCTCCCACATTCCAAAGACATGTACAATTGGTTAGGTTAGTTGACATTTCCAAATTGCCCAGTAGTGTGTGAATGAGTGTCCAGGATGTACCCTGTCTTGTTCCCCAAGTCTCCTGGGATAGGCTCCAGGCCACTGAATACACTGAATACAGAATTAAGCGGTATATTGTAGACTATGAGTGAGTAAAAGTCAACCATACAGACTATAATTCAGGACATGGGCATTCCTGAGTTACCAGCACTCCAGACCTGTTTGACACAACCTGACGTCCTCATGATTTGAGCTCTCTCTCACATTCTGACACATGTTGATGCCCCATTACTGGTTGCAGTTCTCATAGCATGGAGGTGTCTGGCTGCTGATAAATATGGCTCCATGTGTTCTGCTTACGGATTTGTGTGGTGACAGAGAATGGTCCCAGCTGATGATGACCACTTTGTGACCCGGCTGATGTGGGCAGTTTTTCCATGATGGCTTGTGACTGCAGTTGCTCAATAGCTTAGGACTGAAATTCCTTTGAACAGTTCTATTTTTCATAATTTACATTGTAACTCTGCATTGCGACAATATCCATTGTTAAAACCTTTATACATCTTGAATGCAAGCTGAATTGAAGAAAACTAAATGTAGATAATCTAAGGCGGCATGGCATGGATGGTGGCTTAGTGGTTAGCACTGTCGCGCTGAACCTCCAGGGTCCGGGTTCGATTCCCGCCTCAGGGTCCTCCAGTTTCCTCTAAAGTCCAAAGTCATGCAGATTAGCCTAATTGGCCAAATTGCCCAGAATGTGAATCAGTGTGTGTCCTTCGATTAGATTGGCACCCAGCGCAGGTTTTACCCTGCCTCGTGCCTGAGTCTCCTGGAATAGACTACAAACCCCACCACCCCGGCAACCCTGTACACAGGATAAAGCTGTACAGACGATGATGATAGATCGTCCATCACAGAATGAAGACAGTGCTTGTATTGACATGAACAAATAAACCTGCCATGACATGTTTCTAACAAAAGCACTAAAATTCAGTTTCTGCTTGGTGAGAGAGATCATTATTACAATATTAATGCATGAGATAAATAGAGATATGAAATGAATGAATACAGTATAATGGCATTGTTTAGTATACAGCATAATGGCTTCTTAATATTCCATTAAATCTCAGATTCATTATATTTTTCCTCATGCTAATTAGGATTTTAAAAAAGCAAACAAACATGAAACTGGTTTTCTATTTACTAAACCGCTAATCTAATGGCTATGCTCAACATGGGGGGTTAACTTAATGGCATCAATAAAATCTTTAATGGAGTCAAACCAGTAACAATGATTTTTCATTCTGTGAGAATTTCGGTGACAAGAAAAGCTGCAGCTATTTTATATACTGTACTTACTATACCAGATCAAGTATGTTGTGATGTACAGTAAACGCGTCATCATACTGTACAGTACATTATACTGTGCCTTGTTGATGATCATGCTGACTATAGATTACCTCATCACCCCAGCTGTGGCTAATCACGCATGTAGAAACGCCAACACATCGCACTGACTCTCTCATTATTTAAAAAAATATATAATTTGTCACATTCCATGAGCTCACCGGTGCTTTGCCACGGAACAGCTAAGCCTAACATAATATTGGCAGACATATTCAAACCTCATGTTTAAATCACTTTCACACCCCGCATATTACACACACACACACACATGCAAGCACTTGAACATACATGATACAAGTGTTTTCTAATCTCCCTCTTTTGTTTTCCTTCCCTTTGTTGTATCTCCTCTTTTGTTCATGAGCTCCCGTGCCATGCATTTGCATTTAGATTGAAACATAGACGCAATAGTTTCCCTTACTCGCTCATGCACGTGTGTCTATGTGTTTGTACGTGTGAGTGTGTTTGCGATTATATGAGAGCCAGACAGAGGGAGAGAGAGAGAGAAAATGTCCCATGCATGTGCGGAGCTGTTGTTTCCCTCGAGAGCCTTCTTCCAGCAATGAGCTCATGTGCGAATCGCTAAGCCATCTCTCTCTGTCTCTTTCTCGCTGTCTCTTTCTCATATCCAGAGGGAACCAGAAGTAAACACATTCTCTTTCAAAGAGCAGCGGGTAACAATTTATCATTTGAAGGATCCAGCAAATTATTAAAAATTTAAGGCACACTGATCCATGATTAATTAAAAGGTAACGGCTAGAATTCAGCGAATTCTATGCTGTATTTATGACACTGCAGCAGCTTAAAATGATTCCATTATTTCTTCCTTTCTTTACACTTTTCTTTATTTGCTCTGAGATTGAAGGTGAACTATATAAGGAGGAAGACTATACTCAATAATAAGAAAGTAAAGCTCTCAGTAGTGGCGGCACGGTGGTGTAGTGGTTAGCACTGTCGTCTTGCACCGTCCGGGTTCGATTCCCGTCTCTGTGTGCATGGAGTTTGCATGTTCTTCCCGTGCTTGGTGGGTTTCCTCCAGATACTCCGGTTTCCTGCCACAGTCCAAAGACATGCAAATTAGGTTGACTGGCGTTCCCAAATTGCCCTTAGTGTGTGAATGAGTGTGTGAGTGTATGAGTGCGTGTGCCCTGCGATGAATTGGTACCCTGTCCAGGGCATACCCTGTCTCGTGCCCTAAGCCTCCTGGAATAGGCTCCAGGCCCCCCGTGACCCAGGATAAATCGGTATAGACGATGAGTGAGCTCTCAGTAAAACATCTGTATTGAAAGAAATGCAAAACGTGGGTATAAACTGGTTACAGGATCATGACCAAAAGGTTCACCCTTGCCCTTGGGTACCAAACGGCAGCCTGGGAGATCTGTTTCCATGACAGAAAGGTAACAGAACACCCAGAACACTTTTACGAATATGTTTCACAGGACTAAATATAACTGTACTGTAAATGATTAAAAAGCACAAAGATTGCATTTATGAATCTATCTATGTATCTACAGTATTGAAATGCAATGTTTAAGAATAAACATCATGTTTCAATCCCTACTTAAAAATGATATATTATGCAAATTTCATATTTTAGTGATTTGAACATTCAGATGGGACAGCATGCATATGAAAACAAAAAACATTCCTAACGTTTTGTCCCTTTTTTCATCTATGTATTGTACTAAAAAAGCTAATTATACCCCCCCGCCCCCCCACCCCCCCTAATGTGATCTCATATAATGAGATATTGTTCTGCTTGTTGATCAGCTCTGCTGTCCTCTGTTAGTGACATTGGGATTGTGCGGTCGGAAGAGGAGTAAAACAGAGAGCGTTAAAGCTTATTTAAAAAAATGATCTAAGAGGTATTTCATCTTAAGACATGTTCTCATGTTTCATGTTTTGTATGCACCTTTAACATCAAAGCAAACATGTCAAGCATGGCTGTTTAAATCCAGCCGGTCGCTCCGGTCAGAAAAGCCGCATTAACGATTCAGTCTCATTCCTTTCTAACTGCCTCTTTTATGCCGCGATCTTCATCTTTCGGCCTTTTTCTATAGCATAAGCTGTTGTCCGCATTACTCAGCCGTCTCTGCCATGGCCTCTATAAGATATATCAATATCTCGGCTCTAATCCTGGGCTTATATCTCACTCCATCAAGCTAGAGCTTTACTTCCTGTTCTTTTATAGATTTACTGGTGTATGGACCGCCTGTGCGCACGGATGTGACAAACAAGTAGAACAGCGGGACTTTGTCACGAGGTTTATTAGCTGAAAGCGAGTGAGTGGAGTGCTTTTAAGAAAGAAAATTAAACAATATAGCTATTTAATGATTAGTAACGATCATGGACACAAAAATAACGAAAATCGTAATGAGCCCACTTAACTAAATTTAGCCAATTTTTGCAATTACGTTCTGTGTTCCTCATCAAAGAAACATCTCCATTCATTCTGGGTTGCTGCGTGCCAGCTTTTATAGCAATTACATTCAGTTTACATTAACCCTTATGTTAACAGGGAATTTACGTTCCATTATAATTCAGCTCAGAGGGTATAAATCCAAACGCACCAGATTAAGTTTACTTAATTTATTCTCTTATTGAGCGAGCACAGTAAGATCCAGCACATGCTCTAAAGGTTCCATCTACTGTTGTAATCGAAAGTGCTCTACAGATTACCCTGCTGAGGGAATCCTTAAAGCTTTTGTGTAAAATCCTACAACAAGAAAGAAGCCACTGAGGAAGGTAGAACTGTAACTAAAAATATTTTTAAAAATAAAGAAACTTTTTTTTTTCTTTTTTTTTGAGTCTTCGGTAAAAAAAAAAAAAAAAAGGTCACACTACCAATAAATTTCATTTGAAAAACTAATGCAACATTTTACTCATTTGACATTTATTATTAAAACAAAGCTGTCTCTAAAATCATGTGTCTGAACCCCTTACAAGCCCTATTTGGTTTATTTTACAAAAAGGCATCATTTTTTTCCAATTATAATGCACCCTGTGTCAGCATGTGCTGTTATATGATTAATGTTCGGAATGTGTACAAGTCTCGTATTGCGATAATACCACAGTATTTTGCCAAGAGTGACAGCCTTAACAGCACATTGTACATTTTATGTATCCGTTCATTTCCCATTCAAGATTCTCGTTAACTCAATCTCTCAAGAACGAGGACCTAAATATTTGTAGGATATACTGTAGAGTACACTGATCCCGTTGCGTTAGCACTGTGATTAGCATTGTCACCTGGCACCTCCAGGGTACAGGGTTCGATTCCCACCTCGGGTCTGCATGCACAGATGTTTGCATGTGGGTTTCCTTTGAGTACTCGAGTTTCCTCCTACAGTCCAAAGACGTGCAAATTAGTCTAATTGGCGTTCCCAAATTGCCCATAGTGTGTAAATGACAATAGGGCGTCAAGCTAGCAACCCGGTCCCTTAAGTAACTGCCACAGAAAAGACAGATAAACCCACAGGGTGAGAAGCATCTGTCACCCGATGTGCTGGATGGCTCAAAATACTGTACCAAAAAATAAAAATACACTGATCAGCCATAATGTTAAAACCATTACCATTAAAACCAACTAGGATTTAGGTTTTCCTCGTGCCAACAAAACCACTCTGACCCCTTGAGGCAATGCTCCACAAGCAGTGGTTATTCTTGAATCTGTTCAAGCCATAGTCAGAAATTAGCAGGAAGCCTCTGTATTCCTGTTGTACAGGGTGCCAATCCATCGCAAGGCACACACACATACACTCACTCGCATATTACGGCCAACTTTGGGAACACCAATTAACCTAACCTACATGTCTTTGGACTGTGGGAGGAAACCCACCAAGCACAAGGAGAATATACAAACTCCATGCACACAGAGTGTTCTCCCACGTAAAAAGATGAGAGAGACCTGTAATTTTCATCAGAGGTATATGTCAACTATGAGACAAAATAAAATCACATTGTAGGATTTTTAATGAATTAATTGCTAAATTCCACTGTAAAATAAGTACTTTATTTTGTCACCTACAAACAAACAAGACCTGTAAGTTCTTCTTTAAGAGGCACCTCTGTCCTCCACTCGTTACCTGTATAAATAGCATCTGAACTAGTTATCAGTATAAAAGACACCTGTCCACAACCTCAAACAGTCACACTCCAAACTCCACTGTGGCCAAGACCAAAGAGCTGTCAAAGGACACCAGAAACAAAATTGTAGACCTGCACCAGGCTGGGAAGACTGAATCTGCCTTAGGTTAGCAATTTGGTGTGAAGAAATCAACTGTGGGAGCAATTATTAGAAAATGGAAGAGTCTCGATCTGGGGCTGCACACAAGATCTCACCCCGTGGGGTCAAAAAGATCACAAGAACTGTGAGCAAAAATCCCAGAACCACACGGGGGGACCTAGTGAATGACCTTCAGAGAGCTGGGACCAAAGTACCAAAGGCTACCATCAGTAGCACTGCGCCACCAGGGACTCAAATCCTGCAGTTCCAGACGTGTCCCCCTGCCTAAGCCGGTACATGTCCAGGCCCGTCTGAAATTTGCTAGAGAGCATTTGGATGATCTAGAAGAGGATTGGTCATATGGTCTGATGAAACCAAATAACTTGTCGTGTTTGGAGGAGAAAGAATGCTGAGTTGCATCCAAAGTTCACCAAACCTACTGTGAAGCATGGGGATGGAAACTTCATGCTTTGATGCTATTTTTCTGCAAAGGGACCAGGACGACTGATCCGTGTAGAGGAAAGAATGAATGGGGCCATGTATCGTGAGATTTTGAGTGAAAACCTCCTTCCATCAGCAAGGGCACTGAAGATGAAACGTGGCTGGGTCTTTCAGCATGACAGTAATCCCAAACACACCGCCCAATGAAGGAGTGGCTTCCTAAGAAGCATTTCAAGCTCCAGGAGCAGCCTAGCCAGTCTCCAGATCTCAGCCCCATAGAAAATCTTTGGAGGGAGTTGAAAGTCCGTGTTGCCCAGCGTCAGCCCCAAAACATCCCTGCTCTAGAGGAGATCTGCATGGAGGTATGGGCCAAAATACCAGCAACAGTGTATGAAAACCTTGTGAAGACTTACAGAAAACATTTGACTTCTGTCATTGACAACAAAGGGTATATAACAAAGTATTGAGAAGAAATTTTGTTATTGACCAAATACTTATTTTCCACCATAATCTGCTAATAAATTCTTTAAAAATCCTGCAATGTGATTTTCTGGAGGTTTTTTTTTTCTTATTTTGTCTCTCATAGTTGAGATATACCTATGATGAAAATTACCGGCTTCTCTCATCTCTTTAAGTGGAAGAACATGCACAATTGGTGGCTGACTAAATACTTTTTTGCCCCATTGTATGTACAGTTAATCACTTTTGTTCAGATGCTTTCCAGGTTTATGAAACCTTGTGGGCATTACTGTACAAGACAAACTGATTTAAGTCACTTTATTTAAAATTTTCAACACAAGTTATATTAGTGATTTGACTGGTTAGTTTAGAAATGGATAGACAGAAAAGAGTGCGTAAGTTTTTAGACAAAGGATACAATGTCTATTAAAAAAAAAAAAACCATCAACCCAGAGAAATGTGCTTTGTTTGGGCAGATAAATAAATGGTAACTGAGAGATTATTAAGTTACTGAAGGTAATTCAAGGGAGGCCCTGAACAGGATGCCATGTCTCATTGCTAGAGACAAGATTTGACATTAATTAAACGGATGGAGAGCAGGATTGCTAGTGTCTTTCATTATTTCAGCAGTTAAACTAGATAGTTGCTACCATTCCTACCGTTAATAATGAGGGCATACTGCAAGCATACAGAATACAATAAGGTTATTAAAGGACACGCTGAAACATCACAACATAAGCTGATTATAAAAAACTACATTGATATTGGCATAAAAAAACACACAGAACCAAACAATTCCATAACTGTTCTGCTCAGTATTAGGCTACTGTACGTTCACACGTAAATTCCAATGTTTTGACAACATCTGGGCTAAAACACCTTATGACTTAATGCGAATACTCGTTAATTTCAAACAATGGATTTTATTTTAGCACAAATATGCTTAGGATTTTGCTCTGGAGGATGGCAAGCAGTTAGTCAGGAGCAGGAAGAAAGCCAGGTGCCTCGCATCAGATCGAAACATGTGATGTACAGTACTGTAAAACATCAGACTTGTGCATCAGACATCCGTTTAAAAAATATCTGTCACATTGAGGTATAAAAAAATTGAGTCACTTTATTGTCTTTTACACCATTACAATTTGTCATGCCTTTTGAATCTATGCCACTTTTACTATAAAATTGGATAATGTAAGCGTAATAATGCGGCACGGTGGCTTGGGTCCGGATCTGTGTGCATGGAGTTTGAGTGTTCTCCCTGTGCTTAGTGGGTTTCCTCCAGGAACTCCAGTTTCCTCCCAAAGACAGATTAGGCTAATTAGCGTTCCCAAATTGCCAGTAGTATATGAATGTTGACCTACCAGTCGTAAAAATAGGAATAAATACAATGGCCCTAGTTGGACTATAGAGGTTTCTAGATGGATGGATAGATGGAAAACTTCAAACATACATAGAACAAACAGTTGAAAAGTTCAACCTTATTACCAAAAAGACCAGAATCAGGATGATGATCAGTAAAGTGGTTACTGACTTAATTGATTGATTGATTGATTGATTGATTGATTTTGTAATAATATGCAGAGACTTTCCATCTATAAAATGTTTTTTATAAAATGACTTATTTATAACTTCCTTAAAATACACTGCCTTCGCTGAAATCAAAATGCAATTACAAATATCTTGCAACTCAAAGCTCTTGACTGAAAATCAACAATTAAAATATGATTTAACAGCTGTTTGATTATATCAAGAAATGTACTGAGAATAAACGTGTTTCCTGGCTACACATACTTACATGGCACCCTATGATTGTGAAAATCTAACATTTAATGACAATAATTTCTAATAATCCTGATCAGCATACATAACTGTAATTAAGCAATTATGTAATAACGGGAAACACTTTCGTGTAATTCCTAGTTGATTCCTACTGCATGAATGTTCAGTATACTGTAGCTTGGCTATTTTCCTAATAATATTGAAATTTATAATATTAGGTTATAAGCGCACAACACGCTTATAAAAATGAATAAATGTGGGACAAGTTCTTTTTCCTGCTGTAGCTGGCACCAGATTATATCTGGCTTTGGCAGAGCATGAGGAACCGGTAATTAAATTCCAGTTATGTGCGAGCGTATCGTCTGTGGTGGCAGCTCCGTTTATCCTCCCAAACAAGGCACAGGGAACGATGGAGCAGAGGAAAGAAACAAATGTCTCGAGAGGAGAAAACGGAACTGGAAATGGCTGAATGATTGGGAGGAAGCCAAACTAGACTGGATCCCACTGGTGGATCAATTGTGGCTGTTTCTTCAATCAGCTTTACACAATGTCAGCACTCATGTCACAAGTAGATGTGTGATGCTCTACAGGTATACAGGGATTAGGACATTTGATTTACTGTTTATTCAGACTATATTGCGCTTTCATCCAATATGCATCTTCGAACCATTCATAATTTACCTTCATCATTGCACTACTGTATTTATTCTGTATATATTTTATCGTACAGACATTCATATATGTGCATATATATCATGTTGAGCATGTTATCTTCTTGACATGTCTCAATTACTGCACAGTTATACCATAGTTTTTACCTTATATATACTGTGTTTTACCATATATAATGTTATGCACTCCTGGTTAGATGCTAACTGCATTTATATAATAAAGTTCTAATCTAAATCTTTTCTAAATGAATGGGTCTGAGCTTTGAGGTTTAAACTGTATACAGTCAGTACATTACAATAGGTCTTAGTCCTTGTAAGCTTTCCTGCTTTACTTAAAAGTAGTCATACAGCTAGTTCCAGGAAAGGAAGAGGGTTAAATCTTTACTGCATACACCGTAACTTTGAAAGATGCCAATTTACAGTAGATATCGATTAAGCTCAGTGTGACTGCAGAATCTTCTGAACCTTTTGCACAGAATGAGGGTGGCGGAATTTGGCCCCAATTACTTACAATGTACTCTGAGTGATAGACTTCATAATTGGTGTGCAGAGCAGGAAAATTTATGACAAGCAAGATCTAAGGTATGTAAAGATTTTGATTAAAGACTTTAAAAAATCTGAATTATCCCTTTAATAACATTATGTTGTGTTTTACTGGTATAGATAAAAGATGCTACTACTGTATGTGCCTGGTGTGATGATTTCCACCCCAGTCTTCTATGCGTCATGTATCATCAAATTCTCATCATGGATACCTAAAGTGATGGTCTTTTGAACCAACACTAATCATAGGAATATTTATTTTTGCCTTGTTGCAACTACAAGGTGCATGGTATGGCTGCCTTATACAGTAGATCCAGGATTCCCTGGACTTCAACATATTCTCCATGTGGGGTACCTCAAGGCTCTAGGTGTCCCCTGTGGAAAAATTGTATTGGCCTTCAATTGTATTCAAGTGTGAGGTACCAAATACCCAGAAGGCGCCTGCACAACAAATTGGGGAAGTGAGGAACATACAGGCAGAAGGCAGGGATAGGAAACAGAGCAATAAGTAAAATAATAATACTAATAAAAATAATAACTAGCAAAGCGGTATGCTGATAATATTTACTCCCTTTCATCTTATTTTATAGCAGTATACTCATAACTAACGATAATCAAGCAAAAAAAGTATGTGCGGTACATTAGATTGGCAATATGCTAAAAAAAGAAAATGTGGGTGTGCATGGTGCCCAGTCATGGACAAGCAAACCATCCAGAATGTATTCCCATCCCAAGTGTTTCCAGGGTAGACTCCAGATTCCCTGTGATTCTGGACAGGATCTTCTACTGTCATCATGAGCGAGATCTTCTTCTACAACCTGAATGGTGTAGCAGTCTATGACTGTCCAGTCCTTGTATTCCCATCCCCAGTGTTCCCAGTATACTGTATACTCCAGGTTGAAATTTCTACTGATACCACTGAAATGAATAAGTGGAATCATCAGGATTTTACCTCGCAGCTTTTAACAGTGCTAAATGTTACAGCATTGCGCTGTTCAAAAACCTAACTTTTTTAAGAGTCCAGTATTATGTCCTGTTTTTAAAGTTTAAACAATGGCTATAAATGCACATCAGTAAATGTTCTGGGGTTCTTAACTTCAGGCTTGGGTCCCCTGCGTGCACTTAAAAAAGATTCTCCTACTTCTTCCCTAAAGCATTTATTTAGAAGTTTATTTAGATGGCAATAACCTGAGACGTCCTTTTGGGTTGTTCTTCTGAGGAACCCTTTAAACAGTGGCTTTCTTTTATAGATCGTACCAAGTCGAACCCTCCAGGAAGAAACATTTCTGAAGCTGGTATACAGTACACTGTAGTGTTTTCTGCAGTTTTTGATTAAATGATAACTGTTAATATTAACGTCTTGAATTTAAAATATTGAAAATTTCAATATACAGTATGAGCCAACATATGGTCAACGTTTCAGGGAAATCAAAGCTTATGCTGGGAAAACAGGAACATTGTACATCTTTCATGAGAATGTAAGTCTTTCAATGGGGAAAACCATATGTGCACAAATTTCCATGCATTCACATCCAGCCAATTATGTACCGGCATGATTTCAGAAAGTAGAAGGAAACCAGAGAGCCCAGAAAAAGTGCACGCAAGTTAAGATCAACAAGGACAGTAGCCTAAGATACACATGTGCAAAGATTTATACTCTAGCAAATAAGCAATACATGATATAGTTCTTGTTTTTTTGTTTTTTTTTTAACCATGTGCATCTGGAGTGTTCACTGTTAATACTGAGTTGATGAACATAACCTTTGTAGCTGTAACAGCTTCAACTCTTCTGGCAAGGTTTTCCATAAGGTTTAGGAGTGTGTTTATGGAAACTCAACCCAATAGAACCCAAACACCTTTATGATGATCGGTGTCTGATCTCACAGATGCGCTTCTGGAACAATGATCAGAAATTCCCATAAACACACTCCCAAACCTTGTGGAAAGTCTGCCCAGAAGAGTTGAACTTGCAACATCATATTAAACCCTATGGGTTAAGAATTGGATGTTACTCAAGTTCAAATGCATGACTTTTGATTGTGCAGAGTAACAGGACACATTTATGAGAGCCTTTATTTCTCTATATAATATTTATAACAAATTTCCCTGCTACACTAATGCACTTATCCCACCATTTCACTAGTGGTCGAATACCATAAAGGTAGAAAATATTCTTATTATGCCAGAGCAATGATGGCAATTATTGACTGCTTCATGTCTGAATTGCTGGCTTCCCAGGAACTCCTTTAAAGCCCCAAACATGTGGAAATGGACATTACGAGGGATGAGCCAAATAACTCTCAGTCGAGTTTTTTTAAATGTGCAAATGTTGTTCGTTAATGATTGTGTGTATAGAACTGTCTCTCCTACAAGGTGCCGACGAGTAATCCGTAGATTTCCACTTGCTGATCATTCTCAGAAACAACTACAGTGGAACCTCGGATTGCGAGTAACGTGGTTTACGAGTGTTCCAAATAACACTCGTACCAACTCAAACCAAGCAAAGATTTTTAATAATTTTTTAATTGGAATCCGAGCAAGTATTAGTTTACGAGCGCCGAGTATCATGCGTCACACATGCAACTCTTATTTTGACACCGAGCGGCAAGTGATCACAACTGAGCCAATGATTTGGGAATTATGGGTAATCGTCTCCCCTGCTGTGTGACCTGTGTCAAAATAAGAGTCCCCTGCTGCATCTTAGTGCTCGTCTCTCATAGTCAACATCTCCCTCTTTCTTTTGTGCGTGCGCGCAATTTAACACAGTGCTCCACACACACCGACACACACACACTTACTTTGTGTGTGTGCGCACGCGTAATTTGACACCGACACAAACACAGACACACACACACACACACACAGACACACAGATCTCTCCGGCAGCATATGCGTTTTATTTACACAGAAAACTCTGCTCTGTCGCGATTCTTTTCGAAAGGTAAGGTGCTGGTTCATTTGTTATTTTTTATTTATTACTTTACAGTAATAAATAAAATACACAATACAATACAGTGATTCCGATCGTATGCGCTCACGCGAGTATCATTAGAGAGATTTCTTTTTTTTCCCGTTAAAACAATGTTTGCATTGTTGTGAAACTTAAAAAGCCAGGTGTGGGAGGGAGGAGGAGATATACTGTTTAAGACGAGGCGAGGGGCTAATTCCACACACACACACACACACACACACACACACACACACACACACACAAATACAAATACACCGTGCCTGCGCGCACAAAAGGAAACACTTAACTGTCTGGATTTATTTTTTACTTTTTTTTTATGTTAAGTGCAGGTTAATTTGTTTTATTTTTACTTTATATGTTGTATTAATTATTTTTATGTATTTGTTGTTTTGGGCTGTAGAACGAATAATTTGTGTTTTCATTATTTTATTTCTTATGGGAAAATTCTATTTGGTTTACGAGTGTTTTTGGAATATGAGCCCGCTTCCAGGACAAATTATGCTCGTAATCCAAGGTTCCACTGTACATTCATGCCTTGACTTGTACAGTATCATTCAAATGTTTTACCACGGCTAAGAGTCTCATCAACGTACCATGCTGAAGTCTGCTTTAAATGCCAAATGGTTTTATGCCTTCATGTACATGAAATTTTATCAAAGTCCCGGTTTGACTTGAAAATCCATATAATAATTTGTGGTGAAAATCAATTATAGTGAAAAATGTGTTATAAACATAGTGTATAAATCAAAGTGTATAAACTACCACAAAGAGTGGTGCGGTAATATCAGGATATAATTTCTGTGCACAGGCCTGGTAATGTATTACATTTGTCTTGTTTAGTTGTATTACTTTTGGGCCTTGGAAAGTTGCTTTATAAATGAAAATGAAAAAGAACTGTTTCTTCATTTTTATGACCATTTTCTCTTGTGAGAATCCATGTCAAAACATGAAGAGCTTAAATGAACCGAGTTCCGTGCGGATGAGAAGAACTGTCTGGAGCCAGGTGTAGTATACAGTATGGGATTTCTGAACTGTTTCATTCACAAGAAGTGATCATTCATTCAATCATTCATGCACCTTTTAGACTGCTTATCCTGGAGCCTATCCCAAGAGACTTTTATGCACCCTCCCCAGGGACAGGTCGCAGAACAAACTCACACTATGAGCAACTTGGGAACAATTAGTCTAATCTGCACGTCTTTAATCTCTGGGAGGAAACCGGAATACCGAGAGGCACAAGAAAAACATGCAAACTCCACACCCATAGACCCAAGACGGGAATCAAACCCTTGAACATGGAAGTTTTAGGCCATTGCATTGCTGTTTTAAGCAGACAAAAACACTTCTTCGTTGGATGATAAACTACAGTAGTTATAATATACAGTATCAATATAATATACTATGTGCACAATTTGAATTTTAAAAGCAAATAAAAATACAATTACACTTCTTTATGCAAGGGCTAAGAGCTAGGTTTCTACTGAAAAAAATCCTGCTAGCTGTAAGTGTAAGCTAATTATGCTAAAGTGGAACACCTATGTGAACTATTGTTTGTCATGTAGAAATTGGTAGCACAGTATGGCACCTCTTAACCTGAGAGTTTTTAATGAATGAAAATAATTTTGCAGCTGTAAACTATCAATCTTTAATCAGTGAAATAACTGGTATGCATTATGCATACATATCATACTGTACACTTAGTGAGAAAATAATCATTAAGGGTATAATGCTTGGGAATAAGAACTTATAGGATCCGATCCAAGCACTGGATGCAGGATTTGGCAGAATTGGGTGTGATAAAAATAACTTGTCATGTGGAGCATCTCTGTCAAAGATAACAAAGTAGCTGCAGCATTCTAGGTTTGGTCAATACTGTACAGGTTTTTCAGGCGTTTCGAAGAACACGTTTAGCATATTCAGTCTTTTGGCACAATGACACCGTTTTAACAGCTCCGAATTTTTACAGCACCTAATTCGTGTCATGCATGTGCTTTCTGTTTCGCTGTCTTCTTTATCACTCATTCATCGTCTATACCGCTTTATCCGGTAAAAACGGGGTCACGGGGGGTCTGGAGCCTATCACATAAGACTTGGGGCATGAGGAGGGGTACACCTGGACAGGGTGCCAATCCATCCACACACATAAACACAATCACACGCCCATTCACACACTAGAGGTAATTTGGGAACGCCATTTAGCTCAAGCATGGGGAGAACATGCAAACACACACATGCACACAGACCCCAAGGTGGGAATCAAACCTAGACCCTAGAGGTGCAAGCCAACGGTGCTAACCACTAAGCCACCGTGCTGCCTCTAGCTGAAATACCTCTCAGATTATTTTTTCATTCATAGTTCAAACTCTCTGGCTTCTTTATATTTATAAAAATATAATGTGCATACTGTAGTATCTTTAAACATGCTACATATTAATTATAACTGCACATTATAATGAGATTTTAATTTGTGTACTCTATGACAGACTGTCCTAACCGACCCCAGATTGGAAACTGGTACAGTAGGATATGGGATAAAATATGGCCCATATGATGTTTACAGGAAAACACTAGTAATCCAAAACCATTCCGTGGAAAATGTGCATATTTATACACTACATAGCTGTTGGTGCACACTGCCAGTCTTTGTTATAAATCCAGTTTTCATTAACACGACAGCATGTTGAGATCTGCTGTAAATTAGACACTACAAATAAATACTTGAGGACAAAATGGAAAAAAAATTATTAAATTTAATAAATTTTTGGGCATACTGTACAACCACATTATAAATAATGGTTGGTAAACATCACTTGCACCTCTGATGACCCTAGGGAACGGCACAATGACACAATCCCAAAATTGAGCACCTATTGTTTAACATGGTGGCTTAGTTGTTAGCACTGTCGCCTTGCACCTCCAGGGTCTGGGTTTGATTCTCGCTTTGGGTCTGTGTGCATGGAGTTTGCATGATCTCCTTGTGCTTAGTGGGTTTCCTCCCTTATATAGATAAACTCTGTTTCGTATGCTTTCCTGCCTGGTGTAGTTTCTCACCCGCGTTTGCCTCCAACTGTTTTTTCTCTGTGCCGCAGTTCCTCAGACTACTCCGGCTTGAACATGAGAGGCAGCGGTCGCAGCAGAGGGCGAACTGCAGACGCAGCTGTGGAACTCCCTAGAAAGAAAAAGGTAAGCTACCCTTTTCTGTGTGGATGAGGCAGGAACAGAAGCTCAGCCCCCAGAACAGGAAGGAGTGAGCATTAGAACAAAGAGTGAAGGAGTCGAGCAGCAGGCATAAGACAAATGCATGAGCTGTTAGTGGCAGTGCAAGAGCACAGTGAAGTGGAGAATTCAGAGGAGATTAGTACAGTTCTAGCATACAAAGACGATTCTAGAGTTTAACCCTGGGAGGATGGGAAGGGGTGGGGGGGGGTGTTAGTTCAGCCAACAGCAAGTAAAAACAGTGAGGAAATATTAATATGCTTGTGATGTCACTTGTTTCTCCAGTTTATGAATCCGGAATATCCTTGTGTTTTCCTGCCTGATTATGTATCGACTGATGCAATGGGGTGTTGTAATGATTTTTGGATTGCCAACAATAAAACACACTGAGTTTACGCACTTGCGCCCTGCGTTCATATTACAGATTCGGGACGATTCTGAGAAAGCATCAGAACATTAGAAGGAAAAAAAAACAACAACAACAACAAGCCACTAATGTTCTGTAGCTGCCATTATTCAGAACTGATAGAAACTGCAGTCACACATACAGTATATTCATAGATATTCGTCAGAAAGGAATGAATACTGACAGAGAAACAATCTGCACGGTTTTATGATTACTACATGGTGAGAGTGTCAACGTGAGGGCCAGGAACCTACTGTGTCAGCGAACATGCAACAGTCGGGGTCCCAATTACAGCCGGCACATCAATGTTTAAAGTAAATTAAAACAATACGACATATAAATAAATGCATGCATGGACAGCTTCTCCATGATGATAATATGGCTTGACAGCGAGAGAGCGAGCACTGGCCCACGTGTAGCTGTGGCCTGTTACATAACTGCTGTAACAGAGACTGAATACCCTAACTGAGATGTTTGGCACAAACCTCTCAGGAAAAAACGAACACACAATTAACATAAATGCAAAGATTTCTTCATGATGAAACTCCACCTGGAGCGCAGTACTGTACTGTATACAGTATCCTGTATAATGCACTCACAATCAGTGCACTGAAAAATAACGGCTTGAACTACTGTATGAAGCCGTTACAATCCATTTTAGACCTCTCCGAGAGCCTGAAAGAAGATGATGGGCATTTTTGCCACTACATGTCTGACGGTCCAGTTCTCGTTTAAATCATGATTCAGGTTAGGAAGTTTTTAACAGTTCCCCCACTTGATTTCCATGAATTATGAATACGAGATCATGTTTATGCAACAGTTGACTTGTACAATAGAATCAGATGGCTGTTTAAACATAGATACAGAGTTACAATTATGACTACATATCTTGCTCACTTAATTTAATTATGTGACAGTTTTCTGCATAGTTGAACACGTTTGTCGTTTTCATACAGTACATCTAATAAGAACGCATTTTAATTGTGCATAAAATATGAAATGATCAAATTAATTAAACTTTGCAGCTCGTTTAAAAGAATACAGAGCAACCACCAGTCTAGACTCTGGTTTCACTTGCTATTGACTGGCCGTCTATGCCTACTATTCCCAGAATGAATGGGCAAAACAGCCCATGGACTTTACAATCTGTGCCCTGGACAACATACTGGCATTCTCACAGATTCTGGCAGTGAAGGGGTTCTTATTATGCTGCATTGTAAAACTGTTAGCTGTAACTCCCTCCCATAGCCTGCACCAGTGTTTTCATCGGTATTAGCTAAAATGATCGCTTTCCTGATCCGGATCTAAAGACAGATCAGGTAAAATAAAAAAATTGTGCATGCAGACTTATATCAACTATCAACTGTGGAGTAGTGGGTGGAGTATAACCATCTTGCTTTGATAGTAATTAAACACTGAACAGTATCACTCCAGCAGAGAATTTTGGGTTTGAGTGGTTCTCACCCTCAATGGAGAGCTGTGCACTACTGCGATGGACATCTGGTAATTATCCTCTGCTAGTGCCAAAGGAGACACACCCGGTAATTGGATACAAAAGGAAGTAAAACGTAGTAAAAAAATAAATAAATAAAAAGTAAACGCATGCATGTGCATGCATAAAGATGAGCATCATGTACCAGGGACCTTTTATATACTACCAATGCCGAGTCTTAATCCCAGTCACTTACTGATACTCTGCAAGAAATCTCTGTCCTCCATTTAGCTACAGAAGCAATAAACATATGTTTCTTAACATTCACTTTGTGTATCGTAACATGTGGCTTTCTTTCACATTAGCTAGTAAGGCACCTAGCAAAAACATGTTCCTCTGTCCTCCCCATTTAACGACGCATCGTGGGTTTTTCAAGCAAGTACTGAACCCGAGAAATCTCACTCTAGATCAGGGATTGCCAGCAGAGACCTGTGTTTACGCTGCTCAAACCGATCAAATTCATTGCATGAAGGCCTGAGCAAATAGCTGATGAGCTGAATCAGGTGTGTTAAATAGGGTAGAAAACTGCTGCGTGGAGTTTCTCCAGGACTGGAGTCTGACTTCTACTCTAGAGGCTACTGAGTCAAAGCTGGAAGTGGCAAGTAGACATGTTTACTTTTTGATGGTTAGGTCTTTCATTTCGGGTGCAGTGTATTATTAAGAGAGGAATTATATCCAACATGTCTGAATCAGGGTTTTATTTAGCAAATAGCTTGAAACAAGTGCCTAGGGAAACACTCAACCTATTCAAAAAGTCCCTTGTATGTAATGGATGGTACACGGTACAATTGCGTGCATTTAGCACCTCTACTAAAAGGACTTTTAAATGAGATTTCTGGAAAGTATTTATCTTCCTTCATTTTTCTTTTACTGATATTACATTTGCATCTCATGCATAATGTAATTTTATGAATGCATATAGTTCTAACCTCATCATTATTGATGGCCATGAAAGCAAGCAACCTTTTAGGCTTCAAAGAGGAACATCGGTTGATCAGGTGTGGTGAATTGGTCTCACATGCTCAATATTCACTACATTCAGCAAACTTTTTTTTTTTTTTTACTTTTTTTTTTTTAATCTAGGTGCACACGTTGATGAGATGAGAATTAGTTCTAGATGTCCAAATATGAGCAACAAAAACTATCATGCAAATAAACAGTGGTGGACACAAATCCTTTGCTTGAGTGAAAGTAGAGATACCCTGAATAAAATATTACTCCAGTAAAAGTAGAAGTCCTCCATTTACTGTAAATGTCTACTCCTGAGTACAAGTACTTGAGTAAAAGTGCTTACTTGTCATCAAATCTACTTAAGCATCAAAAGTAGTGCTTGTATTAGCTCACTGTAGCCTTAAAGTCATGGAAGAAGTAATCTGATATAAATCTCTCTCTCCAACCAAATTTCATCACTTTGCCAAAAGTGGACAAGCAAATTTACCCATCAGTCACTGCGCAAAAAAAGAGATGGCGTTTGCACAAGACCTGGCATTAATTTCACACATTGAAGTGTCTTACCCAAAACATCTTGCAAATGTTGGCAAGGACAAATCTTAGCAAATGGGTTTGTTAAGAGCAGAGAATAACAAGATGGATGAAGCAGCATTAGAACCAATGACTAGTGAGTGAAAGATCTTTTACAACAGAAAACATTACCACGGGGTACTCCGGTCTAAAGACGTACAGATTAGGTTAATTAAGGCTCCCTGGCTGTCTGTACTGTGCGTGTGTGTGCGTGTGCGTGTGTGTTTGTGTGTGTGAGACAGATATATGACATGAAATTTTGTAGCATCTGGATTTGAATGTTTAAACGTATTTCATAGAAAGACATCCAAAACAGCGGAATCCAGGTCGTTGTTAACAGGTGTGCTGATATGACACAAATGAAAAATGATAAGAATGAGTTAACTTATACAGTATACGGTCCATGACCAGACTTAATAACAAGTACTGACGAGTTGTAAGGGTTTTCTAGAATAATAGGAACAGAACTTGTACAAGTCTTGACAAGTCATAGTGACCGATGGATGGATGGATGGATGGATGGATGACCCAAAGTCTCTTAGGATAGGTTCCAGGCTACGTGACCCTTTACAGAATAAACAGCTATAGCAGATGAAGATGATTATACCAGTAAAGTGGCAGGATTCTAGGCACCCATGGTTCACTCATGCCCACAAGAACCAGAGGTCAGCTTGTCTCCAAACTCCCCAGACTTCAGTCCATGGAAGACACAATCTGATGGACTGGAGAGTCTGGAGAGTTTGGAGGCTGAGACAAATGCCTGAGGCATTGGCTTACAGACAAGCCAAAAAAGTCAATGATGCAAAGGCACCAGAAAATCCAGTGCACCATAGCCTGCCGTGGACAAGGCCCAGCAGACAAAAAGCCTAAGGCATTTGTCCCAGCCTCCAAAGTCCCCAGACTCCAGTCCAATCAAGCACCTATAGGACAGAGCGGACAAACAATTCCAATCCATCGAGCCCCCATCTGTACCCCACTCTAGGGAACAAAGAGTGGTCCTGGTGGTTCCTAATTTCTTCTATTTATAGATGATGGAGGCCACTGTGTTCATCTGGACCTTCAATGCTACAGAAAAATTTCTGTACCCTTCCCCAGATCTGTGCCTCTGCGCCCCTGTCTCAGGGGTCTATATACAATTCCTTGGACTTCATGGCTTGGTTTGTGCTCTGACATGCACTGTTAACTGTGGAACCTTATATAGACAGGTGTGTCAATTTGAAAATCATGTCCGAGTGGCGCAGTGGTAAAGTGCTTGGCCTATCATCCAGAGCTCACGAGTTCGATTCCCGGGTGATGCTGTAACCTCTCGCAGCCGGAGGTCTAGAGAGAGCTGATTGGCCGAGCTTTCTCAGAGGGGAGGGATGAGAGGTACTCCCGCATTAATCACGGCTCTACAGCCAATCAGGGGCGTCTGTGAGCTCACACAAGCGGATAGCGTTGTCCTCTGAGTGTGTTACGCCACCCACAATGGTGTGCGTCACGGGGTTAGGAGGAAACGCGTGATAGTCTTTGGCCCTCCGGACTGAGTGGTAGTAGTAGTTTAATTTGGGAGCACCCCTAGTGATGGGAAGGAATTGGACACGACTAAATTAGGGAGAAAACTGCCCCACCCCTGACCCAATATTACAATGTGGCATCCTATAGCAAAGGTTTTCGTAATATTGGAAATCCAAAAATAATCATAATTTCAGCACCTACAGCCAAAATAATGATTTTTTTTGGCCTACAATCCGAACATTTAACAATAGTCAACTTGTGGGTCTCAACTTTATAACTCAACTGATAAGCAATTCTCAATCACCGCTCAGATCAAAGATCAAAGCGGCTAGAGCCTGAACCTGCCCCCACGGCACAGAGTGACACTTCTGATTGCTGCATGCTTTTCAGTTATAAACACTATATCTGTACATTACTATTCATATCACTATGCAATGGCCCACCTGTGACCTTAAAACAGTTATTCACAAAATAGTTCCTTACAAAAATGCTACATTAACCAGTAGCATCAATGTAAAGAAAAAGGCTGGGTGACGCACACCTCGAACATCGTTAGTTACATTTTCACAGCCAGGGATTTCTAAACCCAGTTGTGATTATGGCTTTTGGAGGGCAGCATCCCTAAACAAAAACAAAACACATACACTCAGCTGCGTGCACAAACACTAATTAAAGGGTTGGGGAAAACAAGGAGATCGTAAATGACTTCTCCGCCCCCTGGAGCCCTGAGTTGAGTCACTGCTTCCTTTAATAAAGTGACAGAACACACACACACACACACACACACACACACACACACACACGCACATTTAAACCCATTCAAACATATGCCGCTGTGACAGTTGTGGATAATACCAGAAAGAACATTACGTCAGAGACATAGTGTATCAGGCTACACCCGTTCTTCACTCCTCATCACACTAGATTGTCTTCGAGCATCATCATCATTGCTTCTAGACGGCTTTATTTTTAGACCGTTTTAATTTGGCTGCAATTTATGAATGCGAACAGTGGACCAATGAGCTGTAGCTCAGGTTCTGTGATTATTCAAAGATTGTCCTTTCTAGAAACCATTAACTTTATCCACATTCACCCTATTTCTCGTTTTATTATTATTATTTCTTTTTTTCTGACAGGGATGAATGAAGATACACCGGCGAAGTAATTTAAAGCAACGATGCGCAAAAGAAATCCAGGAAAAGATAACCACGTTATTCAATTTATAGTAAAGGAGAGCACAGGGATAATTGCTTAAATGATTTATGTACTGAAATGTCCTTTTTTTTTTTTTAACCGAGTTCTATTGAGGTTCAGTGTTATTATCTCCAGAAAAGACAATGAGAGCATTATAAGATAAATTCAAATGTAACTGATAGTCTTATAAGCTATATTGTAGGAGCTGAAAAAAGAATGTCGTCGCCAGGGTCCGGGTTTGATTCCCGGCCAGGTTTGTTTCCCGTGTCTATGTGCATGGAGTTTGCATCTTCTCCCCGTGCTTGGTGGGTTTCCTCCAGGTACTCCGGTTACCTCCCACAGTCCAAACACTGTGTAAGTTATCTTAATTGGCATTCCCAAATTGGCTGTAGTGTGTGAATGAGTGTGTGAGTGAGTGTGCCCTGCAATGGACTGGCACCCTGTCCTGAGCCCTAAGTCTCCTGGGATAGGCTCCAGGCCTCCTGTGACCCTGAATACAGGATAAAAATACGGTATAGAAGATGAGTAAGTGAGTGAGTGAGTGTATTCATACACCAAAGGTGTAAATATCATATCGGTGTGCATGGTGCGTTGTGATATACTGACTTCCCATTTCTGGTGTGATCCCACTTCACACCTCAAGGGATAAAAACTCTGGTTTCAGCACAACCTTGACCAGGAATAAAGTGGTTACAGAAAATTATTTTCATTTACTCTTCTTCTATACCACTTATCCTGTGTTGAGGGTCACAAGTGGCCTAATGGTCCTATCCCAGGAGACTTACAGTAGGGAGACATGGTGGAGTACACCCTAAGCAGGGTGCCGTTTCGTCCCAGGATGTACACTCACTCACACAGACACACTACGGGCAATTTGGAAACACCTAATCCTTATGTCTTTGTACTGTGGGAGGAAACCAGAGTACCCGGAGGAATCCAACCAAGCACGGGGAGAAGATGCAAACTCCACGCACACTGACCCGAGAACCCTCGACCCTGGAGTTGCAAGGCCACACTGTTTACGACCACGCCCCTGTGCCGCCTACAGAAAATTTATATTTTCATAAAAGAATGAGCCATTACACCCCACTATTGCTCATTGAACATAGTCACTGAGGCTTCATATACTTCATATCGTCACTGAGGGTGATGCAAGTACTTAACACTTATAAATGCTACTATGAAGAGTCAGTAAATCGTACAGGGATGTGAAAGAACCCTGAAGCTTGTGCAACTCTGGATGCATTGCTCTTTATTATGGAGCCTCATGTCTCATGAATTACATATGAGTGACATGGTTTGTGAGCAGCACCAGGCCAGAATAAAATATTATGGAAATACAACAAATCGATCATGAAGTATTCATAAAGGCCACAAAAGACATTGATTCACACCAGCAAAGACTCAATGCAGTGCACAGTGACAAATTAAACCTAGATTCTTAAATAATAATAATAATAATTCAAATTCAAATTTTTATTTGTCACATACACAGTCATACACAGTACGATATGCAGTGAAATGCTTATACGACCGCTCCGTGACCTTAAATAATTTTTACAAAAGGAACCTATAAAACAGATTCCAACAAAGTTACAAATATATATATATATACATAAAATCTGGAGTATGAAAAAAAAAATGTGCTCTTGTAATAATAATAATAATAATAATAATAAATGCATTTGGATCATTTGTACAGCTGAAATATGATAAGTTCTTCTGTCATTCCCACCCGTTTATTCATTCCCATCTGTTTGCTTTTAAACTGTTAATTTGTGTTGACCTCTGTGTGACTATTATAATTCATTTTAATTGTGATATAATGACGCATCATGATTTATCAAACAGTGAGCTGCTTGGTGACATTCAGCCAACCTTTGGACAACACCCACTCTAATATATTTAATGTGTACAATATAATCCATATACAATTTTACCTGCATGATAGATTACAGAATCTTTCACTTAGAGAAGACATAAGATCATTAAATGCTGCACCATGTAATCCCACAGACTTTGTTTAGGGTATGTACACAGAGCAGGTGAACTCACTACTCATGACCCTCAATAAAGCATTACAACTGGTTTTCATGTGTAAAAGTCTTGAGCCATCCAGACTTCCAGATGCCAGACTTTCGTCTATTTTTAATGTAGTCTTGAGGAATAGCTCTCCAGGCATCCTGAAGGACTCTCATTTTCAAGCTAGTCCCTGTACGTTGTATTATTAAAGCATATAAGCCATCTAAATTAACGCATGAACCGGTCAGAAACAGGTGCAGATGATGACATGACCAGACCGGAGATTAGTATGCTGGTGATGCTGAATGCTGTGCGGTTGAATTGGATGAGAGAGGAAATGAGGCTGCTGCTGAGGTTGTGACAGGCTACAACCTGTCAATTTTTATATTGTATCTTTAGGCACTTTGTAGCCTGTCACAGTAAGAAATGAGATAGCACAGTGTTGTAGGGGTTAGTTCTGTGGTCTCTCATGTTGAGGGGCTTGGTGGGTTTCCCCCGAGTCCTCCGGTTTCCTCCCACAGCCCAAAGACATGCAGATTAGGCTAACTGACATTCCCAAATTTTCTGTAGCGTGTGTGTGTGCCTGTGATGGACTGGTAACCTGTCCAGGGTGTACACCGCCTTGTCCCCAAATTCTATTGCGATCGGCTATGCTCCCCCAGGACAAGCGGTATAGAAGATAAAGAAATGAGGGGTGGCTCAAGAATTTTGCATAGTTCTGTATCTTTAGGAAACATCTGGCAAACTGTACATGTACATCAGTAGGAAAATGCTATAGCATGCTTCCTACCGATGTACATGAAAACCAATGGAAATATTGCTTTATTACTAATTCGTACTAAGATGCAAACATTTTGGAGATTCGGGGGCAATCCCTCATCCTCTGTGACAATTTTTCAAGAGATCCGACCGACAGTTTTTCACAATCGAAACTGGGTGACATTGCCCAGAATTTTTCACGCACTCCCAGAAAACTTTTATCGGGGGGCGAGGGGGATATTAACTTTTGGACCACTTTGGAGAAGCTTCCATTCTAAGCACAATTTTTACAATTTGCACATGAAACCCGAGATCTCACAATTTTACAGCCTCCTCTCTCAAACAATCCAAGAACCTATCATTTACCTACAGTATATTGTTTGCCTGTAATAGTTTATGAGTTCTTGAAGAAGTTCAAGCACATCAACAATTCCATAAATCTTAAAGACCTAATGCGGCTTGAGAACAGGAAAACCAGACCTTGGCTCAGTCAGAGGGGTTATTGAATGGAGTGCACATATTTGAGGAGCAGTCAGTCATGGTGCTTATGCTTTACAATATATTATGTATTTGACATCAGGTATTCAGCATTTACTTGATACATTTGGGAGATAATGCGAGGCACTGTAGTACAGTGAATCCCATTGCTCCCTCACATTTGCAAAGTCTCCAAAGTCGGGTTAATATCTGTGTGAAGTTGCAAAAACATGATGACTGATGATGACAACATGCCGTTAACTGTCCCTAGGTGAACAAGTATATTCATGCGTGTGAATGGTGCTCAGAAGTGGACTGGCATCTGAACCAAGGTTTATTCCTGCATCACACTGAGTGTTTCTGCCAGAAGCTCTGGATATACCGCAACCCTGAACAAGATAAAGCTGTTGCTGAAGACCAAAGACTGGATAAATAATGTATGTCAAGATTTATTTCACCTCAGCTCTTTTTTTATCTGCTGACTCTCACTCCTCAACTTCTTGCTTGGGTATAAATACAGATATACAGTAGATTCACCAATGGCACAAACGATGCTCGGTGGTCCAGATATGGACACAAATTGTTGTGTTACGTGCTGCAGTTAGTTTTCCTTTTATGACTATAAAACTACTCCACCTTATTAAAGATTTTTCTTTTTATTAGCTTAGTTTTTACACTATTGATTATTTGAATATCATTCTTATCCTCCAGTGTTTGTGAGGAGTACCCCAGGATGGTAACCTGCAGAGGTCCTAGTTCTTATTCTTGATGCACCCCTCATTATTCTCAATTCTTAAAATGTGGTGCAAACCACGAACACTTCTTGCAGCTTAAATACATTACTATTGAATATCTCACAGCATATCTCAAAGGATAGCTACAATAAAATATACATAAAAATGAAAAGAAGCCATACAAAACTGAATCCATACTCTCAGCTCTCAAAGTAACAGTAAAAAAGGTCCAAGGATATGATAGTGCCCAGAATAGATATTTAATTGGAAAGGAAGTAATTATCTTGTATATACCAGGATGAATGTTAGCATTGTTAAAATATATTTAAATTCAATAAATTTAATTTGTTTTTTGATGATCTGTAAATATACTAGAGCTGTGAGTCACAAGAAGAACGTCAATTCCATTAGATTTTTGGGAATTGTGAATTTTTTATATAATAGCATTGAAGTTTACTCACTCGCTGATCGTCTATCCAATCTTCGTTGATTGCACATTCCACCAGTAAGAGCAGAGTGTAAATGTTTAATTAGCAAAGTAATAGCACAGTTTTGCTTAAAATATTGCAATGCACACAACATTATGGTTGACATATCAGCGTTCAAAAGAGGACAAATTGTTGGGCTGCAATATCATGGCATTCCCTAGGCCCAATACTTGTGCTAGATGGGCGCGTCATTGCCAAGGCCTAACGAACCATTCTGGAGGACAATGTGAACCCAATGGTCCAAACATTGTATCCTGAAGCAATGCCGTGTATCAGGATTATAATGCACCAATACACACAACAAGACTGGTGACAGAGTGGTTTGATGAACATGAAAATGAAGTTGAACATCTCGCATGGCCTGCACAGTCACCAGATCTAAATATTATTAAGCCACTATGAGGTGTTTTGGAGGAGCAAGCCAGGAAACGTTTTCTTCCAGCAGTCTCGCGTAGTGACCTGAACACTATTCTGCAAGGAGAATGGCTCAAAATCCCTCTGGCCACTGTGCAGGACTTGTATCTGTCATTCGCAAGACGAATTGTTGCTGTATTGGCCGCAAAAGGAGGCCCTACACCATACTAATGAATTATTGTGGTCTAAAACCAGGCATTTCAGTTCCATTATCCAATCCCTCTGTAAAAAACTCATTCATACACTACAACCAATTTGAGAACGCCAATTAGCCTTATCTGTGGGAGGAAACAGAAATACGCAGAGGGAACCCACCAAGCAGGGGGAGAACATGCAAACTCCATGCACACAGACCCAACATGGGAATCAAACCCAGACCCTGAAGGTGGGAGGCGGCAGTGCTAACCACTAAGCCAAGTTTACAGTCTGATTTGTTTCAAGCAGCTATATGCAGCTGAGGTATAGACTATTTCAAGATTCTGATCCTTAAAATGGAAGCAATAGCTTCGCAAAGTAAGAGATAGTCCAGGCAAGAGCATGATTAAATCATTAAAGTCAGTGAGCAGGAAAGAAGGGGCCTTGAGAAAGAAATAAAATGAAGTGAATAGAATAGCCATGCCTCAAACATTTGAAATTTTCCCCCCGCAAGCCTAGACGGCTTTAGACATGACAGACTTTTTTGACCTTATCTCAGGTTTACTTCGTTTATATATTGTCCATTTTTGTAGCAAGCTCCTAGCCATAAACTTAATAAACATCGATGTACTGCAAAGACTTAATTAAGATGTATTTTATAGGTATCTTTATTATCTCACAAAAATATATCCTGTAGTTTCATCTACTATATCATCACTCACTGTTTAATCGCCTACCCTAATGTACACTATATTGCCAAAAGTATTCGCTGGCCAGCCTATTCAATTCTTAATCTACAGGGTTTAATATGATGTTGGCCCACCCTTTGCTGCTATAGCAGCTTCAATTCTTCTGGGAAGGCTTTCCTCAAGCTTTATGCATTTGTTTATGAGAATTTTTGACCAATTTGACCGGCCTCCGCTCTAATTCATCCCAAAGGTGTCCTATCAGGTTGAGGTCAGGACTAGTGCAGTCAAGTTCTTCCACACCAAACTCGCTCATCCATTTCTCCATCAGTGAAAGAAACTCTTAATGCTTCAGCATACCGCGACATTTTGGACAATTTCATGTTTTCAACTTTGTGGGAACAGTTGGGGAATGGCTCCTTCCTGTTCCAACATGACTATAATCACTACACTGTATAATCACACACTGCAGTGTTTTCCACACATAGAGTATACTTAAGCAACTACTCAAGTATATTTGCCATCCGTGATCAATTAACTACTAGAGGACAGTGCTTTATTTGTACACCAAAGAGTATTTAGTTCTTATTTATTTATTTGTTTTAATTCATCTTACACTTTACATATGAGTAGATGAAGTGGAGGTGTTTGTAGGTTGGATATATAAAATGTGAAATGCATAAAAATAGCAAATAGATCAAAATATTGTCTTAAAGGTCATGTGTAGTTGTTTGTTGTAGACCACTTTTGTGCTGGCAGTTAATGCCGGCCATTTCCAATAGCTACTGCACCACCGCAAGTATATAAGCAGATCTGTGGGAAAGACTGTACTGTATGTAATGACATAATGTATAATCATCTATTGCATAATAACAGACTGTATAACCACCTACGATTACACAATGAATGATTACACACAGTATAACCTACTATATAATCACACACTGTGTAATCTCCTACTGAATAGTCACAGACTGTATAATTATACACCGCATAAATACCTATCGTATCATCAAACACTGTATACACACAGTATAACCTCAAACAATGTATGATTACACACTATATAATCATAGACTGTAAATTCTATAATTACAGACTGAATGATCACACACAGTATAACCATCTACTATATACTGTAATCACACACTGTGTATGTTTACCTACTATATAATGACAGACTGTCTAATCCCATGCTAAATCATTTATAATTTATAATTATACACACTTTATAATTATACACTGTATAACTACCTATTGTATAATCACACACTGTATACACACTGTATAACCCCTTACAATGCATGATTGCACACTGTATAATCACAGTGTATTCCCACCTGATGTATAGTCACACAATGTATAATCAACTACACTTTAATCACATGTGGTATAATACACACTGTATAATCACATCATGTATTCCCACCTGCTGTATAGTCACACAACATACAACCGCCTTCTCTGTAATCACACACAAGCACTGTATAATTACCCACTATACAGTATATACTATTACCACAGTGTAATCACTTACCTTATAATTACACACTGTATAATCAGCTACCAGACAAATACAGTACACATAGAATAAACACAATTTCCTAAATATGTGTTATGTAAAATTAAGGTTTTGTTATATATAATATTTTGTCATATTTAAAATGATGTACAAAATCAACCTGCATGCTTCACACGGGTTCTGCCATTATCTCCTGATATTTTAAGATTTGTCTTTTATATCATTTAGATGGAAAAAAAATGTTTGTTTGTTTTTTTGCTGACAAATTCAATACTAATGTATATGGAATACTGTGCATCTACATTAGATGCAAAACCTTTTGAAATACTAGTATACAAAATGTGTTTTTCCCATTTTCCCAGGTTGTATCGTAAATGTGCTGTGAATATTGAAGAATATTGAATATGAAGCATATAAAGAATGTTTACACAATCCTGGATATAAATGAATTAAATTTTAGTTGAACCTTCTCAGTTGAAAATCTTGTTGAAATGAGTTTAGCTATGTGCTTGAATCTGACAGCAACAATGGAGTGTCTGCTTAAAAAGAACTCCTTTTTATCAGAAGTATAGAAAATCTGATAGAGCAGACCTACCGGTAGAAATGAAAAAGTATTTATTTTTCAGTCTCGCTCAGCCACCTTGGATTATGCAGGCGGAAAATCACTAGACAGATGTGCTCTGCCTGTACTTACACTTGTGTAACAAATTATTTAACATTTTTTGAAACCTGCACAAAGATATTTAAATAAATATAGTTCTAAAAGCTTTTAATTTTTTTTTTATGCTTAAAACAGTTGCACATCTGCGTCTGTGCTATGCATGGAGATGCATCTGTGTGCGAAATTTAAATCTGATTATATAGATTTTTATGCTTTTATTGTATTCATTTCTTATAAATAAAAAATATATATCAAGGCATCTGTTACTAAACTGGAAGCATTTCATAGAAACATGCCTTGCATCCCTAATTTCCCTGGCAAGATGATAAAGATGCTCTGCCTGTATTCATTTCTCATAAATCCTGTTCTTGTTTAAAATGTGTGTTTCTGTGATATTAAAGTGAGCCTGTTTAATGTAAAAAAAAAAATCATGTTTATGTATGACTGTGAGTTAGTCACTTCCTTTTTAAATTATTAGGTTTTCCATTTTCTCACATTATTAAATACCTGAGCAAATGATCTGGGACATCAGTGTAGATGTACTGTATGTGCCTGTGCAGTGTGTGCATTGGTGTTTGTAAGTACATGCTCTTAAAGACTAGCGCCTCAGGGCCTATCCACTGACACGCCGCCTACATTTGAACAAAAACATCAGAAAATGGTCTCGACTGTCAACGTTTTTGACAACCTTTCCAAACCTTTTTCACACATCTACAAAAAGGATTCCTTTCCGATTCTAATTCACATGGTTATTTGTCATGTCTCTTTCGTCTTTGTCTCTTATTCTCTTCCTTTTCTCTTGCACACCTGTCACATGCCAGGCAGAAATATGGAGAGAAAAGCAGACGTGACAGCAGTTGGTGAGAGGCGGAGGGTGATAAGACTCATTTCCTGAAACAACTGGGGTAGAATCATAGCGATGCATAATATATTCTTAATCAAAGGAAATAAAGAATTGAACAGCATGTCTACATGCTGGTTTTTCCTCCACCACAGTAATTTCTTAAGCAAAGGGAGGGTAATAAGAAAGTTGCTTAATTATTCAATAGATTGGATCTGCTGCAAGACAAATGGCAGAGTTTGGTGCTTGTAGCAAATTTCTGTGTCCTCACCTAATAAAGGGATCTGACAGCACAATCAGCAAACAGGAACTTTTGTGCAAACTTGTACAACAACAAAAAATCCATATATGACTGGCTATTGTACTGTACACCTTTAAAGTTGACATACTGTATTTGTATTCAACAGTCTAGCAGTGAGCTTTCCTAAGATATACTGAGCAGCCATAACATGAACATGCCCCTTGAGGCATGACTCAGCAAGACCTTCGAAGGTGTGCTGTGGTGTCTGGCACCAAGAAGTTAGGGGCAGAACATTTGCTAGTGATATAAGTTGCAAGGTGATCCACCATGGAACAGACTTGTTGTCTAACACATCCCATGAATGCAGATTGAGAGCAGGGGAATTTGGAGGTTGGACAACCTTGAAATCTTTGCTTGCTAATGTCCATGCACAGCAAGCTGTGGTGCACTGGGTGTTCAGATACCTTTCCATCACTGCAGTTTTATCAGTGCTCTGATGCAAATTGTGCTCCATTAGCTGACCAAAAAGGCTGGTCTTATAAGCCTGGGTGCCAATGATCTAGTCATGAGTTTACTGTGATATATCTGATAATCGATGTATTTGGCAGTGGTGTGAATGGTAAAAATTCCATCTCAAAGTTACAGTAGATTACTTATCAGATATGAAGTTTCACTACCAATATCAACAACAGTTGTGTCCTCTTGAGATGTGCTGTGACATTTTTCAGTTACTTTGGTATGTCAGAGTTGAACCATGATCTCACAGGTGACATTTCTAGTACAGATTTAAATTTTTTTAATCCCTAATAGCCTTGTACCTCCAGGGTTGGGGTTCTATTCCCACCTTGGGTATGTGTGAAAGGAGTTTGCATGTTCTCCCTGTGCTTGGTGGGTTTCCTCCAGGTGCTCTGATTTTCTCCCACTGTCCAAAGACATGCAAATTAGGCTAACTGTCATCCACAAATGAGTGCCTGAGTGTGCATGTATGTGCCTGCGATGGACCGGCACCATGTCCAGGGTATTCCCTGCCTTGTGTCTCCTGAGAAATACCCACCTGCGACCTAGTATATAGTATAAAGCAGTATAGACAGTGAGTGAGTGAGTAATAATTAATAATAAGATTTTGATGTCAAATTACTTTTTTTTTTACATCAAAATCTTATTACTAGTTATTATTTTTATTAAGGATTAATTATTACTCACTCACCATGCACAGCAGTAAGAAGTTGGATTTTTTTAATGACATGAAATGGTACCATTTAATGTCATTAAAAGATACCATTTAATGTAATTTAAAAAATCCAACTTCTTACTGTATACAACAAGCACTAGACTCAAGCACATATACACAACACAGTTGCACTCAGCGGGTTAGCCAGCATAATGAAGAAACTGGTGGATTTATTAGCATGACAGTTGAAGATCTGGAAACATATTTGAGTATAATATATAGATTAGAAAGTGAAACAGACTAAAGAATTAAAGTTTGGCTGCATCAGTCTCTTTAGGTAAGATTAATTCTGACTTGTGTCACCATAGATTCTGCTTGGACACGGTGACATTAATAATGACATACAGTAGCATCAAGTAACATTATGCCAAGAGGATATCACATTTAACCTATGCTCTAAGCTACTATCTAGTGAATTTGTAGAATAGCTCCATAATAACCAACTGAAATTTGACAACATACATTCATGCAGCAGCTCATTTTAAAAGGGCTTGTGTTTACAGCAGGAGGGTTTCCTAAATGCGCAAGACAAGCACAGTAGTGCTACTAAAACTAACAAGGGATGGCAGATTTCTCCCAAATTCCAGGCCAACAAAAAATCTGTCCTGAAAATGCGAGACAAATATTTCCTATTTTACTGACATAAGAGAGTTACCATTTTCACACACGCATTTCTGAATTATGGATATTATCAATTCTAAAATCTTAGATTTATTCATTAATTCATTTTCCATACTGCTTATCTTGGGAGACTGGATGTCCCAATATCACACAAGCAAGATAACAAGTGGTTATATTGAATATTAGCATGGCTGTGATCTGGGCTTAGATAATCATGGTTGTGCTGATGCTTATGTGGAGTTACTTTTATGCTTTTAAACAAGAACTTAATACTGAGCATGTGACTTTTCACACACAGTATGGTCAAATGCTCTCTTTAGATGTGTTCCTCAAACAGAAATAACTTTATATCAGCTAGACCCTGTATATATAATTTATTTATTTTTTTTATAAAAATCTCTCATAGCTTTATACAGTACCTTAGCTAGCTAGCTAGCTAGTTCAATTCGATTTGTACATATTAGTTAAAGATGCTTCGTTTAAGAAATGCTGTCCCTTCTTCCTGTTAAACTTTTTTACCTTTTTATCTTCATTTAACAACATATTGGAATATTTTGAGGACTTTTTATTATGAAGAGTATCATCGCTGAAGATGTTGCTAGCATTAATGTTGTGATGATAAAGTGAGCTCTGCTCCCATGGACCTCTTCTGTTTTTGAATTGGGCTGTTTTTTTTGTCTCACAGTCTAATCTTCAGTTTTACAGGTGTGTGTAGTCCCAGGATAATTAGTAGTATTATTTAAGCTCTATGTCATGCACTAGGTCTCTCTTGCCTCGCATCTGCTAAGTTTGTTTCGGTCCTGTTTAGTAGGTTGCAGTTATGTCTCATATAATGCTGTTTGGTTATGGTTGTTCAGATCATTCTTGTTTCTCTTGTTCTTTTTTTTTTTTTTTAATGGTCTATAATTAAAGTTTTAACGTCTGTATTTTCACGCAATGACGTTCCTGACAATTGTAATTACAGTTTCAAAGTGGTGAACAATGATTCACAGAGTCAAACATCTCAGTGTGCATACAGGAACATTTTTTACTTACTTACTTTTTTACATTTTTGCTTAACCATATGAATTAGTAGACTAACAACTTACTGCTGAATAAATGACAACAGAAATGGTTTCATACATTACAGACACATTGAATGCATTTTATTTGATTAACTTATGATTATATACAGTACTTTAAAACGAGCTTGAGCAATCCCATTAACTATTCTGTCTGCTGTTTCTCTCCCAAGTATGGATGGGGTAGTGCTTCATTAGTGCTACTTGCAGTTCCCATCTTTACCACTAGTACACATGCATACATACCCCCATAAAAGATACAGTACATTGACCAGCCACAGCATTAACACCACTGACAGGTGAACTGAACAACACTTAATACTAACCTTACACCAGAAAACAGGAATCAAGCAGGGACCAAAGGCCAACCTGTCTGGTATGATCCCGCAGAAAAGCCAATCCAGGACTGATTGCTGAAAAAAGTCAATGCTGGTCATCTATCGCACACAGGGCCCAACAGACGTGGCCGCCAAACTGGCCTACAAACTCCCCAGATCTCAAAACAATCAGGCACCCATGGGAGATCAAAAAAGTCTGATCCATGGATGCCCAACTCCACAGCCCAAAAGATTTACCAGAGCTGCCAAAGGGCACCTGGGGGAAACCAAAACCTAGGTGGGATTAATGGTCTTAAGTTTATGGCTGATTGGCGTAAGTGAGACAGTTAGCAAAATCTGGAAAGGCGGCACCCCAAAGACATTGATCACCCAAAAGAGGTCATCAGTAGATCCGAGGAATGAGTGAATGAGAACATGCTGATTACTTCTGGCTAACTGACTGATATCCAGTATATGGTGGGACTCTGCCACAAGACCGTTAGTCTGCATGATAAACACCAACTTGTTGAAGAAAGAAGTTTAACCCAAAAAGACAACATAGAATTTAACTACGGTATAAAATGAATGAATTAAATGAATCAATGATCACATATTGTATTGATTTAAATTTTTATATTCAAGTCATTCTTTAATGTTGCTGGATATACAATTTCATTCTCTCTGGAAGCTAAATGCTATCGCATGCTATTTAATGAAGGAAATTTTATTATGTTGGCTATACTTCAGTCTTCCCTACTATTCAGATTCATCTCACGGCCATGATTGCAAAGTCAATACACATTCAGGGAAATACAGAGCTGCATCCCAATCCACATAATGAGCACTAAGTAGTGTGTCCAAACAGTAATGGCACCAGTGCTACACTGACAAACTACTAAGTATGAATTAGTATGCTGTTTTGGATTCTAGCCCAAGCATCCACAACAAAGAGAATATATTCACCTGCTCACACTGGATGTCACAGTTAGTATCAGGTGAAAGACAACAACCTCTCAGTTTACTCCAGTGTAATCTCACCGAGTGCTGGCTGCACGCATCGCAGAGGATGATAGACGCAGGCTGTCCCTCTGAACAGTGCAGCGAACAAAGCTATCACCTCTGGTCATTTTCAATGTGTGTATTTTTATTGCACAATCTGTGTTCCGTGTGTATTTTATTATGTAATCGGAGCAGGTCGAAAATGTTAGATGACTCACTTACGCCGCATATGACCGCGTTTAAGGCCCGGAATAAAACACAAAAAACCTCTCGTTGTTCACTAATCGGGTATCAAGAGTCAGCTAAACAACTTCACAACTGGGTAGTGATCCAAATTCCACAGCAAGGTGCCAGGAAAAACACTTTCAAAGCAATGTGGAAAGGTCAACGTGAATGAAAACTATTTGTTACATAAACAGCATTTGCAAGTTTAGCTTTAAAACTGTGGACATGGCTTTAGTTCTCGGGCATTATCATACAATAAAATTATACAAACGAGTTAGATAAAATAATAATAATAATAATAATAATAAAAACTAATTTTTTAAGTCTCTCAATCATTTTCATTGGAAAGAGATGATAAGCTGAATGATGAATGATCAAAGAAACTGTCATTATTTCTGATTTCATTACATACACTGGTTCACTTCACTATCTCATAATACAGTACATAAATATACATGTATGACTTAAAGTATCATCCAACAAACAGAAACAAGGTCATTCTTCATCAAAACTCATAATCCGTTTTGATTTATATCCAATTTCAAGCTGCCTTGAAATTTCCCTACAATTTCCCTTTTGGGATTAATAAAGTACTCTATCTGTCCGTCTATCTTTTAAAGTTTTCTAATGAAACAATGGATTTCATTTCATTTGATTTGGGAGCCAGTTCTACCATTTTTTTTTTAAGGCAAACCACCATTTTAAAAAAGCCAGATGAGTCAGTGCCACCGTGTTTGTCAGAGGGTACGTATATTTAATCCCAGGATTCTCTCTCTCTTTCTCTTACACACACATCCCCAACAGGAGACAGATTTCACCTCTCCACCTGCTAGTTTAACCAGTGTGAACACACATTTACAAGCTTCTATTCTAAGATTTCATCATCACTCTTTAACAATAGATTGTTGTAAAATTCTCAAAGCTCTCGCTGATACACTTAAAATAAAAGAAGCCGTCTAGGGAAAAATGAATCAGTGGGCAAATAAAATGTCAACACACATTTTAGAATATTGAATACAAGACCTTGGAATTATAAGGTTTTATCTGACATGTATTGTGAATTTAAGACCTAAAGTTTTGACAGCTAGGCTTTAAAATTTATTTTGTGCTGGTTTTTTTCCCCCCTTTTTTAATACAGTTCTAGTCTTTATGAGGTTTAAAAAGGTAAAGGTCTAGAATAAATGAACAGTTTGACAGTAAAAGCACTAACTGCCATTTTTAGACTTTTAGACTCTTTTTGGCAAAATATTATTTTGGTTGTCAATGACAAAATGTTGAATTTGAAAACGGCTACGTAACTTTATGTATACAAAGCTTTAAACTTCCACGTTTTGACACCAAACCAGTAGATTTTCAAGCCGATGTCTCATAAAGAGCAAATTACATTACGTCTTTCTCCCATGTGATCAGTGAAGCCAACCATCTTACTGTATGTATGTGGTTTAAATGTGTTCAGGGGGTTCTGAGAGAATGTTGAGAGCGAGAAAAAAAAAATGTTTACACTCTGTTACTGCCGCTGCGGTCATTTCAGGAGTAATGAATAACAAGTACTGTATACTGTACATTGCTTAATGTCCATGAAATGCTATGTGAAACACACTGTAGATGTTATATCCCTAACAAAACTATGTAGGACACTGTAGTGTTAGAAATAAGATGCTAAATCAGATGTTAAATGATGCATTCCTGTATATAATTGCGAGCTGTCATCATGGAAGTGAAACTAAAACTGATCTACAGTAAGAGAAGGCTGACGTTTTCGTAGTTTTCGTAAACTAAAGTTTTCATATTGCGTATTGTTTCTCATGATCTTCGACAATCTTTGTACTACAAACTTTCTGTACAAAAATCACGAAGAAAGCATGAATATGCTACATTTGTATTAACATTCAGCCAACATATTATTGATACTAAATGGCATACTGAAATAACCACAAACACAACTGTAAGCTGATTTATCCATGGTGACAAAACTGTGAGAGATGGACTCAAATCACAAAAAATGGAAACTCACTTTTTGGAACATCACACTTGTATTGATCAGCCATAAAATCAACAACATCACTGGTGGGTGAACCTAACAACATTACAACAACTATACACCAGTGCAAATCGCAGAAAAATGTCAACGTGGGTCACGCTAACCACAGCACACAAAGAATCCACTGCCAATGCCCTGGTGCCAGACATCACAGACCAAATAGCACGTAAAGAGGGTTGCCCTGAGAGACCAAAGCTTCCCCAGTGGCACAAGAGGAACCCAAAAAGTTATTGGTTTTAATATTATGGCTGATCGGTGAATATAGCCCAGACAATTTTGACATAATTATTTTTCCATTTGCTCTTTTTAACACTCTTGTGACTCAAAGAAAAAGAAACAGTGACTCAAGAGTATGCAATACTTCTTGCTTCATCTGAAACATTTTTTTTTTCATCTACTTTTTAAAAATCCTAAATTCACCTTGAAAGATTACATGGGAAAGAAATTTCAATTTAAAAAATCAATGTCAGTGAAAATCAAAAGGGTTTCAGGCAATTCTGTTATTCTGTAATGCAGCACAAAACATTATGATAAGTCTTGAGGCGCTGGATCAGCCGAGCAGGATACTGTAGGAGGATTGTGTCTGGATGATTATATACTGCAGGCAGGACTTTATAACACCAAATAGAAACAACTTTTTAAAAAATATATAAATTTAGGAATGAATATTTTGGTGCAAAAGGTCTCTCATGTACTGTATTTGAGATGGAAATAGCAAAAAAATAAAGAGGTAAAATATCAAAGTATATGCATGCATGCATGGATATATTGTGATATAAATATTAAACCTATAGTATATATTATCCAGAACTACAGTATGTCAAGGAAAAAGACGTAAAGTATGCAAGTTATGATGCAGTTCGCTTACGGATGAGATAGTTATCCATGACAGATAATGCTTAGATATACAGTACAGCGATGAGTGGGTAAAAAAGACGGATTAGACGGAGCGCCGAGTTGTACAATCTGATGGCTGCTGATAGAAATTATCTCATAAGAGATAAATGTAAGTATAACACTTAGAGATTCCCTCATGTGTAGCATCAGGCACTCGGAACACACAGGCAGATACTATTTCATATTCGATGCCCACTGGTAATTGCGGAACAAAACAATGGCATTTGAATTACTTGAGCGAGCATGCTCCGGGTTAGAGTCAAATGTTGACATTTTGTGTTTGTTATTAATACCAGTCGAGCATGGTGGTACAAGAGACTGAGCGTCTTTTCATTGATATATGAATATGTTACTGAGGATTGAGGACGATCAGGAAAAACTCATGGAGAGTTTCTAATGATAATTTAAAAAATTACACATAATACTAAAACATGCTTTATGCTTTATAGTCTATGCATAAAGATTTGTTACCAGTAGAGTTGTTGCTCCTTCATAAATGTTCACTCTGATCAAATCTAAGCGTCATGTACATGACTTGCATTACAAACAGCATCCCTGCATCATTGCAGAAGCGTAAATTAAAATGAATAACTTGAAGCACACGTCTTCATAAGACAGATTATTTGCTCAGGAGATTAGCTGACAGCTTGTCAGATGTTTGTAATTAGAGCAAAAAAGAAAAAAAGCTGATGCATAGCATTTGCTGCTTATTCAGGCATTACTGCCAAAAGTCCTTGTTTTTCTGGTTAACCCCTGCGAACTAAGGTTGCAATTTTCTCACATTTTTCTTAACGCATAATTTAACTCGTTAATAATCAATAATTGAGTAATCATTACTAATTAATGATAATAAAAATGCACATATTTTCTCAGTTTATGTTATCCAAGGAGGCTTAGAGCATGAGGCAGGGTACGCCCTGGACAGCGTGTCAATCCATCACAGTGCACACACACATACACTCACACACTATGGGCAATTTGGGACCGCCAATTAGCCTAATCTGCATGTTTTTGGACTGTGGGAGGAAACCGGAGTACCCGGAGGAAACCCAACAAGCACGGGGAGAACATGCAAACTCTATGCACACAGAGACGGGAATCAAACCCGGACCCTGGAGGTGCAAGGCGACAGAGCTAACCACTACACGCACTGCCTTCTACAAGAACAACCTCAGTAAATTAGTTACGTGTAACAAATTAAGCCCAAACAGAATAAACAAACAAAATAATTAAATAAAATTTTAAAAGGCGGTGAAAAAATATGCCCTCGTTTAAAAATAGGACGACTAAAAACTCAATATATTGTGCACCATCTAGATGACAAGTGAACCATTTTATGCTGTACAGTATACGTTAAACTATATGTGAGCTACAGAGAAATATTATGCAAAACATTACTGTTTAATCAATATTTAATCCATTTAATTCCAAGGGATTAAAACACTGGAAAATAATCAATGGATAATGATACAAAGCCTTTTAGATACTGTACCACTATGTTTATCTGTTTCATGAGTATCTGTATGCATACAGTATTCAGATTTACACCTGTAGTAAGTGTCGGCTGATGTTCTTTTAGACATTCTGCAATTAACACTGAATATACAATATATAGTAGTCTGGTCCATCAATCCATCTGGTTAACAGAACTAAGCCATCCCCTATTGTCAGTGACGTCTTTCGTACCCAATAACCTGATGCTTTGTCACAAAAGTAAGCTAGCAACTTATAGCTTCTCTGCTGCTAATTATTTTCATATGCAGTATATTCTAGTGGACTTTGCAACTTATTGAAAAGAGAAACAAGTACATGTAAAACATGTAAACATGTAAAAATCAATGATTTGTTATTATAACAAATACCTCAAATGGCATAGAAATATGTGATTTCTCCTGAATTTGGTGGTGGTGTTAGCCACAGCGTAGCTAGCGTAGCTCATTCAGTGCTGTGGAATATGCTGCGCTTTACGCCTTATAGAATGATATGTAGGTAACATTAACCGATACTGACATTTCAAGTATACTAATTAATAACTAACTCCTCCAGGTTTGAATCCCAAATAGCATAAAATAGAAATCTAGTATGCTACGTAGGGTGTACACTGGTTCACTTGTTCACCCCACCAGTTACTGCCCTTGATCAGGCATTAAAATGGGATTTGGAATTCAGGATTGTGTTAGAAGCTAGTTAGCTTTGTAGCTTGCAGAGACAATTAAAATTTATTTAGCCTAGCCTTTTATGAATAAAATTGTCATAGGTGAAAAGGTTCTCATGGATGCAGAACATTATGGTGAACTGATATGTTTGGATGCCGTCTTCCCCCACTCTCATTAATCAGTCAGGTTTGTTGACGGTGGAGTGACTGGTTGCTTTACATCCCAGGAAGCCCTCATGTCAACTATTCTGTCATAGTCAGTCTTGCTGGAGTCCCTGCTTGCACGCTGCACTAAATATACAGTCAGCTTATACATGTGACTGTTAGCATATCTAACTGTTTTCTCTCTTTCTCACTGTCTCTCTTTCTCACTTGTCTCTTCTGTCGAGCTACTGTACACATGGCACTCCTGAGTTGTCAGTGACTCAGACCCCCTCTTCTCTCCGGACCAGTGTGACTCATCCTAGTGCCCCGTTTCTGGTTGGAAATCTCATTGTATGCTCGCAGGCATTGTGTGGTCTGCTTGGGAAGCGATGCGTGTGGGGTTCCACTTGACCATGAAGATGGCCTTGGTCTTGGCTGATACAGTCAGCTGTTCTCTGATGACTTGTGACTACAGTCTCTCAAGATCAGAACTGAAATTCCCACAAGCAGTTTTGTACCTAAGCTAGACCAACGACAGTGCACTTAAACACCTTTCTTGTTATACTGAACTTTCAGCCGCCTTATACACAGTTAGATTGCTGATCAATCCCTGCATCTGATATCACCCAAATGAGGATGGGTTACCTGTTGAGTCTGGTTCCTCTCAAGGTTTCTTCTTATCGCCATCTCAACAGGTTTTCCTTGTCATCATCGCCCTCAGTTTGCTCATCAGGGACAATCTGATCATTATGATTTTTACATATTTCCACACACTTTTTCAACTCATTTCCATTATTTTTCTAATCTGTAAAGCTACATTGTAAGAATGGCCATTGACCAAGAGCTATATAAATATAATTAAGTGATGAATGTTATCAGATGTGTTTTTATGACTGGTTTTGTACAGTATGTGGGTTTTGGCACTGGTATCAGGTAAATAACATCACTTGTTTCCCATCCAGAAGTGGGCGAGACCATGGCAGACAGATGTCGTGATGTCAAATGCAAAATGTCTACACCACTCTGTCTGCAGAAAACAGTGCAAGTTAAAAATAAGGGTAAAAATTGTTAGCACTGTCATCACGTCCTGTAATTTCAGCCTCAAGTTTATAATTGGCCGCACAATCATTTCGATTTTGCTTTTTTACAGATTGTACAATTTTACTTGAACCTACTTTCCAAAATAGACCAGGCAGTTACTAATGGTAATAGAACGAATGCAATAAATGCATCAGACAGGGACTCGCATGCATGTTAATGAATGTGGTTTTTCTTTGTCCGACTCGCTTATGCCTGCACAAAAATAAAATCCTTGTGCTTGCATGAATTTCTCCTTGTGTTCCACAGGATCCCGGTCCAGATGCACACATCTACCCTGAGCCAGCTTTCTAGCAGGCTATTGAAAAAGCATTATTCATGTCTGTATTTGTTTGGAACATATTATCTTTTCAATCCATGTAATGTATTCGTATTTGGTTACATCCTTAATCTGTATGTCCCCACATATAAATGTGACTAAAATCTGATTTGAAAAGATTACTGTGCTTACCAAGCTCAGAGGAAATAACACTGTTATTGCATTTCAACAATATGGTGTCAACTTAGGCCAATAGTTCCTAATAAGCTGATACACAATAGTGCACATATATTATTATTATTATTATTATTATTATTATTATTATTTCTAGCAAGTACTGTAGCTGTATTGCCACACAGAGTCGCGCACATCCTGACACACACTCGCCTCACAAACGTCACAAACGCAGATTTTTCTACGACCATGGAAATTTCCCTGTTCTCTTATTCAGTCACTTTCTCACCCATACAAGCTTTTTTATTATTTCTAAATAGTATTCATTTATTCCACCAGATACAAATGAGACGCCTGGTGATCCAGAGAGGCTTAGCAACTCACTTGCTGTGCATCTTTTATTCTGCCTTGACAAAAGATATCAGATCAAACATAGTGCCGAGGCCCATTTGCTTAGCCCAGGCTCCTTCGTTAAGACTTTGACGCAAGTACCCAGGAAATTAAGAGATGGGGAAATGCTTGTTTGTTGGTGTGTGTGTGTGGTGGGGGGGATGGGGGGGTTGGTCATACAAATTGCAACTGAAAGCAACTTGACTCAGAAAGCTGGAAACTGGTAATTAGTTTGTGCCTCTGCCAAGAAACCAGATGATCTCAGGACAAATATGCATGAGTTTAGGTCCATAAGGGTGCATTATGGCAAGGAGGAAAGTATTGTGAGCCAAAACTGTGAACAGTCACATTGAGGATTTGATTCTTTTTTTTAAATAGCATTTTCAACATGAACCAAAAGTGACCAAAATACAAGCAACAATATTTAATGTATTTGTAGTGTATCAATTCTGACTAGTTAAAGGTTTCCCTGAATCTCAGCCAAACCTAACGCCTGCTGTAGGCATTTTAATGGTGCAGGCAAAGTTCATTTCTTTGATATATTTTATGAGAGCAACTTATTATATTTAGTTTGCAGAAGAATTTTAATGATTGTGGTGATTGCAACGAAAAATAACCTTGGCTGTTAATGAGGTACTGCCACAGGTGACGCAAGTGTACACAACTCTCTGCTACTTGTCCACATTAAAATTGCAGTTATGCAGCAAAACTGAACGCCAAATATCATTAAACTACTTTAAACAATCTACTGTAAGCTTTCTCTGGACTGCTATCAACTACGGTGACCTGTAAGCGCTAGACACATTAACAACTGCCAGGCTTGGTGTTTCTTTTTTCTTGTCCATTAATAAAGAAGCAACAGCCAAACCAAAAACATGATAGCAAAACCTAAAACATGACAGCAAAGTCAGAAACACAACAGCCCAGCAAAACCCAAAAACACAACGGCAAAACGAAAAAACATGACAGCAAATAAGAAAACATAACCAAAAAAAAAAAAAGACATTATGATCAGAAACATGACAGTAAATAGAAAAACACAACAATAAATCCAAAAGAACAACAAATTTGGAAATCAGAAAAAAAAAACACTGCAGCAAAAAAAAAAAAAAACTACAGTTTTGGTTCTCTTTGAGCATTACATGCTTGTTGATACACTCTGAGAGACAAGAAAAGAATGTGGAACAAATTACATATTTTTTTCTTCTGAACTAACAAAGGCGGAACACCAAGGCTGCATGACCATTGTAACATAATTCTAAAAAAGTTGCGATGCCGTCCATTGGAATCTCCAGTGAGTACCTGATAGGATCTTGTTACGGTACCTACTGTAGGTGACAAGTGGATTTGTAATGCGATTTTATAAGTATCATAATTTTTTTTAAAAATTTCCCCCCAATTTTCTCCCTAATTTAGTCGTGTCCAATTCCTCCCCGCCACTAGGGGGCTCCCATTAAGCTACTACAACCACTCAGTTGTGAGGGCGAAGACTATCACATGTTTCCTCTGAACCGTGTGACGCCAGCTGTCCGCATCTTTACGAACCGCCACCGTTGGGGGCATAACACACTCGGAGGACGGCGCTATCCACTCCTTCCGATTGCGTGAGCTCACAGACGCCCCTGATTGGCTGTAGAGCCGGGATTAATGTGGGAGCACTAAGTACCTCTCGTCCTTCCCCTTTGAGAGAGCTCGGCCAATCAGCTCTCTCTAGACCTCCGGCTGCGAGAGGTTACAGCATCACCCGGGAATCGAACTCGCTAAATAATTTGCATGCAGTGACAGTCATAAGCCTGGTTAGAGAAATGGGAGGGATGTGTCAGGAAGGGCATGAGGTGTAAAACCCGTGCCAAGTTGTGTGTATATCGTATGATGGAAGCAGCTGAAAGAATCTTTAATTGACTTTGATAAAATGACGATGAGATAACATTGAATGAATGACATATACATAACAAATTCATGGCAACATCTATTCGCATAACATCCGTCCACATCCTTGCTCCCTTAACTAGATCTGGACTGACACAACAGCTTCCCGCGCACAGCATGTGTATTTCATGGCATGAATCTCTAAGTGTTGTAATGTTACCTCTCCGTTTCATTTTCTTTCAGAAATATTGCCAGTCTTAGAATGTTAAATTACTGTACTGTAACATGGTGTTTGCACTAGGGCTGCAACTAACGATTATTTTGATAATCGATTAGTTGGGCGATTACTTTTTTCCGGTTAATCGATTAATCGGATAAAAAACTAAATGTTTTGCTTACAACTATATAAAACCATAAATCAGAGTAATAGTTATGTATAAAACTAAACATAAAAAAAATGCAAAAGCCACGTATAGAGTTTAATGATCTTTAATTTGACATTTTAAACCTTAAATTAAAGACAAACTTTGTTTTTGAACAGTAAACCTCCTCTAAATATCCAAAATATAAATTGTACTCTAATTATATTGGATGGCATCTGTTATAGTGGCTGCTTGTTGTGGAGTGCATGGGAGATTTCTTTTTTGAATTATTACTTTATGCTGACTTGTCTCTTTCTAAAAATAAATAAATAAATAAATAACAGCATTTGAGTATGCAAAATACAGCATTTTAACAATAATTGCAGATATTGCTGGTAGAGAAGGAACCGTTTTGTGGCAGTTTTGTAACACTGGAAAAAGTTGAGCGCGCACAGAAAATAAATGTTGCTTGCGCGTGAAGGCAGAGTCGAGTGCACACAGAATCGAGCTGTTGTGCGCGCAGTGGAGACACTGCACGCGCATAGAGAGCTTTGTCTGCTCTCAAAATGTCTAACCGCGCGCTCAGAATTGTATCAGGAATATAACGTCATAGGCACGCGCTTTTTCCTGCAGACGCTTATGTAACGTCCATTGCGCGAGCGGCTGTGTATCTGTGTGTATCTTTGTGTATTTGTGCATCTTGTGGTCGCGCTCCTCAGTAACGTGAGCAGGCCAACTAATCGATAACGGCATTCGTTGACAACGAATTTCATTATCGATAATTATCGATTAGTTGTTGCAGCCCTAGTTTGCACAGCATCCCAATTACATCCACTTTCACAGAACAGATCTCAGACATTAGGTATATTTTTTACCATTTTGGTAAATTGTCAAATTAAAAAGTTTGGTATAATGTAATACTTTGGAAAATTGCAATTATCAATTTTTTTTTTTCGTTATTATATACCAGTCAAAAGTTTGGGCACCAATTTAATGTACTGTGTTTAGTGATTTATTTTCTACATTACTGGTGATTTCAAAATTAGGAAATAACACCTACTGTATATGGCATTACAGTGGTACCTCAGCATACTCAGGATGACCTTTTCTTCTTGCTACCATCCTTGATAACATTCTTGGGACTCATGGTGCTATGTCTTCACTAAACCTTGCACAAAATGCAAAAAAAATGCTTCGCTTAGCTTTCACTATTTTTCCAACACAAAGATGTTTTGAATGGACATACAGTGGAACCTTGGATTACGAGCATAATTCGTTCCGGAAGTGGGCACGTGTTCTAAAACACTCGTAAACAAAATCACCATTTCCCATAAGAAATAATGAAAACTCAAATTATTCGTTCCACAGCCCCAAAAAATAAAAATAATTTAATACAATCTATAAAATGAAAATAAAATAAATTAATCTGCACTTTACCTTTTAAAAAAGTACAAATAAATCCTGACAGATGAGTGTTTCCGTTGGTGCGCGCAGGCGCCGTGTGTGTGTGTGTGTGTGTGTGTATGGAATTAGCCCCTTCCCTCGCCTTGTTTTACACAGTAACACTCCTCCTCCCTCTCCCTACATCGCTTTTTAAGTTTTACAACAAACACACACACACACACACACACACACACACACACACACACACACACACAACGGAAACACCATTTTAATGGAAAAAAGACATCTATCTGAGACTGGCATGAGCGCATACTAACGGAATCACTTAAAATTCACAACAAACGGACACACACATAAACACAGCGGAAACACCATTTTAACATGGAAAAAAAGAAATCTCTCTGACACTGGCATAAGAGCATACTATAGGAATCACTTTTTAAGTTTCACAACAAACACACACACACAACGGAAACACAGTTTTAACATGGAAAAAAAGAAATCTCTCTGACACTGGCATAAGAGCATACTATAGGAATCACTTTTTAAGTTTCACAACAAACACACACACACAACGGAAACACAGTTTTAACATGGAAAAAAAGAAATCTCTCTGACACTGGCATAAGAGCATACTATAGGAATCACTTTTTAAGTTTCACAACAAACACACACACACAACGGAAACACAGTTTTAACAGGGAAAAAAGAAATCTCTCTGACCTGGCGTGAGCGCATACTAAGGGAATCACTACTGTAAAGTAAAAGTAAAAAAAAAAAAATTAACCTTTGAGGTGAGAGAGTGATGCTTGGTGTCAAAATAAGAGTCGCATGCGTGATACATGATACTCGGCGCTCGTAAACTAATACTTGCTCGGTTTCCGATTAAACTTTTTTTAAAAATCTTTGCTCGGTTTGCGGAACACTCGTAAACCACATTACTCGCAATCCGAGGTTCCACTGTACTCAACTTCATGTTTAACAAAAAAAAATTTAATTCTTAAGGCAAAAATTCTTAAGGTGGTACCACTGTAATTAAGTAACAACAACAACAAGAACAGCACCATAATGTAACTGGCTGTCATGAAGACCATCCCAGAAAAGCAAGACCAAAACTAACCTCTGCTGCAGAGGAGTTCATTTAGAGTTACCAGCCTCAAAAATCATCAATAAATGGCACCTCAGATTATTGCCGTTATGAATATTTAATGTAATGCTTTTTACTGTTGCTTTAATGCTTTTAAAGCCGATTATTGCATATTTTGGATGCCTCAGCAATGTAGAAAGAAATACAAATCAGGAAGACCCTTAGGAATGTGTTTCCAAGCTTTTGATTTGTAACATACATGCATTTAAAAGCATCAGCAGTGCGTTCCCAAAACGTCTTGTTGGGATCCTTACCTGTTTTGACCACCAGGTAAAGGGTTTACTAGATTTCTGTTGCATTTTTGTTTTATTTCTAGGTTTGTTTTATTCTTACAGATTTGACAATTTAATATTTTTTCTTAAAAAGATAATATGCACAGCGATTGGCTCATGTACAGCGCTGCATGGTAATCTGTAAGCATATTGCAACAAACATTTCAAAGGCTCTTTTCATACTACAGTAAAACAAAAATCACATGTTAAACGCACTGTCTTTGAGATGTTTACAAACTACGCATCAATGAAACACTATGGTATATTCTGCTGTATAAGGACCGTGCACATCAATATTTTAAATGCACATAAAATCTTGCATAAAAATGCAAACTAATCCTGCAACAGGCTGATTTACATATAGAAAATTCTCTGACAGAAGTACTCAGATGATGGTTTTCATACATGAAATATCATATTCATTATATTTTTTATGAGACTGGTGCATTGGGATTTCAACGGGAAGTTTACCCAGCATGCCGCTACAAAGTTAGCAAATTAATGTCGAAATGTATTCATGAATCACAATGTCTTTGTCAATGCTTTATTTATTCTTAGTTCAGGAATTGTTTAGTAAGAATTGCTAGCAACAGATTTGTAAATAGATGTTTTAGAAACTTTTAGAGACTCATACTTTAGGAGAACTGTCAGAGGTAAGATAAGATTCTTAATGAAAAACAGTTCTGTACCATGCTTGAGGTTCTGATCTCAACAAGGTCAAAATTTCAGATTCTACAGTAAATGTGAATACAAAAATGCTTTAAAATATGCATAAAGTGATGTTTACTGAGATTAAACAGATTCTGCTTCAAAAATTTTTGATCTCTATCTATTACACAGCCAAGCCAAATAAAAAAGTTGCATTTTTTATTTAAGTAAGCAAACACTTAAATTAAGGCCTGATAACTTCAGATTGACCCTAGTCCAGAGTGAAGGGAATCAGGATAAGGAGGGAAGCAATGCACCCATCATGCATACTGCCCAATGTACAGTACACGCCTCTGGAGTTGCTTCGGTAATGTCTAGGTTCAGGAATGTTATGTGGCAATAAAGCATATAAAAAGTCAACGAACTGTATGTAATGAATGACCAGGGGATCACACCAATGGATTTTTTTTTCCTTCCCTAAGAACATGAGGAATCCTTTATGTAGCTGTTTAACTCTCCCATCATCTATACATGAACTCAACCAATAATTATGGCAACTTCGGATGGAAAAAAAAGTTGTGACGTTGTGTAAGGTCATCAAAACAAGGCCGCGAGAAATGTGCACTGCTATCAAATTTAAAGAAGGTCCAACTATAAATTGGAGCGTTCAACTTTTCTTTTGTCCGAACAGCAGATATTCCTCGGTATTGGGTTTGAACTTATCTCTATTGAATTCAGATTCTGACTATATTATTTCTACATATGAACAATACTGTATAGGCACTCAACTATAATATAACAAATGGAAACTTTATCTAATTATTCTATCATCCAATTATGTGGCCGCAGTGTAATGCAAAACATAACACAGTAAAATCACCTTGTCTTTTTCTAATGTCCAGTTTGAGTAAGCCTCAGCCCACTGTAGCTAGATATTCCTGTTCTTGTCCAAAAAGAAGTGAAACATGACATATCCTTTTGCCAAAGATGCTTTGGGGGTAGGTAAAGACAATTCCAAGTACAGTAAGTCCTCTACATACAAACCATTCGAGTTACAAACATATACAAAGATACGAACATACGTTCAACCGTGAAGGTAGATCACATGTTTGGCGAACATTTATCACAAACACTATCAGCGTGCATCCCAGGACGTCCGCAAGAAAGCGTAAAAGCAGCCGCGATTAATCTAGTACTGTTAAGAAACGCCAAGCAATAAAAGTGAAAACAAAAGTGAAAATAATTGAGACAATGGTGCGAGGCGAAATGATTGTTCTTTTTTTTTTTTTACAAAAACCGTTCGATCATCGGCACGATTCTAAAGAACATGGTACTGTAATCGACTATATGTAGCCAATTGTGTAGCCAATTGGACTTACAAACAAGCTTTCGAAACAGAACTCGTGTGTATGTTGGGAACCCTTAAAAATGCTATGGCAATTGAAAAGGGCTGGTTTGACCAAGGTTTTCAAGGTGAGGACCTGCCTTCTGCTTTTGTAGCCCATATGCCACAATGTTCATAATTTAGTCCCATTAGATTATGAGATGAGTTTCTGCTCTGCTTTTTGAACCGTTTTTGAGCTACTGTAGCCTTCCCAATTGTCCTATAAACAAGCCATTTTCAGATTATATCAACAATAGCACATTCTTCTTTCTGCACTCTCTTAATGTTATGCTGAATTTTCTTAACATTATTTTTTTGCTACTTGGATTTTTACAAAGATGTGAACATAAAGCCGGAATTTCCAACACTTGAATTGTAAAATGATGAATTGAGACCTCATGACTGAAGCACTTACTTCTTCTTAAATACAGCTCAAAATGTTCAATTATTAAAGTTTTTTTTTTTAAAGATAATTGACATCAATCCGTCCTTTTTGTCTTGCTTTCAAGCATACATTTTGGCAAATTTAACTTAATTTCACAAACAGGTCCCTTGTCTCATTCCATGCCAGTATATGGGCCAGATGAGAGTGGTAAGTTTGACCCATCATACGTTTGCTATCTGAGATGACTTTATGACTCATGCAGAATCACTCATGCTTATTATATCAGCTATGTCATCCTAAGACTTCCTTCCTTTACAAAAAATACTGAGTTTATACATTTATACACACAATTGCATGGAATACATTTCCTCCATTTCAGTTTAAAAAGGAGAAATGGGATTTTCTCTATGCAGCAGACAGCTTCCCCCGCTCTCTCCTGTGCACTGTGATCCCCATATCAATCCATCAATCAGGGCAATACCCTGCCCCGCTTTAGCAGAAACAGACCTTCCTGATTAAATTTCCCCAGCACCATAAACACTGGCTGCTGCCAATCGTAAACTGTTAAATCTGTACATTCACAAGATGAAAAAAAGAAAACTAAATTTTTTGCTAAATCTGTTGAATGGCAGAAATAATAATAATAATAATAAGAAGAAGAAGAAGAAGAAGAAGAAGAAGAAGAGTTAAGAGTTAATACTGCCGTAATAAAAAAACATTTCAATTTAAATACGTTTGTATTATTATTATTATTATTATTATTATTATTATTATTATTATGACAACCTTTAACCTCTTAAGTGTCACTAACTTTACATTACCATAGTTTCATGGAGAGAAAAAGATGAAAGGAAAATATTAATAATAATAAGATTCCTTGGTGTTTCTATGTTACTTAGTTTACTACTAACAATGTCATAAGTTTTATCTTGCTCTTTTTACTTTTTTCTTACTTTTTGAGATACATCTCTTTGAACACATCAAATAAAACAAAATAAAATCATATTAATTAAACAATAGTTATATTATTTAATATTTACAAATTATTACAACATTACTCCTCTCACTTTTTTGTTTTTATACCTCAATAAATACTAATTAACAAATTTACGAGAAATCTTATAACCATAAAATAAAAGCAATTTGTAATTTTTAAACAGTTAATCACTGGAAAATGTACGATCATTCGTCGGAATTTAATTTCCCACATGGTAAATTACTGTCATTTATCAGTACCCCGATTGTTGATCTTTTCTTCATTCTCCTGCAATATTAGTTTAAAAACATAGCTCTTTTTCTTTGCTCACTTAAACTGCTCAAAAGCCAATTTGTGATGCTGTGATGCTTAAGCCAAGAAAGATATTAGAGAAAGCTGGACCTAAAATAGAGGAAAATTGTGACTTCTATCCAGAAGCATAGCAAAAACAAGGACGTTTGAAGTCTACAGGATTTTAGTATATTTCTAGAACTCTCTTTTTCTTTACTTCATAAACAATCACACTGAATTTTAACCGAAGTGGCCAGAGGTGGCCTTATGAATCAATGAGACCTTTCCTCTGTCTACCACCTTCTGGGAAAATACATTAGTGGTCAGCAGATTCTCCTATAGAAAAGGAGGAGAATATACACAGAATATACATTATAAGCATTTCACTTCATATCATACTGTGTATGACTGTGTATGTGACGAATAAATTCTGAATTTGATTTTGCTTCCTTCCTATGTTTTATACAGTATACCCTATACAGTTAGTGAATTACAAATTGTTAAAAGTAACAATAAAAGGTCCCAAAAGACCCTGAAAGGGATCCTTAAAGGGCATGTGCTCTTAGAAGAATTCTTACAATTTCCCTGGAGAACTCAAAAACTCTTTTAAAAGCATCTAAGCAAAGTCTATTTATAATTAAGAACTGTACTTATGTATTCATGTACATGTTTTTCATCTTACTCATTTTAGACAGAAGTCAGACTGAAAAGTGATTAATACAAAAGAAATAACATGTTAATCAGCTCATAACACTTGCCAGCCAACTTGCATGTTGCTCCAAGTACTTAGCTGTTTTATGCAATGAAGGATCAAAAATTGCAAATTTATGTTGTAATTTTCTTCCTCTATTTCCTTCAGCACTTACAGATCACATGGGCATTATGGCATGATCTTTAGTATATACACTCACCTAAATTCAATTTCTCATTAATGCAATTATCTAATCAACCGATCACATGGCAGTTGCTTCAATGCATTTAGAGGTGTGGTCCTGGTCAAGACAATCTCCTGAACTCCAAACTGAATGTCAGAATGGGAAAGAAAGGGGATTTAAGCAATTTTGAGCATGTCGTGGTTGTTGGTGCCAGAGGGGCCGGTCTGAGTATTTCACAATCTGCAAAGTTACATACTGGGATTTCCACGCACAACCATTTCTAAGGTTTACAAAGAATGGTGTGAAAACATCCAGTATGCAGCAGTCCTGTGGGCGAAAATGCCTTGTTGATGCTAGAGGTCAGAGGAGAATGGGCCGACTGATTCAAGCTGATAGAAGAGCAACTTTGACTGAAATAACCACAGGTTACAACCGAGGTATGCAGCAAAGCATTTGTGAAGCCACAACACACACAACATTGAAGCGGATGGGCTACAACAGCAGAAGACCCCACCGGGTACCACTCATCTCCACTACAAATAGGAAAAAGAGGCTACAATTTGCACAGGCTCAACAAAATTGTACAGCTGAAGACTGGAAAAATGTTGCCTGGTCTGATGAGTCTCGATTTCTGTTGAGACATTCAAATGGTAGAGTCAGAATTTGGCGTAAACCGAATGAGAACATGGATCCATCATGCCTTGTTACCACTGTGCAGGCTGGTGGTGGTGGTGTAATGGTGTGGGGGATCTTTTCTTGGCACACATCCCACAAATCTCCATCAACTGCAAGATGCTATCCTATCAATATGGGCCAACGTTTCTAAAGAATGCTTTCAGCACCTTGTTGAATCAATGCCACGTAGAATTAGGGCAGTTCTGAAGGCGAAAGGGGGTCAAACACCGTATTAGTATGGTGTTCCTAATAATCCTTTAGGTGAGTGTAGGTTTGGTTATACAGTAGATTATGTGTGCATTTGTGCGCATTTATAGTACGTACTTATTATGTATAATATTTGAATAATTTTTTTAGCCTATAATAGTTTGATCAATTCATTTTAAATCTTAAGACCATGAGTTAACCTATAAATGCCACAACCAATCTATCTCATGGACACAACTTGGACAGTGTAATATCATATTGTCCACTTTCAGAACCTGCTCATGATGAAATTGGATAACTGTATCCATCCATGCATTTTCATTTAGATCACCAAATCAACCTGAACATATTCTTTCCCATTACAGATCCTTTCTATGTCTGTTTTAAAAGCAGCCAAACAATACAAGTCTATTGTCCTGCTGCTTTGTTATCTTTTCACCAAGGCTTTTTGCAGTAGTGGATAAGTCTTGCTCAGCTGCATTGGATTACACAGGCTTCTAATCACTAGACTGAAGTTCTTGGTCCTTGCATGAATTTCAGATAAGCCAAAACATGATGATCCCACACTTCAATATCCACACAAAAGCACATCCAGTACATCTCTCTATAGAAAGATGTAGATATACAGATAAATAAATAAATAATATCTCCTTTGTATTTATTTTTTTTTTGGGTGCCCACGAAGGGCACCTCAGGGAACATTGTGCACCCTGAACGTGTTCCAGCTTTTTGAGTAGGAAAGGACGAGAGGTCGCTTGTGCTCTGATGGAACAGTGTTCTCTGCAGCCATTACAGTGCTGCCATTTTTGTGAACTAATCAGACAGGAAGAAAAAGATATACAATTTATGATATATTTATATGATATATGACAATTTAAATATATTTATAGTGTATTACATTTTTTTTTTCTATTAGTGCAAATATTTTGTACTAAACTTTGGTGAAATTATGTCATCCTTATCTCATGTAAAATTCAAACACAAAAATGAATGTACAAAAGAATGGTGCCACTCCATGCATACTTGCAGAGGATTTAAATCTCTGGGATTTTACGGTGTACAGTGTAAAGCCTTCGCTAAAACTGCCCTAGGCTTTTGTGCAAAATAAATCTCAGAAAGAAAGATGGAGGAAGAGAGAGAGAGAGTGTCAGTCGCTCCCTCTGTGCCGGTGGGGGGCATAAAACATTGCTCCACAGTGCCATACGAGCCACCATAGGGGGTGCCTGGCTGTAAGAGTGTGGATGACAGTCAAAATCATATGAGCAATGGTCCCACTGGACCAGAGTGCTGTGGAGTCATGTGAATGATGGATTCAAACTCTTAAATGACTCAGAAATATTTTTAGGGCTATAATATTATATTATTATAATATTATGGTGGAACCTTTGATACTTTGCAATAATTCAGTCTTGTTTTATTGTTGGTTCCACATATCTACTTGTCCGTAATGCATAATCTTACATCAAAAGAACTGAAATGTATTGTGTTTAATTAAAACTAAACATTAGTTTCATTATATATATATTATGTAAAATGTAATGTATTGAAAAGCTCTGAAATTCATCTTTTAGTAGGAGTTAGTTCAAAAGTAGAGGTGGTTGAATCTGTGAAAGCTAGTGACAGTTCCTTGGTAAAAGCTCTGAGGTACAGCTTAAAAAGGTTTGGAGTTCAAATTGCAGCACTTCAAAGCTGTCAGTTTTGGGTCCTTAACATTTAACATGCCTTAATTGCAAGTGACTTTGGATAAGACCGTCAGCCAAATACAAATGTAGTGGATTGTAATTCCATTTATACTGTTCCTGTTACTGAATTTCTCTGCCTGGCAATAAGTCATTTTTCCCTCTCTCTAATATTTCACTCTAATATTTCTTTCAACTACCTTTAGCTTTGATTACGGGGGTCACTGAGGTGGCAAATTCATATGAGAAAGTAATTCCTAACAATCCAACAACCAGTATTTTACAAGTTGTGTCCTGGAACATGTCTATACCATAAGGGAAGAAGAAAAAAAAAAACAATAACCAGATTTAGTCCATTCAGGTAGTCAGCTGACTTAATTTTAGTGCCACATAATTCTGCTGAGACAAGACCTGTAAATCTAGACCCGTCAAACCGCATGAGTCAAGTAGTCAAGTCAAGTCAAGTCAAGTCAAGTCAAGTATGATCAATTTTCATTGCTTCAAAGTCCAATCTTATAATACTACATAAACTGAAGCATTCTTTCTTATAGCTACACAGCTGATTAGTCCCAATCCTCCTCCATTGGAGTTGTTGTCAACTGTGCATGTGGAAATGCTCTTACTTGCATTATTAAACAATGCTGTAATTTCTACTGCTAGATCTTTTCAGTGCAACATCACCAAATGATGCCCATTCATGATCACATTTCTTTTACAAAATTGACTCTTCAGCCTTATCCTTCTCGGTTTTTTGGACCTTCCACATGTGCTGGACAGTTCTTTGTCCAAGAGTTATTTTTTCCCCAAGTTCAGTAGTTTTTCTTTGCTTAGCAAAGTTAGCATTGGTCATAGAGATCACTCAAAGTGTGTCAATACTCTAGCTAAAACAGCTCTCACATACTGGTGTATCTCAAATTCCCCCTGTTTCAGTGCATGTCAGAAAAGCGCAGGTTAGCGTCAAACTAACTGCAAAATCACGGTTGTTACGCTAACACCTTTTTTTAGCTCTTAAAAATAAACTGTCTATGAAATGTATGTATATGTCAGTCATGTTTCACCTTAAATATCACTAAACAGAATAAAATTGGGCGGCGCAATGGTGTAGTGGTTAGCACTGTCACCATGCACCTCCAGGGTCCGGGTTCAATTCCCGGTCAGGTTCAATTCCCGTCTCTGTGTGCATGTTCTCCCCATGCTTGGTGGGTTTCGTCCCACAGTCCAAAGACATGTAGGTTAGGTTAATTGACAGTCCCAAATTGGCCGTAGTGTGTGTGTGTGTGTGCCCTACAATGGATTGGTACACTGTCCAAGGTGAACCCCGCCTTGTGCCCGAAGTCTCCTGGGATAGACTCCAGGACCCCTGTGACCCTGAATACAGGATAAAGTGGTATAGATGATGAGCGAGTGAGAATAAAATTGAGGAAGACACCACAAATTACAAGGCAATACAATAACCATCATATCCCCCCAAAAGAAGCTAGGATTTGTTGTTTGTGGTTAACTTATCTTCCTTAAGCTCTACAGACAAAAATTTGGTCCCCTAAATTTAACAAATATGCTTTTGGGAAAAAATTGCTAGTGATAGAGGTTTTGTATGAAACAGCTATTAGGGGCCTAGCAAACCTGCTCGGTCCATTAAAAATCCCTGGTGGCATGCCATGGGTCTAGTGTTGCATATAAGACCCCTACAGTGTTATTTCTTTAGTTTAAACAGTGTTTCGTGCAGTCTGTAATGATTTGGACAGGTTAAAACTTCAACCTCGTTTAGCTACTGCAGTCAAGCATCGTTTAGAAAGCCGTCAAATGTGAAGTTTGAAGGTAACTGTAGGAAGCTGTACATGTCTAATGCTCAACTCGCAACATAGGTATGCTGTTACCAAATACAAAGCTGATCCCTGCGTTGGAGCAGGGTCTTTAACATATTAGCACTGTTTGTTTTACTTGTAAACATTGTGAAATGTAAGAAATGTCAAGCAATTTAAAAAAAAAAGAAAAAAAAAAACAAACTTCATGTTTTTGCATACAAACACACAATAGAGATCAATGTGACTGTCCAAAATGGTCCAAAAGTGAATGTTGCCTAATTGGTCCCCTTTATTTCAGGTCAATCATTTGGCCCTTGTGTAACAACAAACTTTTTGCTCAGGCAGTGTATACTTACAATTTATTTGCTACCAGTAAAATTTATAATTTTATCCAATTTGTACTATACTGGCAAAGTCCTAAATTTTACAGGAACCTTTATTATTGTTTTTTTTTTTTTTTTTACAGTTTTACAATGCACAAGTGTTACAATGTTACCCCTGAAGTCTCTCTCATACTCCTGAGCAAGCTGAAGATCAGATACTGTATGTGTTCCTCTCTGCAACAAAACACAGACACTACCAAATTGATCCATTGATCTTATCTGTGGTTCTCTGGAGAGCAGCCACTAACTAGGTGGGCCAAAAACAATCAGTGAGTCAGTCGTATAAATATCCAGAGTTTTCCTGCATCTGAAGAAGTGAGTCAGTCATGTAAAAAAAAATCTAAAAATTCCAACAAAGCTTTCAAATAAGCAGTAATGGGTAGCTGAACAAACTAAGAGTGTTTGCAAAGCAATGTCAAATCAACATGGATACACACAGCTTTGAGAATAAACTAAGTCAAACATCTACCTTTTAATGAGTTACATACTGTAGTACAGTACAGACCAAAAGTTTGGACACACCTTCTCATTCAAAGAGTTTTCTTTATTGTGTTCTTTATTGTGTTCTTTATTGTGTTCTTTAGCCCAAACGCGTCTCTTCTGCTTGTTGCCTGTCCTTAGCAGTGGTTTCCTAGCAGATATTCTACCATGAAGGCCTGATTCTCCTCTTAACAGTTGTTCTAGAGATGTGTCTGCTGCTAGAACTCTGTGTGGCATTGACCTGCTCTCTGATCTGAGCTGCTGTTAACCTGCGATTTCTGAGGCTGGTGACTCGGATGAACTTATCCTCCGCAGCAGAGGTGACTCTTGGTCTTTTTTTCCTGGGGCGGTCCGCATGTGAGCCAGTTTCTTTGTAGCGCTTGATGGTTTTTGTGACTGCACTTGGGGACACTTTCAAAGTTTTCCCAATTTTCTGGACTGACCGACCTTCATTTCTTAAAGTAATGATGGCCACTCGTTTTTCTTTACTTAGCTGCTTTTTTCTTGCCATAATGCAAATTCAACCTCTTTGAATGAGAAGGTGTGTCCAAACTTTTGGTCTGTACTGTATATACAGGTGCTAGCTTTAGGTTCAACATACAGATATATTCATTTGTTCAGTCTGAAACATCTATTTTGTTAAATCTAAAAAAATTAAACTATACAGTTTCCCACTTCATTAACTGAATGTGCTGACGTCAAAAATGTCATAACGCATGTCTGAACACTTAATGTAAGGCAGTATTATATTTTACATAAAACTGTTCATATCACCCTTTATACCTGTACTAAGTCAAATAGACTGTAATCTATTTGAAAATTATATCTTTGAAATGATATTTCAGTTTTATGACTTTTTGACTTCTTTCTCAGGAGCTCAGAGCTTTATCTTGGCTTTTTATATTAAACAGCATTTATGGTTGTTTTAAGTAAATCTTTAAAGATGTATAGATAAACATTTTGCCAGCAAAATTAGATTTTTTGTTTGTAAAATGTAATTGGCAAAAAACAATTGCAGAATACCATCATCTCTTGATCTGCTGTACAGCCTGGTGCTTATTATTCTTAGGAGACTTTGGGCCTGAAGCAGGGCTTCTATGGGCAATTTGGGAACGCTTATAAACCTAATTTGCATGTCTTTGGGAGGAAACCCAGAAAGCATGTGGAGAACATGCAAACTCCATACACATAGTCCGCAAGGTGGGAATCGAACCCTCGATCCTGGAGGTGCAAGTCCACAGTGCTAACCACTTTACCACTGTGCTGACAAATTCTAGAATATGATGTGCATAAAAAAGCATATATGCTAAACTTTTACACCAAAATTGTTCTTGGCTGATTTTGCAAAACACCACAACTCCACTGGCCAGTTTTGTCCAAGTGGATAAATAAGCCTGCAATTTTCTTTGTGGCCATGTAAATACTGTATGCAATTTAGTATTATAGTGTTGGATGACTTTATTTATGTATTTATTTTTAGCAAAGTCATGTTATGACCGTGTTTTATGGTCAGTCAGGGAGAAACTTAGAACAAAGAAAAAAGGTGTGGAGTTTTGTTGCACACAGAACCTTTTAATCACAAAATGTATTGAAGATCATAAGAAACATTACAATATAAAACCTTTACAATTTACCATAAATCTTTTTCCTCTACCACTTTCAGCTTCACTTCAGCTTAGGGTAGGGTACCGAAAACCGGTACCAATACGGCACCGGTACCTATATAACCGGTATATACCGGACCGAAACACAACGCAAATTTCAGTGCCTCATTTCGGTGCCTGAACTATCGATTTACAGTGTATATTTGTTCTCTGAGGCTATGATGATGACACAGTTGTAATAAGCATTAGATTCATCAACACACATGATCGCTAGTAAAATTTAAATACTGCATTCATGGGTGTCAGAAATTATCGGAAAAATAAATGATTTCCTTAATTAGAAAAATCTTGAGGACTTCGGAAAGTTTTGATAATACAAATCCAAAACATTGTTGCAGTAATGCTACTGTACATTTTATTTTTGTAGATTAAAAGTTTATTAGATTAGAAAAAAAATTAAAAGCACAAGTCATCAGGAACTGAGACCATCTGAGATGCGCGTGAATGCAGCAACTAACGTTACACTTGCTCTGATGGCAGCAGGTGGTCTACCGCTATCTTAACTTAAATTAAACAACTTTCGTTAAAATGCCTAAAAATAAACGGTCGAAAGTGTGGCTATATTTCACAAGAAAGGATTCCGACACCGCGACGTGCAGCAAATGGTTTACAGCAGTTGTGTGTAAAGGGGGAAACACGTCAAGTCTAATGCGCCAGTCATACCAACTGTAGCAAAAAGGAGTCCAGCGATTATGATGACGACAGCAGCCTTTCCGCTGGTTAGTTGTAGGCTAATGTAATGTTAATTGCAAAATGCAAATCTTTCATTCATGCTAACAAATGGTCAAACAATTTGTAAAATACTAATGTAACATGGATTCTGTTTATAATTATGGCTTTCCAGCTAGTACTTAAACTTTTAATATGTTGTTCAATTTAATTACATTTTTGTTCAATAAAAATGTATTCTTGAGTACACCATAATTTTGTGGCTTTTGCAAAGTACCGGTTCAGGCACCGTTTTGGCACCGGTACTGGTTTAAAAGTATCGATTTGGCACAAGTATCAAAAAAACCCTAAACGATACCCAACCCTACTTCAGCTTGACTTCATTTGTCATATAAGGTGTGATTGGCCATCAACCAACTGCATATGTGTCTATGGTCCAGATTATGCTGATTGAAGAACAGACGTTTCGTAGACCAGGAATTACAAATGCACGGGCTTCCTAAACACCAACCTTGTATTTTGTCTTCTGTAAACAAAATGACTGTTGCAGCACTACCTCTCTTCTTACATTATATTTATTTCCTAAATACTTTCCTAAAACCTTTGTGCATCGTATCTCTCATATGCAGCAATATTTTGCTAAAATGAATGAAAATATTGGGATTATAAAAAAAATTTTAACATTTGAATTAAACAAAATGAAAAGTTCAAGCAAAAAAAAATTTTTTTTTTTTTTTTTCAGGTAGGAGGTGTAGCAGCAACCAAATCCACACCTGCCAATCGTGGACATTTGTTGCCTTATTAGTTTGGAAAAGTGGCAAATAGCACTTTTCTCCGAATGTATTATCCTGGCCAGTGAAACTGCATGGGCAGCATCAAAAGACCCAGTTGGCTGGATTTAAGTGTCCCTGTGGAAGCATGTGCTAGCCTTCACCCTTCCCAGCTGGTTGCTGTCATATAATGCTTTAAAAGTGGAGAGCTGGCTGGTGGGTGGGAACTAGCCAAGCCTAAATTACGTAAAACAATAAAGGCAATAACCAGTTTTATACTTCGCGATTTTCAGATGGTGGCTTATTGATTGGAAGGTTATGAGTTGAAATCCCAACCCTACCAAGCTGGTCCCATGAGCACCACAGTTCATCCTCAACAACCCAGTGGTACAGTATAAATGAGAAGTCACTCTTAACAAGATTATCTGTCAAATGCTATAAATGTAAAGGTCACCAGTAAGAGCATAGCACAGGATAACATAAAACTCATGTAACACGCTAATGGACAGACAAAATATAATTATCATATCAAAGAAAATTTGAAGAATGTTTTAGATGACAGCAGAGAAAAACTATTAATATTTTATTATTAACTATTTCCTTTAGTTGAACATCTACAGTATCATTAGTAGATCTTTATATATGTATATATTCATATATTCATCATATTTTATGTTCACAATATTATGTATACCAAACAGTCGTAACATTACAATGCAAAACATTATGACAAGTAATTAGGTAGGTTCCCCTTGTGCTGCAAGAGCAGTTTAAGCCCCTCACGGCATGACTCCGCAAGATCTCTGGGGTGTGCTCTAGTGTCCAGGACATAGTGGCAGCGGATTCGTCTGGTGCTGTGGGTGGTGGGGAAGGGCCTTCATGGTTTGGAGTTGGATGTCTGGTGCATCCCAGGCAATACAGTGCTTAACTGTTTTGGGCTCTGTATTGGGAGTTTGGAGGCCAGGTTGATGACCTTGGGCTCTTTGCCTGCTGGGTCCAGTGGTGGGCTGTGATGGAGTGTTTTTCGGATGCCTTTCTATCATGGTCAGTGCTATGTTGGTTTTTCTGAACAGACGGGCTAGCTTTAAAGAAATGTTTATAATAATTTGTTGCTCAATAAGCTGTTGCTAGAAATTATGAGAGGAATGTGTGCAAGTGTGTTTTTGATGACTGAATGTACTTACAATACATACAATTCGCATATTGTGTTTTTTCTAAATTACCCATGTACAGTATGCTTAAGTTAACCTACCTTTCATGTGCCCCTACCAATAAAAAAAAAAATAAATAAAAACATTAAGTGTCAGAAAGAAAAGCAGAACCGTACCCTTTATATGTCTGCACACGGTCTAAGGTGCAGAATACAGGCACATAGATACTGCAAATTGAAATAAGATCTACCTCCTTGCTAGGACACATTATGGCCTAATGTAATTTGCTTTTATCAAAGCGCAAAAATGGCAACTATTTCCGTAATGGAACATGATTTACTGAAAATGATTTATGTTCAAATGTACTTTCTATTTGCTATGTTGCAAATCATTTAACTAGATGGTCTGTGCTTTGAGCGAACGATCCGCTCCACAGTTAAACAATCCCTCAAGCTGCACTAGCCACTTGTGTGCTGTGGATGATAGGCACTTCAACAAGTCAACAAGGGTATTTCAGTGATTTTTACTGACAAAGTTGTCCCCCAGCATTCCTTCCACTTAGTACTATAGTCACACAGTCACACTGATGACATATTTGACTCGTGTAATCCAAATGTAAAATTACCCACCTTGAAAAGGGAAGTAGTTTTCCTACACTGCAGAGCCCTGCAGTAGTCATCTCAGCATGTAGCTTCACTATGCTGGTGCGCAGTAGTGCAAACCGAACATCATCCCCGTTGGGGATGTGATTACCATCATTAACACCACTTATTGGACATGTTATAGACAGGTGAATTAGCTTTTACTCAAGCTACGCTTTCTGCACTCGCTCTCCTTCTCTCTCTCTCACACATGCCTCTCCGAGCTCCGTGCTTCTTATTACTTACTACGCAGCAGACTAATAAAGACCAGCTTTTTTATAAGCAAAATGAAGACCCATATTGCAAAAATTGCTATAAATTTAAAACATATTTTAAAATCAGATAAATTAAATAATTTTCAGTTAAATTACAGGTACTCAGCTTCTCCTGAAGAACTGTGCTTCAGCATTGTGGTGATAATTGAACTGAGTTTTACAAGGCTTCGGATGGACCCATGATTCAGCTCACTGGATCATGCAAAACACAAGTTCCTAAAATGAACCGGCCTGATTTTGTAGCAGATCTTCTATTGTGACGTTTTTCACCGAATCGCAGGCGTCTATATGAATTATTTAGCTGAAGGCAGTTCATCAGGCCAAAGACTGGCTACAGGATTACTGTAGACAGACTGGTCAGAGGAGGGAGTGCGTTTTCTTAGTACAGTATGTGAACCAATCAATCCATCCATGCATCTATTGTCTATTACGCATATCCTCTATAGGGTCACGGGGGCTTGGAGCTCACTCCAGGAAACTTGGAAACACAAGGCTGGGTATACCCTGGATGGGGTGACAACCCATCACATGGTGCAAGCACACACTCACATGCCCAATCATACACTATCATACAATTTGGAAATACCCATCAACCCAGACCACATGTTTTTGGACTGTAGGATGAAACCCACAAGCGAGACAGAACATTTATTGGGCTGTCTGAACAAATCTAATGTTTCTCAGATCAGATTTGAGTCTCTTTCATATGTGGTCCTGTGACTTATACATATCAGAATTCATGTGACTTTTGCTTCTGCTATTTCTACTTTTTTTTTTGTTTGAAATGAATGAGGTCGCATAAAATCATGACATGTTTTAATCCAGATGGCACAAGATAAGATTTCACGAGCTGTTTCAGAGGATAGACACGTCCACATTAGCGTAGGATAAAAGTCACTTGTGTGTGACTTTTTTATGAATGTGAACCATCATGACATCAAAATCGGAACTGAACAATGTGCCGTGTAATATGAACTTGGTCTTGTGGGCTAATCTTGTTTTAGTTCAAGTTAGGTAGAATACTTAGAACACTGCTAATGCTAGCTGATATATAATTAGATACAAAATGAAACTACATTTCAGTCTTACAGCCTTTTTGGACTAAGAGGAGATGTAAAGTTTAAGTTTGAACTTTTTAACAGCTAATAGGGGTGTAAAAGTATGTATATTTGTATCCGTAATGTTCGGTTCATTGCGATTGGAGTAAATACATTCTCGCTTTAACTAGTGCTAGGAGATTTTCTACATTAAGTTGATTCATTTAAATTAAAGACCCCGTAACATTGCTGAGGACTTCAAATATTACTTCAGAGATAAGAACTTTTTTTATAGATTTGATGAAGGCATATAAACTAGTTTATTTATAATATAATTCAGCATTGTATCTAAACTGTAGTATGCCTGACAGAATTACATAATTTCCAACTTCAGCACATCTGACAGATGATGTGGGAAGGTGGACGCCCCAATGTTCTGTTTTTGTTAGCAACATGCTAGGCAGGTAACTCTAACGAGTGGCGTGTATTTTCTTCCTCAAACAGTGAACTGTCTAGTTATTGTTTTAGATTTAACAAACAAATATGTATGTATGTTGATTAATCTAAAGCTAACACTTGTATATAAAGTACAACAAGTTTAAAAGTAAGAAGTTTTGCTTTGTTTATTCCTGATGGTGTGTGTAGCCATGCTAAATATGCTGTCACTCTGTAAACTGGAAAAGCTCAGATTTGGAAAAAGTAACCCAAGTTGACTTCTGTTACATGGCATTTTATGTCACAAATAAAGAAATTTCACCATTTATTCTTGTGCGAAAAGAGTAATAGTGCCATCAATGGTAGCAAATAGTAAAAAATATGTTAAATGTAAAAATATCCATTAACAAGCACTGATAGTGCTGTTACTACTGTATTCTCAAACAACTCAGCACCTAGATACCTACAACAGTCAGATATTACAGCAAGTTCAAATGTTCTGGAATAGTTCTTGCAAGAACAGTATTGTGTCAAGTGCCTCTGCAAAACCCATCAAGCACCATGATGAAAATGGCTCTCATGAAGACCTTCCCAGGAAAGCAAGACCAAAACTTTCTTACCTGCAGAAAACTTCATTTAGACGTACTAGCCTCAAAAATCACCAATTAACAAACAGCACCTCAGATTAGATCTGTTATGAAGGCTTTACAGAGCAACTGTAAAGTGTTTAAAGGAGATTATTGCATATTTTGGATGCATTCAGCATTGTTTTACAATGTAAACAGAAATAAAAAGCAGGAAAGCCCAAGGAATTAGAAGGTGAGTGTAAACTTTTGACTCGTAGCGTAAGTCTAATAACATTTATATCTTAACTCTTAATACTCTTATATCTTAAATTGGTAAGCAAGTCCTCTCTATTTGCATTTCTTTCTCCATTTTTCAAATTACTACCTGAAACTATGTTTTTTTTTTTCAATTCCATTCCCACTAAGCATGGAGAAAATACATATGCAACTGATTTTCAAGTCAGCTCTCAAGTCAGCGCTGTGTTTGCCCATAGCTATGCTGTAGTTGGATGACTGTGCAGTTAGGAATATGAGTAACCTTGTTAAACAGTGTGGAATGAATGTAAGGTGTGAAATCTTTCTTTACCCACAAAGTGGGTCTCATGCTGAATGCCTGGCAGCTAGCGAAATATCTGTAGACATAAATGCTTCACTAGGAGCTTGTAAGAGATGCTAAATATTAGGTACCTTATTTGGTTAAACAGATTCTTTTCACATTTTTCCGAGAAGATCTACTTGTAGATTAATTGTAGGATGCTGGCAGGATGCAGTAACCATTTCCAAAGCCTTCTATTATTCTTTCACTCCTTCTAGTTTAATATGTAATATAGTAGATGATGTTATAAGTTGAATAAATATAAATTGGGACAATAATTAATTATATTGATTACTTAAATCCACCCTTTTATAATTTCATTCTTTTTTTATCCACCCTAATAATGTTATTTTTTTGACATATCGTTTTGGTTCCAATGTTTTATATCTAACTAATCTTTAGAACATTCAATTCATTTGAACGTTACATATTTCTTTGCTTCCCATAAAGGTAAATTCAATTGAGTTTTACAAGTTTCTCTCCATTACCTAACTGTAGGAATTAACATGCTACTAAAATTCTCTGTACTCGAGCCTGTTTTAATGCACGGGCTTACCAGGGTTTAAGTGTCTGTGCTCCACATGGAGAAAGGGCCACATGAAAAGAATTTGAGCAAAATCACTGCCGTTCCATAAGTACAGCTAGTTGGTGTCTTTCTGACTGCGTCGAGCTAAGAATAGAGGTGTCTTAAAGAGGAAAGGGGATGGGTGTATGTATGCCGTCTGTCTGATAACATGTGCACCAAGACTGCTAATGATCAAGCTCAAAATAGCTAACTTACCAGATGAATCCAAAACACACGGTCTGTCCACTAAACCACAGAAAAGTGGTTTACAAAAATCAAAAGACATTGAATATTTACCTTTTATCTAATGCTTTATGTTGGTCACTTTCCACCTTCATAAACATAAGTCTATGTCAAATTGACATAACACCTACTGCTATGTGAGGTTGCTGCTGAGGTCATTACATAAAGAATTTATTTTTTTATTTTAATTATGCACTTTTCAGCCTAAAACCAGTACAAAATTTGTTCCCACTGCTTTAATTTAATCTACATAATTAAAAAAAAATTATAAAGAATTGAGATGTGGTTTAAAACTTTTGCACAGTATTGGATACCTTATAAAACTGGGATAATTGAGAATCACATAGATGTTTTGATCCTTTATCTTATTATTAAAATTGCTACAGGACAGGAGATCCTTGCCGAGCAATTGCAAGAAATCCTCACTTTTTTTGTTACCTCAGTTGGCAAGCTACAACACAATATCATTATTATGTGCATAATTACACATACATACATAATATACACATAATTATTTGTCAGGATTTAATATTGTGTAACATATGTGTCAACTTAATGTTAACAGAAATGTCAGCCTAGTCAGGTGTTATATGTCAGTTTGGTGTTTAAATTAATGACTGGCCAATCATCAACCATATACACCTTTAAATATGTTAATTAAGTTTTGTCAATTGTCATGCAGGGTATTCTAATGCATACTATCTGCACAAATGCTGACATTTTACTCATGTTTTTTTATTTATCAAATTTCCAGTAAGATGTTAGACTTTATTCATGTTGTCAGGTGCAGGGATACCTTGGAAACTATTGGGTCATAATTCATAAAACGAGCCAGGATGTACTGTCTCCTTGGTGACACATGCTCAAAGAGAACGCTATCCCATACCATGGCACGCTGACCTTCATCTTCAGCTAATGAAATAATGCTACTTGCACTCAATAGCAGGGGATCACTTAATGCGTTGTGTCAAATCATCCAGGTCCATTTTTAATGGTTGCAGTAAGACAACGTGGTTAAGGTTAAAAGACAAGTCAAGTTGCCTTGACATACTGCTTCATGCCTTGCTTCAATGGTAAATAATGCATGTGGTAATGCGTATATGGTTCTGCATTGAAGTAAGTGTGTCTGGCTGTCTCTACTGAGATCTGAGTGTGTGTATGTGTGTGTGTTGCAGATCCTTTCTGCAGCGGCAGTCAGGCTCTGGGAAATTGACCTTGGTGTGCCTGTGTGTTCCTCACTGAAAAGCTGCTGCAGCCCATGGCAGCATTTTTTTTTATGAATGAGCAAACATGCTCTGCATTTTAATGCTGCCACGGAGAACCTGACCCAAGCCTCAGCCATGACATAGAGCTCCTCCTCTTCATGAGGTTGTCTGCAGCTTTGTATTAATGAAAGAGGTGGAGGAAAGTGAAATGGCCCACGCCTTTGAGCGCATCCCATCCAATCAGCACGTCAGATGATAAAAAAGGTGGTAATGGCTGTCTGGCGTGAGCTTATCTAGGAACTGGAGCATATGTGTATGGCTTCTTTATGTGAAACAACATTACTGCACCAGCTGGGTGTCATGTGTAGGCACTCAAGTAGCTCTTGTAACACTGTAACATTGTAACACTGTGGCTACAGCAATCTAGTAACAATATGATGTCATATTTATGTGAAAAAAAAATACTACCAATTTTAGTAATCATACCGAAGTTCTCATATAAAGCATGGGATAAATGTTCGCTGCTCTTGTAGCTGCTATGTCGCATACTGTATAAGACCCTTATATTTTTCTTCTACTAAGAGATAGTACATATTTTTTAGTGTAATGCAAGCAGTAATGTTACTGTACCGACATAACGGTGCTCATTAAAGTGATCATTAGTGATATTATCACATCAATCTACATGGCAGAGACCATTCGTCCATAACATACTCTTTTTTTTTTTTTTTTTTTGAATTTTTCCCGATTTTCTCCCTAATTTAGTTGTGTCCAATTCCTCCCCGTCACTAGGGGGCTCCCACATTAAGCTACTACTATCACTCAGTTGGGAGGGCCGAAGACTATCACGTGTTTCCTCCAAACCATGTGACGCCAGCCGACCGCATCTTTTCGAACTGCTCGCTCACGCACCGTTGGGGGCGGCGTAACACACTCGGAGGACAGCGCTATCCGCTCCTTCCACTTGCGTGAGCTCACAGACGCACTTGATTGGCTATAAAGCCGTGATTAATGTGGGAGCACTAAGTACCTCTCATTCCTCCCCTCTGAGAGAGCTCAGCCAATCAGCTCTCTCTAGGCCTCCGGCTGCAAGAGGTTACCGCATCAACCGGGAATCAAACTCGCGGTAGGGCGATATTGCGAGTACTAACACCATTCTTTACATCACACTAGTTCTTTATAAGCTCTATGAGCTCTGGATTTAGTCATCTGGAGACATGTATACTACTAGGAACAACAATCATGCCATCGTTAAAATGATTAAAAATCATTATATTATACCACCACTCGAATCTTTCCGGTTACTCAGTACTTTTCATGATTTTTATTCTTGATATTTATACAAATTCCAGACAACATCAGTATTCTCTCTGGATGTCTCAAACTTGCCACATCACATATTTCAACAGCTTGCGCCCCATTACATACCAGCATAGTTTAGTCATCAAAAGGGATTTAGAGATAAATTTTCTATGCATTAAGAATAACGTATGAGCAAATTGAATTTTAGTTTTGCAAGCATGCAGTTATGAATCATAACAGCATAACTGTGGGGGGCAAAGGCCTTTCCTTAAGACTGTAGAATGTTCAGAACGCAACCTGCCATGCATTATAGGTTGCATCATTTTCATTAGGATATGTTCATACCTTTGAATTTATTAACAAAACATAAAAATAAACTTTAAATATAATACACATTATGTTTTAGCTTGGTCGTTTCTAGTTATCAGGTCATGTATTGTGTACAGTTTACTTGAGCTTCCAATAATGAACTGGATTCTTAAAGATATTAAGTTTTTTTTTTTTTACACCAATCAGGGACAATGATAATTTTGATTCATGCACATTTCCACATTTCATACAAATTTCCAGAATTGTGTAAACCTACTGTAACAATTGCTAAAATTTAATTGAGTTGAATTGAATATTAGTACCAATTCTATTCTTTTCTACTGCCATTCGGTCATGTCTATCTAATTACTGGGTTTCATAAATATATTTTTAACAAGATGAACCTATTCCTCAGACAATTGTTTGCCTTTTGTTTCATTAAATTTTGTGCAGTAGTGGTATGTAACTAAGCAAGAATTTTACTATGACATTGAGTAAATACAAGCTTAATAATTTTGATAATTAAGTGCATTTGAAGGTAAGTAGTTTTGTACTTTTTCTCAGTAGAAATGTTAATGTAGGACTTCTACTTTTACTTTAATAATATTTTACCTGTGGCATCTCTATTTTTATTATGAGTGCAAGAATTGTGCACTTTGCCTCCCACTGATTATTTGTGGTGTAAAACTGAACCTAAGCAAAATAGCAACCAACCTAAAGGATTCATTTTTTTCCTGATTCAGCCTTGGGTAATATATGCTGCCTTATATTTTAAAGAAACCTGTGATAGGTAAACTATGACATCATCTCTAAAAAATTATGGCCTTGTAATTTGTAGATTCGAGAAGATTAAAAAGGTAAACTGTATTCCAAACCAGTTTGAGTTAATGTAGCTTTGCAGGGTCTATCTGAATTATTGAGTGCCGGTGTCTCTTGATAGCTTCATCCCAGTATGTTTGATGAGCCTGAGGCTTTTACTACAAAGCCTTAAAATGAAACCTCAACAAAATGATGTAATGTTTGACTCCAAGCACAGTAAACATTGGGCGAAGAAAGCATTTACCTGTCCTGAAGATGGAAAATACAAGATTCTTTTGCTAAGCCTCAGTCATGTGGTGCAGGACTATAAAGGGATTCTGAATAAAGCAACATCATACTGAAGCTATGCAAAACTGAGGAAATTTTATATGATAGCATAACAGTAAGTGTCGATAGGATTTATACTGTACAAACTGGGACAATACTGTTAACTTTTAATGGCTACAGTATATGCTTGGATTGCGTTTGGCCTTATTTGTTTGTCAATTTAGATTTAAAAAAGCATCTCACAACAAAATAAATCTAAATGTATCTCTTATTTCTGGTGAACCATTTGAGGTTTTATTTCATAACATACTCTCCGCTTTAAATAATAGCATAATAGTTGATACGGATGCCATGGCAAAGACACGGTTATGTGAAGTGTAAGCATCATTAAATTATAGCTCAGGCCAAGATTCTGACCTTAACATTAATTCAGGTATTAAGTCCAAAAACCTCCATTTCTATGCCAAATGTATTACTGCATCATGTTTGGTTGTTGACACATAGCCGGTGCAAGTTTGATTATGAAGAGGGCCTATTTTTGGAATATTTCAATGAAGATTCCCTGACATATTAAGAAAGAGGGGACCTTCACCCTCAGTTTGACCCCACGATTTCCCTGCTACCCCTAAATTAACTTTAACTGCATGTTTTTGTTTATTACAACTGGAGTAACTAGCAAACTTAGCAGCAGCCTCATTTCCACTCTCGTCTATTCCAACCGCTCAGCATTCAGCAACACCTGTATACAAATCACCATCCTGATCATCTGTCATCATCTGCACCTGTTTCTCACTGGTTTATGCCTTCGGTTAGATGTCTTTTTAGGCTTGAATGATTCATGGCTTACTATGTGACTTAACAAACAAAAACCATTCCTCTGAAACTGGCCAGGTACAGGAATTGGACTGAAAATCAAAGGCAAAAATTAGAGCCCCCCAAAAAAAAAATTCCAGAAGGCTGGAGAACTATTTCTCAGGACTGCATTAAAAATACAAGAAAGTCTGGTGCTCTGGAAGTAAAATATGAATAAATGGGGGCTGGCTCAACACGTTTGCACAGTTGTATAGATGTTTATATTATAAAATATTATTACACTGTAGCCTGTGGATGGACATGTGTCACCAAAGAAAAGGCTTAAATCCCTTAAAATTGAAATTCATAAGATATGTATACAGTTTTCCAACTTTAATTTAAAAAAAAAAAAAAAAACTAAAATTACCGGTGCCTATGAGAATTACTAGAACATTTCAGTGCCACTCGGGGTACTTTCAGGTTATGAGTTTCAATTGTGGCACAGATGTGTACCAGGAAGCATTGCTGCCTCATAGCTTCAGGGCTTGTTCCTAAGCTTGTGTTACTGTGGATTTCTGTTTTCCTCATGTCCACGTGGATTTCCTGCAGCTTTTCCCCACTTCCCGAAAACATGCCAGTAGCTGCAGTTTAACTATGATGAATTACCTGTGAATGTGCGCCTGTGTTTGTGTGCATGGTGACCTACACTGGACCGGTATCCCACCCAGGGTATATTCATGCCTTATGCCACATGTTCCTGAAATGAGCTTTGGATCCAATATGAAACTGACTAAGAAACTGGATAAGGATTTCTGCAAAATGCCATAAACATAAATGTGAATAAACCAGTTAATAAAAGTGTTTGGAAAACTGTGCAGAATTAATTGGATAATTGTAAGGTAACCCTGATATCTGATATCAAAACTAGAAGAAAAGATTTGCAGCCCATTTTGACAAAAAGCCTCTTGATTTTAAACATGCATTTGGAGCTCTTGAGGAAAGCACTTGCAAAGTCAAAGGAACCCTAAAAGTCAGGGAGTTAGCTAGAAATCGTATGTTATTCAGTGAAAACATGTCTGTCTGTGGCCTCTGTTCATTCTGAGTGTTTTTCCTTGTAAGCAGTTGCCCATGGTGGAGTGCACGTTCAAGTGTCTGTTCCCTATTCTTAACCCCCTTCCAAGCTACAGCAAGCAAACACAAACACATACACACACACACACACACACAAACACACACACACAAACATACCAAGCAACAGTTCCTGCCAGTAGCTAGTCATGAAGCTGAGACAGTGGCAGATTAAATCAACCTGAGGGCTGATCCGCTGTCACAGTGATTGCCCATTCTCTCTGTATCGCTCTTTCTCGCTCTCTTTCTCTGTCCGCTTAATCACAGCTGTGACTGGCGATCTCTTGCAGCTTCCTGCCAGAAGCTCAGATTGACTCCTGCCATCTTCATCCATATCACTGACTCTATTGAAATTCATTCAACTACAGTTGTTGTACAGATTTGTGGACAATGAACTTTCCATTTTGGCCATTATTTGAAGAAACAGCATGAGACAAAGGTCTCCATCAAAAAACATCTATGTGAGGGATTTATCATCAATATTAATATCAAGGTCAGTATTCTCAGGGAAAAAAAGGGAACCAAAATGTACCGTTACTTGTCACTGTACTTTTATTTTAAATACTGTTAATCTGCATAATTCCCTAGAAATCAGAAAGAGTACCTTGTAAAAAGTTTTAAAGTACATAATTGGACCATAATTGCCTTTAATAATGAAAACACTGTATGCGCATTTCTATGTAAAGTAAACATACTGTATTAAAGCTAGAGGTTACCATACAACTGACACAAAGTTGTACAGATGCAAGTACTCATTTTTTCTGAGACAGCTCCAACATTCCCCTGAAAAAAATACAATGAAATGCAACGAGTAATATTTTGTAAAATTCACCAACAAAAATGGAATCATGGAAAAATGGCCGAATACAAGAAAAACATGTAAGGCTTTAACTGTTTTGACCTTAAAATGCGTTATCTTACTATATGTATCTTTATTTAATATCATCATGAGTTTTCACAATACTGTAAAACGGTTTTCAGTAACAATTCACCTGGAATGTTTACAATCTACACAAATGCTCTGTGGTCATAAATGTGTGGTCATTTCTTTTACACATCTTTTTTTTCAGAAAAGTAGCTGTCTGGTCCAATTCTAGCTCAGACTTCATTGAAAAGAGATGGGGGGAACAAAACTGATTCAGTTACATTTTGCGATTACAAAGGCAGTTACAAAGGCAGTTCATGTACGGGTACACTGACTCCAAAAATTAATTTTTTAATTATTTTTTAATTAATAAATGTTTGCAATTGAAGTAATAAAATATTGAAGTTCGTTTCTAATCTAGTACTAATTTATTATTATTAATATTTATTTTATATAAATATTACATATTTACTAGTTTCTAATTTAGTACGCTCTAAACTATTTGCATATTGGAAGGCAACAGAGCATCTTGTGTGATAAGGGCAGATTATTTGCTAAGTTTGTTTAGAACTGTAAGAAAATGTGAAAAAATTATAATAATTCTGAATCTGTCCATTTATAAAATCATGATACTGACAGAATCGCAATACAAATCAAAACAGCACCTAGGTAATGCGATTTGTATTGCCAGTTTATCAGTTGGGCCCTGGTGATTCCCATCCCTAATATCCAAGTTATGAAATAATGTATAATATGTGACCTGTCATATCATGTCTGGTATCAAGTCACACAGGTTAGTTTTGCGCTATTGCCAATAGAGTGTGGAGGCTGAAATGTAGAAAAAAAAATCCCCAAATATCAGTTGATAAATCTCTTCCTTATCTTTCAACACAATTGAGAAGGTTTTAATCCTAAACACTGATTTAGCAAAGCGCTTTACTGAATGTTTTTTTAATGGCTTAAAGTATGTCAAAATGCCATGGCTTGACAAAACGATTGCAAAGGCATTATAAAAAATTTCATAACTATGACATGACTGCCTGGTTATGAATGTTCATCAAGAAGCTTTCATGCCTCTCCATTTACAAAACTTAAGATTCTATCTAGTTGTATGTGTGTAAGATTAGGCAAAGCCTATCTCGTTTCATGATGTTAGAAAAGTTTGACACTTTCCTATTCATATTGGGATGTTTCAGTAGAAGGCAGTTATATGTACTCGCATATGGGTGAGCATCACTAGCATAATTCACTTACATGAGCATACAAAGGCCTGAATCCACAAAAACATAGTTTACATTTTGTAAAACCTTTGTAATCTACTTAACAGAACTATTTCTGTTCTTAATAGAAATAGAAATTATCCTCGATACCCTTGTTAACCTTGTCATATACAAAAATGTGTTATGTAATATGCAGCACCCTGCATTCATTCATCCTCAATAACTGCTTTATATATTCATACACTGTCCCTCAACATCCAGTCTGTCAAGACATAAATTCATAAATACACAATTGTTTTGAAAGAACCTTCCACTGGCATACACTATACAGACAAAAGTACTGTACTGTATATGGACACCTGACCATTACACACAATGCAATATTCAGTTGCTGAGCATCACATTCCAATAGCATGGCCATTAATATGGTGTTATCCCACCACTTTTTAATTATAACAACCTCCACTCTTCAGGAATGACTGGATTTTGTTTTCTACAGCTGTGGGAATTTGCCAATTCAGTCACAAAAGAGCTCGCACAAAAATGAGAAGATGGGCATGTATAGTTAGTGTTATAGTTTATCCTGAAGGTGTTCAGTTGGTTGAATTTATGGCTCTGTGTAGGCTACTTAAGTTCTACCACACACATTGGGAAGGCATGTCTTTATCATGATCACTTTGTACACAGGGTGTCATTCATGCTGGGACATCTTTGGAGCTTTTAGTCCTAGTGAGAACAGTTTGAGGTTAACAGGCTATGCCATTAAAACCCTAACTCAAACCCTAACTTTAACCTGAGTAAATAAAATGAAGCATTTTGGCTCTTGGGTTTTTCTTTTCAGAATTTCCTGTCCTTTTCAGTTAGTCTCCACCAAAATACAGATGCATACCAGCATGTACACATTCTCTCACATACACTAAGGCTGTTTTGTTTTCATTAAAAGGCAACACGATGTCTAGGGCCAGTATGATAGCCTACAATTAGGATAAGCAAAGTTGCTTCCATTAAGCTAATGGTGTCTTAAATCATGAGCTGATGGCAAACACAGGTTAGGTCAATAAACTCCACTGTATGCACACATCCACACTATTATGCAATATTAGAGATTTCAGCACCATGGACAGGGAATCTCTCTCTCTCTCTCTCTCTCTCTCTGTCTCTCTGTCTCTGTCGTTCTCAAACACACAATCACAGACACACACACAAACACACTTGCCCAAGAATTTCTTCCTCATCAAACGGTTCAGTGACAGCAACAAATGGCCCGGCAACAACAATGACGAGAACCCAGCATGATTGGTTCCCTTATCAGGGCAGCCATCTTCACCTCGGTTCTGCACCTCACCGTTTATGGGAACAATGTTAGCTATTTAACTCTAACGTTGAGTTTTATGTGTAATTAAGAGGCGCGCGAGTGGAGTGAGTGATGTGCAAACAAAGGCCAAATGGGGAGGGGAAGCTCTTGTAGCAGATTAGCTGCGGGGAAGCACCGGTGCCCTATTTAGTGTTATTGAAATGTACTCAAACGTGGAGTGGTGCGGATGTGAAAGAACACCTGGCCTGTAAAAAAAAAAAAAAAAACTTATCCTTTCCGCACAGACTAACACGCACACACATACACACACCGACTTAAAGATCTGCTTTGATGCTGCTGGTGCACTGACACAGTAACCTTGGCCAGCTGCAACCTGATGCGCCGGAACACTGTGTTACTGCCGTGCAATGAATGCAACAGGCAAAGACAACTACAATACAGAAGGGCCTCTTTAACATGCTGCTCTTCTTTTTATCCTGAAATGAATCCCGGATTACACATAGACACTACATTAGTGCATTGGTTTAGAAAAACAAATCATTATCACAGGTACTTTCTTTGAACACCCAAAAAAGGGCGCCCCGATGAAACAGTCGTCAGTTACCATGACGACCCGATCAAAAACGAAGAATTTGTAACATTCTCGGCCCCCCTACCTTACACTCATCCATGCACGTTCGCACCGAGTACGCGTCCGTCTCGTAGCGCTCGGTCATGCTCTCGAACTCCTCGTATTTCTCCTGAGCGTGCACGTCATAGCGCTGGTACGCCTGCACGCACAGGATACACATGGACGGGTCGCCGCTCGCGAGCGCATCCACGCTGCAGTTCAAGTCGTCCGGGTTCGTCAAGCCGTAGAGCAAATCCATTAGCGAGTAGTCACTGCAAAACGACAGGTACAAGTCGCCCGGGTTCACGCCTGGCCCCGAGAGGCCCGCACACAGTTGGTCCGCGTCGGCGAACGTGAAGCAGCTCCGGGACGCGCTGTCCGCGTGGCACGTTTCCAGTCTCCACGCCGGTTTACTAGTGTTTCCAACGGGAACGGCGTCACGAGGCGAAGCTATCCCGGCCGTCTCCTCGTCTCGGCTACTGGTGAGATTGGCCTCGGCGCAAAAGCGCGGCCGGTCAGAGAGCAGCGCTGCAAAGACGACGAGCGACGCCAAGGAGAGCCGCCATCGCTGCACCCTCTCGGAGTCTGCGGACTGCTGCTCGTTCTCGCGCGGTGCAAGCCGGTGCGTTAAGCCGTCATTTCTCTGCCGAGGCTTGCGAGCGCCGCTGGTCATATTTCGGACAAGCGCAGCACCGGCCGACTCCACCGTGGCGGCTTCTTTTCTGCCACTATGCTCATTTGACGTTGAGGTCTGCCTCGCGCGTCCGTGTTTTCCCCCTTTGTATACCTTCACTTCCCCTGCGTGACACTGAACGGCGGCTTCCCTCCGCGATGATCTGCGATAATCAGTTAGTCCATTTGGGGGACGATGGGATTATTATTACTGCGTGCATCGTCGAAGGCCCGCTCGAGAGAGCGAGAAAGAACAAGAAGTAGAAGCAGAAGAAGAAGAGGCGGTCGCGTGCGCAGCAACATGGTCTCCTCGCTCTTCGTTGTTCGTCACGCGCTCAGCTCTCGCGCTTGGCGCAGAGCCGCCGCGGTGCGCTCGGGCCGCTGGCTCCGGTTCCGGGGTTTCTGGCTGGAAGCGCAGGGACTCGATCCGGCGCTTCCGCGTCTGCACGAGGTGGCCTCTTCCCCCTCGACGTCCGCCGCGCTCATCTTGCTCTGACGTTTACGCCGCGCGCCGCCGTCGCCGCGCGCTTCCGAATGCTCCGAGAGAGCGCGAGCGTTTTACGTCATCCTCAGTGTTTTGTGCTGGTACGAGGCAACTGGTCGTCGAAATAAAACGTCTACGGTGCTGAATCAACACATTAGCGTTTCTTGACCCAAAAGATCACAGTAAGGGTCCAGTCAACACTGAAGGTTACTTCAGCACTGCTGGGGTTCATTCAACACTGCTGAGGTTTTATTCAACACTTTCGGGGTTCACTGAGCACTGTAAACTTTTACTTCAGCACTAGGTGTACATGCATCTCTCTAGATGTACATTCAACATTTTAAGTGTTTATTTTACACAACAGAGTTTATTCAACATTATAGATGTTTATTAATCAATATGGGACAATACATTTTTATATGATTTCATTTGTTCATTCATCGTCTATACTGCTTATCCTGTATACAGGGTTGCGGGGGAACCTCAAGGCACGAGGTGGGATACAGCCTGGACAGGATGCAAATCCATCACAAGGCACAAACACACTACGGGCAATTTAGGAACACCAGCAAACCATGTCTTTGAACTGTGGGAGGAAACCGGAGCACCCGGAGGAAACCTGGCAAGCACGGGCAGAACATGCAAAATCCACACACAGACACACGGCAGGAATCGAACCCTTGACCCTGTATGTGCGAGGAGACAGTGCCATTGTGCAGAGCTGATGATAAACATTTCAATACAATACAATTAAAATGTCAATGACAAAAAATTTATAACTACAGAATTCTAATGCTTTATTTCTCTTTTACACTTTTTTTATTAATAAATAAATAAATAAATAAATAAAACATTCTGTTTTAATATTATGGCTGAGTGTGGTGTATCTCTCTGTATCTCTGTACCTTCATGTACCAAACATTCTTGAGTCTGGATAAAGTTAGTGAGGATACTGTATGCGGCACAAATGGAGTGAATTAAGTTCACTGCATTGGTATGTGTGTGTATTTTTATGCACGTACATGGCTGCCTGACATATTATCTGAAGCAGTCAATCAGAGTTCATAAATATAATAGTTCAAAGCCATATAATATTCACATTTGTGCTTTTAGTACAGGTATATTCTACAAATGTCTTATTCTGCATGTTGTTCCACAAAGTGTAATGATTCAGCGTCACAATATTTATTCTTCTATGTTAAATATGAAAAATGTAAATAAAGTTGAAATAAAGTTGCTGGTGGAGAGATGAACACAATACATAGGTTCAATTCACGCCTCAGGTCTGTGTGCAAAGAGTTCGCATGTTCTCCCCATGATAGGTGGGTTTCCTGTGGGTGCTCTGGTTTCCTCCCACAGTCCAATGACAGGCGAATTAGCCCACAGTGTATGAATAATTGTGTGAGTGTTTGTGTGCGTGCCCTGTGATGGATTGGCATCCGTCTAGGGTGTACCTCGCTTTGTGCCCTACTGTAAATCTACTGGGATAGACTCCAGGGCCCCCGGCGACCCGGTGCAGATTATAGCGGTATAGATGATGATTGAGTGAAAAATTGAAATAGCACAGATGTTACTAATAAAGTGGCTAGTTAGCGTATATGCATCAGAGTCAGAGGCTAATGTTGTTTAATGGGTTCCTTAGCATCAATGTTGAAGTACCGTCATAAGAAGAGAGTTGTTACACAGTGAAAATAAAGACTCCTCTGTCACATATAAAGTCTTAAGAAGGTCGAGCCAAAGCACTGGGCAGCTACTTTACTGTGAGTTCCTGTTTTTCTATTTTGTCTCACAGTGGACAGCCATATGGTATAGTGTGAACCTTCTCCCACATTCACACTGCACACAAACACACCTGCACACACACACACACACACACACACACACACACACACACACACATATAAGGTGTTTTAACCTGAAGCCTGGCACATGAGAAGTGGGTAATCAACAGCATATGTGTCCTTTGCTCGGATGTCTTTTGCCAAATCTCAACATATTAACAGCTTGAAGCATCCTTGCCTTAAAAAAAAACTGATCTAATAAAATGTTCACACTTTTTAAACTGATTTTTTACAGCATGGCCCAAATGTTTGGGTCAATAGACAGTTGTCTTAATATGAAATTAGCTACTTTCTTTTTATTTTTGACCCAAGATTACTCCAGAACTAACAAAATAAGATGGATTTGAACCTGACCTAACTTCACTCAACTTTTTTCTCTGCTGTGATTTTAAGTCAGTAGTCAGTCAGGAATCAGCCCATAAAAATCATTGCAGTAAAGGACCTAATTTAATATAAATAGTTAAAACCACCAAGTATTTTGGCTCCTGGCACCAGGACATTGGCAGGGGATCCTTTGGCGCAGTGGGTTGCACAATGGGTCATCCACGGATCAGAATGATTTGACTGGGGCATCCAGTGGAAGCGTGATTAGATTGGGATCTATAGGCCGGGCCTTGGGTTCTTTGCCTGCTTGGCCCCATGTGTGGTGAGCAGTATGGCATTATGTGTTCTGGTGCTGTTCTAACATGGTCAGCATTGACGCTTTTCAGTGATTTGTTCTGCATGGGCTTTTCTATTGGATCAGACTGGGGAGGTTGGTCTTTGGTCCCTTTGAGTTTTGAAGCCCATGATCACATTACCACTTTAATGGTTATAAATGGTGGTTAACCCCTAAATGGCGCTATTCACTTTCTATGTGATTTATTCTAATAAATTACACTGTAATTATATGCTTGGTGATACAATTAGGCTGGTTTCAATTCATTGTCATCAGGATTGAGGTATGCCTACAGTACCTCAACCTAACTGGTGAAACACTTGATATGGGACACCTGTTTATTGCAAGGTATCATACTTACATACATTTGCCTAATCATTCACACTTCAGGATAATTTCAACAATTTGACAGCAAAATGAGATAATGTCATTTTTGCAGTTTTGAGAAACACAAGGTTTGAATGAAACGTTTTGTTATAGAAAACCATATGTGTGAGAGGAAACATAATTAGCAAAACATATTTATCATGTTTGCTCTTAAACAGTTCATTTAGGGGATCAAATCAACCTCTTGGCATGTTTTTGGGAAGTTGGAGAAAAGCAAAGAACCTAGAGGAAACCAACATGGACATCTAAACATTAGCATTAAAATTGTAAAGATGATTATGTGCTGCACTTGAAAAAAGTTGCTAATATTCGTTCCAAAGTTAAATGAAAGTGTACCATTTATGATGCCAGGAGGAAAATGGCTTGAGATTTAGTAAAGCATTCACTAGCTGTCTGATTGGTTTACAAATGATCATACATTACATCCAAGTGGTACTATTCTGTTACCTTCAAAATGGACATAAAAGAAAACTATGAGACACAGAGTGCTGTTTAGTGACTTCAGTTGAGCATTCACAATACAATCAGTGCATAAAAAAATGGCAACACTTCTTGCAGCGCTACTATTTTGATCACCGTTATCCCCCAAAACTGTTTGCTCGGCGCACTGCTTTTTGTGTTCTGGACACATGATTGTGCTGTTGAGCATAGGTCAAAGCACATCATCAAGCTTGCTTTTTGAGAACGCAAGACCCTACACAGAGAAAAGAAATGACTAAGAAACACAATCAAGGTTTCTTTCAATCTTTTTTCTGAGGCAAACAGGTTTCTCAATGACTCACTGCCCCTGAAACGGCAACTTATTTCAACCCTCTATGTTACTTTCTTATTCTGTTATTTGACAGTTTAAATTATGATATTCAAACTTTGCTTAATTAAGGACACCTCTTTGAACAATGCATGTATAAAGCCATTACCATTACCGGCGACTCCTACCACACTTCTCACAAAGATCTGTCAGAAGACCTACTTGAATAGTAAATTTACCAGTTGCGGCAGTCAGGGTGATGGAAAACAAAGCAAACCTTGAGCAAATGTTTGCAGACAGTAACTTTGTAAGTCGGAAAATATTTCAGATTGGATTCTGCAGCCACCTGGGAATTGTACAAGAACACTAGAAATACTTAGAAATGTTCGTTTCTTTGAATGGTTCTATCACTTTGTGTGAACGATAGTTGTTGTTTTTTCCCCCCTTAGAATTCTTGAATAAATTCATCTCACGGTTGTTTTTTTTATTGTCGTTTACGGCTAAATAAAATTTAAATGTGATTATTTATATCTTACTATGACTATCTGACCATTTTGGATTCATACACATTCACGTTTCATACAAACGTAAATAATTCTTTTGATTGTGTAAAGCTGCTTTGCGACGATGACAATTGTTAAAAGTGCTATACAAATAAAATTGAATTGAAATGGAATTTAATTGAATTATTGCATCATTATTATGATTCAGTGCTAACTAAGTGAAAGAAAGAATTTAAAGCCATGGGTTGCAGCTGTATGTCAATAACCAACGTAATTTATCTACACCGCCTGGCGAAGAAAAATATCGCCATTTCACAAGGCGCAAATCATTTGGCTGCAAAGTGGTCGAAAAAAAGTCATGAATGGAGATCATTTAAACACTTAGTGAAGTTACATTTATTAAAAAAAAAAAAAAAGAAATCAACATTAAAAACCATAACTATGTTTAGTAGTGAACGTAAGATCATTTTCATCCCTGCGCACAATATGAAAACCATTTGTTAGTGAGGCTAATCAGAAAAAGGTTTGAATTTGCTAGAGAGCATAAGTGGAACTTTGGAGCAATGGGAAACATGCATAGGGTCTTATGAATAATCAGGGATGCACATGAAACTATGCACCCATCATGCATAGTGTCCACTGTACAAGACTCAGGAGGCAGTGCTGGTCTACAGTAGAACTGCTTCAGTTCGTCAGAGCTAGGCTCAGCAACATTATGCTACAATAAAAATGAAGTCAGCTGATGACCTGAATGTATTGAAAGACCAAGGTATCTCAACAATTGAGTTTTTCTTCCCTGATGGTACAGGCATATTTCCAGACTCAAATTGTGGAAAAAGTTCTTGGAGCATGAGAAATCATGTCACACATGCACTGGCCACCACATTGTGCGCTGCAATCTAAGCTAAAGACGATTTAATGAAATCTTAGAGTGTGTGACTTTTTTGCCCCAGTAGTGCAATCCAAACTTGTTTCTTTTGATGCCAAAGAGGAGGCTGCATCACGTAAACTAAAAACTCTGAAGCTGTAAAAGTAATTTTTAGCCTGAGTTTGGATGTTAATTGAAGTATTTTTGTTCTTTAGCATTTAACTTCACTAATTAAATAGTCTAAAAAAGAAGGATCTTGGAATGGAATGACTATAATTTTTTCTTTAAACTACTGGTCAGCTAGTCACTGTCGCCTTGCACCTCCAGGGTCTGGGTTTGATCCCCGGCCAGGCTCGATTCCCGTCTCTGTGTGCATGGAGTTTGCATGTTCTCCCCGTGCTTGATGGGTTTCCTCCGGGTACTCCAGTTTCCTCCCACATTCTAAAGACATGTAGGTTAGGTTAATTGGCGTTCCCAAATTGCCCGTAGTGTGTGAATGAGTGTGTGAATGTGTGTATGCCTGTGTGCCCTGCGATAGATTGGTATTTCTAAATTGCCCATAGTGTGTGAGTTTGTGAGTGTGTGTGTGTGTGTGTGTGTGTGGGTGTGTGGGTGTGTGGGTGTGTTTGCGAGCTCCATATCCCCTGGGTTAGCTCCAGACTCCCTGTGACCGTGAATAGAATAAGCAGTATAGAGAACGGGTGAGTGAGTAATATGCATGTTGAATTCTGTGAACTGTTTTGTTCTGTGTATTTATTGTGTTTGTGACCTGCACATTATATAGTGTTTAATAGTATTTCTCTCTTTTTTTTTTATTCTTACGTATCAGGCAAACTGTGATTTTAGAAGATCTTAGAAAGTTGCACGGCTTGTGATTAAGAGAGAGATAGTGAGAGAGAGAGAGAGAGAGAGAGAGAGAGAGAGAGAGAGAGAGAGAGAGAGAGAGATTCTACCTCACTGTTTCCTCCTGAATGATGCAGCACCTTTGAAATTGGCATGAAGAATTTGGCCTAGATCTGTAAAACCAGAATGAGTGAGTGTGAGAATGCAACTACCCAACCTTATTATAGTAAATAAACTAAAAAGAGATGAACAAAAGAAAGTCATGAAAGTAAGAAGAAGGAGATCAAATGCAAATGATGATGCTCAACTGTCAGGTCATTTAATTGGTCATTAAATTAATTGGAAAGTTTATTGACCTTATTGATTATTACCATATACTGTACACACACACACACACACACACACACACACACACACACACATATATATATATATATATATATATATATATATATATATATATATATATATATATATATATACAACTTTGACAATATGGACTAACCTCTATACCTGAATATAGGCCTTTCGACATACAAACGGTAGACCATCTTGTTTCACTCAGTCAGAATTGTCGGTATGTGTATGGGGACATCTTGGGGACATGCCTAATTCAGGTGTGAAATGATAAAGAGCAGAAGATATTACAACCGGAGGGTCACTTAAAAATTTATGTCATAAAGGTGACCAGTAACGTTTTGGTCAAGCATACCAAACAGTATTATTGGATACCCTATTGCATACATAATTTAGCTGTTCACGTCATGGCTGACAGTTAAAATTCACGAGCAAATCCAATCTATTCTGCTTGCACAGTAGCTGTGTGGTCATGGGTACACTCTGGACAGCACAGCTTATATTATACTGCAGAGCATCATATACAGTAATAAGATTCTATATGGGTAATGAATGGGATATACTGTACACATGTTTGATTTTATTTTATGCATTCTAGAACGCAGGTCAGCTATTCTGGAATAGGTCTTGGAAGAGCAATATTGTCAAGAGCGATTATGAAGGCTTCATGAGAGCATAGGTAGCAGACACATCTCAATATTAACTGGAGATTATTGCATATTTAGGATGCCTTAAGCATTACTAGTATGCATAACATTAACACAGATTATCAATTATACACCAGGTAGACTGGTGACAGGATCATAGGCACCCAAGGCTCATTTATGCCTGTGGAGACCAATGGCTAGCCTGTCTGGTCTGCCACAGAGAAAAGCCAATGCAGCACAAATCACTGAAAAAAGTTATGATGGCAATGATAGAAAGGTATGAGTACTCTCTGTGCATCTGTTGTTGATCTGGCCTCCAAAATCCCCAGATCTCAATCTGATTGAGCATCCATGGGATGTGCTGGGCAAACAAATCCGATCCATAAAGGCCACACCTTGCAGCTATGGCATTTAGAGGATCCCCGCTAATGTCCTGATGCCAGATACCACATCACACTTTCAGAGGTCTTGTGGAGTCAGATGGAGTCAGAGCTGGTTGGTTAACAGACGGGAACCTCTACTATAGCAGTCTGATGCCACAGCACACAGAATTAGCACAATCCAGCATGTAGAAAACCATTCAGGCTGCTAAAGTCTATGGGCATTTTAAGGAATCACATTTAAACAACTACAATGGCAGTCTATGGCCAGATGGAGAATAAAAACAGGCCTGAAAGCAAATGTGGAGATGAAAGTGGGTCATCTGTTCATAATGATCTTGTTGCAAAGGCCACAGCGCTTCCATTATAGGCCATATCACTTCAATCATCCAAAATATGGTGAAAGAGAATTGGTGAACAGAACACTAGCTCGCATGCATGGATAGTCAAATTATGTATCTGGGCTACACTGACAGCTTGATCTTGGACCCCATATATGTCGGCTTTTCAAACAAATGTTAATCTTCATAAAGTCGTGGCGCAGTGGTAATGTGCTCGCCCTATCATCCGGAGAACGCTAGTTAGTTTCCTGGGTGATGCTGTAACCTCTCACAATCGGGGCCTAGAGAGAGCTGATTGGCTGAGCTCTCTCAGCGGAGGTAGGATGGAAGGAACTTGGTGCCTTCACATTAATCATGACTCTACAGCCAGTCATAGGCGTCTGTGAGGTGAAGCAAGCAGAAGGAGCAGATAGCGTTGTTAGCGCGAGAGTGTTACGCTGCTCTCAACAGTGCATGAAAAGATGCGCTCAGAAAATCAGGGAAAAAATAATTTTACATTCCAGTGAAAAACTAATTATCATTTTTGAGTGAACAATGATTTTTTTTTTAATCTTTTGATTCTGTTTGGGGGACAAAGCTAGTATGTGTTCATGGAGTTTGCATGTCCTCCCAGTGCTTTGTGGGTTTCCTCTGGGGACTCGGGATTCCCTGACATGTCCAAATAAATGTATTGAAGCCTGAATCACAAGGGTATTAGACCAGGATAAAAGTAGTCCCCTGTCACCCAAAATGTATTTTACAGCAAATCATACATTTCTGCAAATAAAGGCAGTGAATAACTGCCTATGATAGAGTAGTTATGTCTGTACATTAGAAATGCATTTTAAAAAAACTGAAGAAAAACATGTGTCCCATTTTTCAATGGCCATACCTTTTGGGCTAGTTTTGTCATCTTTTTGTGTGAATTTTGAAAAACATTTGTAGTTGATGGACTATTTTCTTCCAAATCAGGAACACACAGGTATGTGAAACCGAGAAAAATAAAATGCACTGAAAGGCTGTCAAATATCTCTTTTGTTAGCACATATGGAGAGAAAATAATGTGAGAACACAACAGCTCATAGCCGAAATTCCGGGCAACAACTAGATGACTTTTTTTATCGAGGGCACAAACACAATGTGCTATATTAGGAGGTTGTTTTTTCATTTTGTTTTTAAGAGTAAGAACTGGGAATACAGAGAAAATCTATGTACAGTTTCTGGGCAACTAAAACATAAGGAAGGTCAGCACAGCGTAGCTGAATATTAATTTATATACTGTGCGCATATATACTGTACAAGTCACAAATCACAGTATGGTGAGGAGACTCTTAGCCGCAGTAAAACATTTGAATGATGCAAACGTTTTAATGAAGGCTGTATGTCATGCCGATCCCAGCCGTGGTTGCTCAGAGCGGTGTTCATTACAGCAGGAGTTCCTGGGAGGCCAGCGCTCTTGATTGCATCCAAGCACTAGTGAGAAGCTGGGATAAGTGCATTGGTGTAGCAGAGTGTTTACTCTTATAACTGTGTTTTGTTATTTTGCACGATCAAAAAAACAATATTTAACCTGTTGTTGTTGTTAGACTTTCGGCTGCTCCCGTTGAGGGGTCGCCAACTGATCCGCACAACAATTTGACACGGGTTACAGTATTGAACATTTGGTGTATTTCACTCACACTCACTCTACTATGGGCAACTCTTTACAGGGTCGCAGGAGGCCTGGAGCCTATCCTAGGGGACTTGGGGCACAAAGCACACACACTTTCACACTCCTACTCACACACTACGGGCAATTGTTTTGGACACGCTAATTATCCTCCTCTGCATGTCTTTGGACTGTGGGAGGAAGCCAGAAAAAAAAAAAACACCAAGCACAGGGAGAGCATGCAAACTCCACGCGCACAGACCCGAGGCAGGAGACCAATCCTCTACCCTGGAGGCACGAAGCCACAGCGCTCACCACTATACCGCCTTGGGTTTATTTCATTTTCCATGAAATCAATTATAGTTCACGAAATCCGATTTTATGATGAATATAAAATATTGTACTTATTTATGAGCATGTATGCAGCGTGCAGCAGCACAGCCGCGCAAAAGAGTCCTAACAAATGGACAGCTGTAGAAGCTTAATGTAGATCAATACATTATTATATCTAACCATAAATCTGAGTTAGATTTTTCTTGCATTGATTAGAAGCAGGAAAAAAATAGTTCAAGACATCTTTGACGCAGCCTTCCAGAAACCATTGCAATTTTCCAAAAAAAGAGGGGATCAAGTCCTGACTTCGGGTCTGTATGTGGACTGTGCATGCTTAGTGGGTTTCCCCCCAACAGTCTAAAGACATGCATATGTTCCGAATTGCCCCATAGTGTGACTGAGTGTGCACATGCTTGTACCTTGTGATGGATTGGCACCTCATTAAGGGTGTACCCTGCCCTCGGCCCCAGTGCCCCTTAGATAGACTCCAGGTCCCACGCAACCATGTACACAATAAGCAATATCAAGGGTGAGTGAGAGAGATTAACAGTTTTTTTCCCCCTTCAAATCATATTTTACGAATGTTTTATTTCAAGCACTTATTAATTAGTGAAGACTAAATATACTGACTGCCCACTTTATTAGGAACAGTCATCTGGCAACAGCACAATGCATAAAATCGTTTAGACACGGATCAAGAGCTTGAGTCAGTGTGATATCAAACTTCAAACATGGGGGTTGGTGATGAAGGGAGAGAGGTCAGAGGAGATGGGCCACACTGGTTCGAGCTGACAAAAAGGCTAGAGTAACTCAAATAACCACTCTACACAAGACACAACATAACAAATCTCGAATCGGACAGGTTACAACAACAGATGATCGCACTGGGATTTACGCCTGCCAGCCAAGAGCAGGAATCTAAAGCCACAGTGGGTGCACGCTCACAGAAACCGGACAGCTGAAGATCGGAATATGATCCGAAGGCACTAACAACATGTCACAGTTAAAGTAAATGAGATTCACAGTTCTGTTATGTAAGGTGAAGCTTAACTAAAATGATGAATGTATGGCATTTTACAGTTATTCCAGTCTCTACCCCAGAGCTTATCATTTGAACTATGTTACTTCAATGAGAACAAGAAGTTTGGAAAACGTAGAGAGCGTCTATCTGATCTTGGGACCGATGCTGGGAATTGAACCAGAATCCAAGTAGCATGAAATTGTCAATGGCACTCCATATACGAAGCACACCAACATTCAAACAGTGTTACTCACTCCCTCACTCCTCCACTTCTATACCGCTTTATCCTATATACAGGGTCATGGGGGGCCTGGAGCCTATCCCAGGGGGACTTACGACACGAGGCGGGGTACACCACTCATACACCAATCTACACGTCTTTGGACTGTGGGAGGAAACCAGAGTACCCAGAGGAAGCCCACAACGTACGGGGAGAACATGCAAACTCCATGCACACAGAGGCGGGAATCGAACCCAGAACCTACTCTATAATCCTGTTCATGAAGATCTCAGTACTAGATGGCATGATGTTTCTCTCTTCTGGTATCTGCTTAAAGTCTTTCCTTTGAACCTTGATCCAAGTCAAGCAGGAAGTAATAAGAACCGATCTCAATAGCGTCCTATTACACAAAGACATTTGGATTAAGCAGACCAGGTGTCTGCCACCAGGGATCCACCACATCCATATACTTGTAACAGAGCCATTACAAGTGGCCTGATGCAATAATAGCAATAAAAGCTGCATTTGGCAGAAGGCACAGCCGAGAGGAGCCAGTTGGACCAGAGCTGTGATTTAGATCCGGATGGCAATCAGGAGCCATGTATAACGCTTCATTCTTTAATAATACGGAAAGGACCTGGATGATGCATGCCATTCAGGTGCTGCAGCATGAATTATCTTTTATAACTAAACAGCAGCTCACATGATGCACATGTACAGTACTAAAGTGTTGTCGATTCAATCGAGTTTCCTTAATGAACTGTTTTCATTAACGAGCTCTCTGAGAGTAAAACAAGAGTAAAAAAAATGAACAAGATTTTGAAGCTTTTGTTCATGAATGAACCTTAAAATATAGGAACGGAGGGTTAATTGCACAAAAGCAGTAGGTGGACTCATCTCAAGTAAATAAATGTTCATTTGCAAGGCAAATCCAGCCATTATTAGTAAGTGTATCTACGTGGGGTGCCTCATTGCTGTCAGAGACATGCTGCCATTTCCCAGCAATTATTTCCTGGTGAGGCCTGGAGCAACACAACATCTCTCTTCTATCTGCTTAGGAGATATGTCCAATTATCACTGCCTACTGATTAAGACTTGCACGATTATCAGACATTAGTCACAAGCTTGAAATAGTTTCTCCCGTACTGAACTCCAGCTCTTGTGAGAAAGCAGCTATTGACCAAAGTGTGCATTTATTTTGCATTATGGTGATGACACTTCTCGTAATTGTCTTTTCTTGAAAGCTTCTGTTAAGCAAAATTTTAAAAAGTCTCACTTTGAAAAAAAAAAAAAAACAGCAAAGTGCTCCCTCTACAGATCATGACCACATCCAACTTCATCACCAATTCATCGTCCAAGTGCAGGATAGGATTTTTAATTTTTTTTTTTTTTGCACTAATCTAATATCTGTATACTTTTCCATATCCTAATCTTATTTGTGATAAGACAAACCATAATACAAGTCACTGAACAGCCAAAGGCAACATGTAGTAGCACAGTAAAAACAGAGCAGTGAGGACTGATGCAATCCCATGATACTTCATTGACCTTTTCTATACAGGAACCTTTAGAATTTTTTTTTTTTTCAGCGAGCACTCAAGGAGCCATTTGAGCTTAGACCATTGTTGTCCTCATACCTGCCTGCAGTGTCCTCACTTTCCTGTCCAAACCCTCTGGCTGCAGGATTTCCTCATTCCCCCTGGATTACCTTTATAAAGGGCTCTTAAGCTTCTTTCACCCCCCTCAGGGCTCTGTGTGTTTGTGTGTGTTCGTAAGAAAGAGACGGAGAGGGAACGAAAGGTTAACGAAATTGTACTTTTAGACGATAAATGTGGTTTTATAATATATATATATATATAATATATATATATATATATATATATGTATATATTTTTTTTTTTTTTTCAATATAGCCAGAATGAACAAAGCAGGAAACATCAGAATAAATTGTGGTAAGTGTAATGAGTGGAAACTTACTAAGAAGAAATTATTTTTAAAAAATCTAATGTACATATATCACCAGTTCTACTTATGACTTCATACTCTAATTATGTAATTCCCTTCCTTTGCGGCTACTCATTCATCTTAAGTAATCATCCTTTCTTTTTCAACGTCGTGATAGATCAAAGGGAACACTAGGCATGGAGCAGATGCACCCTACATAGGAAGCACCTGCACACACACATACACACACACAAGCATTCATACTGTACCTAGGAGTCAAATCCACCCTTCCCAGAAAAACAAGAGGAAAACTGAGAATCTTGAAACTGTGTATGATTGATGAAAATAAATGAAAGTTTTCAACCTCTGCAACACAATTTCAACCCTGCTATAACAATACAAGAAGCATTTTTCACGCCTTCATATGACCTTTATTCACAACATTAATTGTAGTTATATTATTATTATTAGAGTTTCAGATAAAACATGTTTATTCCACATAATTCTTTCCTAAAAGTCCACAGGGATCAAATAAGATGTCTTTTTTCCCACTCTTGCGTTGTTCTCAGTAAGCAAGCAAACATTAGCCTTCACTACACGAGAGTAAGTTTATCTAAAAGCTGCGAATTGTTAAAAGAAATATTAGTCTGTATGTAAAAATATGTGATTCTTCTATGCAGTAAAAATACTTAAAAGTGACAAAACACAAACAGAAAATTCAAAGACGAATTCAGACATCATTTTAGCATTAATAACGGCTAAGAAGGAGATGTGAAGTGATGCGTCGTGTAGTGCAGTCATCTCCACCTTACACCAGGTAATCGTTGTCATTAAGTACATGTCCTGCCTCAATGGAATCAGTCACCCATGTTTCTCGGACGATCTTAAACTTCTTAGTAAAGAGGCGTCTGTGTGTCCTCAGGTCCAACAATCTGTCTTCACCCTCGATGACCACATGCGAGATGCCTTCTTCTAGTCGTCTTGCCACAGTGCCACCATGAAAGCGAAACTCCAGAGCCCGAAAGTCCAGGCAAGTACCCTTAATAAGACTCTCTGGATCTCCGATCTCAGCAAGTTTATCAAAGTAGGCACGGTAAGGTCTGAACATGCTAGTGGGCAAGTCATCGAAGCCGTACTTCTGCTCGATCGAAGCTATGGATACTGCGCCCCCTTCAACAGGCTCCATTCTGCTGAAGACTTCCCTGAGCTGCTGCTCATCAGTGTCAATGTAGAAACTGTCTCCATAGCGATCATACTCTTTAGCAAAGTGTTCCTTTGTGGAAGGGGACATGTGGATCATGTGTCGTGGTTGCCACGGTAGATGTTGCTTTTTGTCCAGACATTCCAGGAGCCAGGAAGCCCATACTACGTCATACTGGTCTGAACCGATGAGGTTCTTCACCCGCACATTCTCAACGCCTGCGATCACACAGTACGTGTCCTTCCCAGGGTTCTGGACTACAATGCCTCCGCAGCGAGCCACGGCCTGTTCAAGCTCGGCCTTGGAATGCGTACCACTTCCGCTCATTACACAGAACTCCACATCTTCAAACATGTCAGTCTCTTTGGTGACTCTAGACAAGTCTTGTGATTTGAAGTGGTCAACGATGCCGATGGTCTTTTTGGGCTTGGATGCAAGTTTGCGTTTCTTTTTCTCAGACTCGTCTTCAGGGAGGTGAAAGTGCCTGGATGCCAGCTTCCCTGAGGCTTTGTCACGGAACTGACTTAGCTCGTCTAAGGTCATGCAGTCATACCATTCTTTGTCCTCTCGGATTTTCTCAATCCTGGGAAATCGTAGTGTGCAGTTGGTTTTGTACATGTCGCTGGTAACAATCTCCGCCGCTTTGACTTGTATGATGACCGAGTTTCTTGGCTCAATATAAACCTCTGGCTTTTCTGTTCCACACAAAATGCCTGCCGGAGGGCTAGTCTTGCGATAAACTTTCCAGTGTTTGGCCAGTTTTAGGCCAAGCTCATAGAGCTCTTTCATGGTGTAGCCTGATCCAATTCGACAGAGCGTGTGGAAAACTGTTGGCTTCTCTCCAGGACCTGGAGTTTCAGCAACGGCACAGAGAAAATGGGACAACATTCCACTCCGTTTGCCTTTTCCCCAATAGCCTCCCACTATTAGCAAATCCAGTTCATCCATCAGGCCGTCAACATATTCAGGTTTGATCTTCAGCCAACCTTCACCACGTTTATCTGGTTTGTAGATGGACATGGGGTCTTTGACCATGATGCCTTCTTCACGGTTGTCAATAGCTTCATTGAGGGCGTTTATCACTTCCTGCCTGGTTTTGGCTTCAGCGTACTGTACCAGCTGGATCCGGCCTTTGATGGGTGTGAAGACTGTCTGGAGAGTGTCGTAACGCTTCTTCAGAGGCTCGTTTCCAAACTTCTGGTCATTGACAAGCAGGACGTCAAACACACAAAAGCATGTCTGTAAATCAGAGTCATCCACCAACCTCTTGATATCAAATTTGCTACCTTTTTGCATGAAGGTCTCTGTAGTGTGGTTATAAGCCATCATCTCTCCATCCAAGATGCAATTGACAACATGAGATTTAAAGACGTTGTGGATATATGGTGTGAGGGAGCCCTCTAGTGGTGAGGCCCCAAACTGTTGAGTGTATTCGAACGAGTTCCGGGTGTAGTATTTGTATACGTCCCCGTCCTTATGAAGCTGAATGCGCTCGCCATCCAGCTTAGTCTCAAGATAGAAGGGCTGGTTACCCATCTGTTTCTCCACTTGGCGGATGTTAGCGATGGCCGCCAGCATGGGTTTAAAGGCAGAAAACAAGCTGATGGACACCTCATTCAAGGAAATGGAGGGGTCATGCAGCTGTCTGCAGACCCTGTCCAAATCTGTGGAGACGTTGTAGAGTTCTGGAGCATCTGGGTGGAAAGCCTGGAGAACGGTCTCCTTGCTTATCCCAAGTTTCATGTCTTTCAGAATCATACGAATAAGCCACTTCTGTTCCAAAGCTGAGCTTTGAGTAATCAAGTGTAAAAGGCTTTTCCTTACAAGGTCTTTCTGTTTGCTGGCATTATTCATAGCTACTGAATCCAGGAAGTCATTGACCTCTTTGATGCTCAGATTACCCTGGCTTGTGCATCTCTTTTTGAGGACGAAGTAAGCTGTAAGTGCAAAGTCTCCCGAGTCTCCTCCTTTGGATGTAGTAGGGGCTCTGTAATTCAGAAGTTTATTTGCTTCCGGCCCTGATTTCGGTAGACCTAAAACATCGATGTAGAGTTTGGCTAACATGCTTTCTTTGATACCATAGGCCATCCTTTCCCTTTCAAAGGGGGGCACGATGAGACGCATGGCTGGGTAAAACGAGTCTGTAGTGTTGGGTTTATCTTTGTGAAGAGCTGCATGAAACCTTCTCCATGAATCTACGAAATACTTTAGACATCTGGCCTTGTCTGGACGATTCTTGGCTTTCTGGATATTCTCAAGAACAGTACACAAGTCAAGAAATGGCACTTGGGCAGCCACAGATGTTTTAGCGCCATTTTTAGAGGTTTCCTCTGTTCTCTCGCCTTTGGATGGGCCGTCCATTGTTGATGATGTCTTTGAAAGAAAACCCAAAACAAAACACAAGGGTTATATAATTGTTGGTGAAACACTGTTCTTTAAACAACGACTTAAGACATATCTGTTTCTTCAGTACTTGGGTTAATCTCCCCCTAAGCAACCGGGTTTGACTGATGGTACACAGTTAGTAATCTAGTAACAAATCGTGAGGATCTATCCAATGACAGAAAATGAAGCACTTTTGAAAGTCGCTCTGAATAAAAGTGTCTGCCAAACGCCTAAATGTATATGTTACCACACACACAGAGAGAGAGAGAGACCTTGTCAAACCAGTGTATTAAAACTACACATAAAGCAATAATCAAATCAGAGGAAACTAACTGCCTACATTTAGCATTTGGTTGGAAGGAAATGTTTTTATTGTGGTGCAGACTATTATATTGTTGTTTTGTTGCTACTAGACAGACAGACAGACAGACAGACAGACAGACAGACAGACAGATAGATAGATAGATAGATAGATAGATAGATAGATAGATAGATAGATAGATAGATAGATAGAATATTAAAGCTTAACATATCTATCTATCTAATATATATATAGGACGATATTCGCTAAAAAGGAGCAAACCTGCGTTTGCGCGAAGAAGAACAAGCCAGGGGTTTTATGGCTGATATCTGCACTTGCACTACATTGTTTATGAAGATTATTTCCGGGTTCCTATGGAACCAACACTACACAGTTCCGACATTAAACAGTAGGTGAAGAATTACCGCACATTTGACTTTTTTTTTTTTTACAAAATAAATACAAATAAATAATACAAAAAAATCTATAAATATTTTCAATTTTAAGATTTTGTCTAAAAGTTAAATTCAAAAGGGAAAAATAAACCGTTTATCTGTTTCTGTTTCCTCACGAGGCTTTATAATGTAACACAAGGACGTGACGAAATGTGGTGCGTTCGAGTACCACGGGTTTCACCCGCCTGCGCAGTTTATTTCATGACCTGTACACATATTTAGATCAAGATTGACCACAAATCCGTTCTAAGTATGGAAGCGACTTTGTGCTTGTTTTTAATTTGTTTCAAATTATTACACAAATTAAATTATTCATGTGTTTTTTAAATTCGTAAATTAAAAGGCTGTATTTGGGATTAGACAAAACAGTACGTTATATTTGTTTGTTTGTTTGTTTGTTAACTAAAAAGGATTTAGATTTTTTTTAACAGTTTCTGCGCGTATTTGCAAGCAGCCCTGATGATGCCCAGCAGAGGGCGCCAATTCCTTTTTATAAACTTACTTGAACTACATTTCAGAAGTTTTGTGAAGCCTAAATGCTGTTTGGAAATACACTATATGGACAAAAGTATTGGGCCAGACCTGTTATTTATTGGATTCAGGTTTCAATCAGCCCTCTTATCCCCAGTGAAGGGCAATTTTAATGCAGTGGCGTCGTCCTTCAATTCATTCAGCTCTCTGAGCACCTCTGCTGAGATTGTTCCTAAGCCTGAAGTGACATCAGTACCTTTCAGCTCATCATCTTGCGGACCGCTATCCCGCTGATCCAACTGCCGCGTGGTATAAATGTGGGCATTGAACATTTTTTGGCCATTGTTTTTGGAAACAGTTTTCATTAAAGTTTGAGAGGTCTTGACTTTTAGCTTCTATTAAATGACATTTTAAATACATTATGAATGTTCCCAGGTGACATCAGTGCAGCAGAAACCACTAACATCTCAAGAGAATCAGAAAAATGCAGCACCAGTGGGCACATTAGCAGCAAAATCACTAATGTAATCAAATATTTCAGTGTAAACATATGGGTAAAGCTCAAAAACAAATGTGCCTATTTTGCTAGTTCAACAAGATGGCATTGTTGTTTATTCCGTTTCCATCAGTTTCACAAAGAAATCGTCCACACTGAGGTGTGATATATTTCTGATTATAACAGCCACTTGCTGATAGGTTCCCAGTTTCCTTTAAAAGCGTTGAAAAATGTTAAAATGCAAACCTTATAACCTATATTGTGTAGGGTCCACTTGTGCCACCTAGGCAGCTTTGGCACCTCAGGGCATGACTGCACATGGAGGAGTGGTGCGGTGTTTGGCACTGGGATCTTAGCAGCAGATGATTTCGGTGCTGTGGGTTGCGGGGTGGAGCCTTCATGGATCAGAATTGTTTGTCCGGTGCATTCCATGGATGCCAAGTTGGATAGAAATCGGGGTTATGGCTGATCGGTGTATGTTGTGTTCCATAAAACTAACCCGGTGATCACATCTAGGACTACAGGATGTTTTCATTAGATCTTTATAAATTCTAACACCCCAGATGTTTTTAGGACTAATTTATAAAATCTTCTTCAGGATTACTCAAAAACGTCTTCATTACTTGAGGGCTGTGTGTGTGCCCATTGGGAAGGGTGAAAAAGAAAATAGAATTTACTAAAGACAAACATTTAAATAAGCAATGACAGTACACAACAGGAATCTGTCAGCATGATCATTTATGAACAGAAGATGCGTGGATGCTGAAGACCTCACTATAGGACCAAATTATTATCAGCTTGATGTTTCTGGAACACCATAGAGTGCAGAAACCCAAACTGGCCTGCTCTTGTCTACATAAACAGTCCTCTGTTGGGTGTTTTATTACTTATATGTGTTTGGGAGTTGAAACAGATCCATCTGTTGTGTGTGTCAAGTTTATAGAAAAGAATGTACAGATTGCATGTGGCATGTTTAGTCCTGGGACATGATTAATTCTGTGTGCGTTTGTGTGTGCACCTGACACCTGTGTGACTCTCTGGACTGGTTCTAAATACCTCACTCCATGCCACAGATTCGAACATGTTTTTATGAGCCTGTGGATGCACATGGCAACACTACAAAGCCTCTTTTGACAGGGAATTTATCACAGCTCTCTTGCTCATGGGTTAGGTATTCTGCACCATGACATTGAGGTGCGCAAGTCGTTAGCCAAACACATTCTGCCAGGCATTACACTGTGTATTATGCATGGTTGTCATGCTTTCACTGTGAAGTTTGCACAGGTGGCTTTTAGACACTACACTTGTAATGTTTCATAAATACTGTATCTTTGCATATAACTGTGTTTTTTTTTCTTTGCATGACCAATATACAATTTGTTCATTTTCACATCTATTCTTTTTTTTACATAAATGATTCATCTTCTTTATGTAATCAATTTAATTTCTATGAATTTGCAAGATGGGTAAAGCAAGAAAAATAGGAAGAGGAATGCTTGAATTATCTTACATTTACAATAATTAAACACTGCAGTGAGATCTGAGCCACCTCTGCCTGGATCGCTGTACCATTCAAATGTTTTAGAGCACCATCGCCATACTGTGTTTGAAATTTTCTATGACTTTACACCTTCATTAACAAGAAATTTAATCACAAGTGGCAGTACGGTGGTGTAGTGGTTAGCACTGTCGCCTTGCACCTCCTGCGTTCGGGTTCGATTCCCGTCTCCGTGTGCATGGAGTTTGCATGTTCTCCCCGTGCTTGGTGGGTTTCCTCTGGGTTCTCTGGTTTCCTCCCACAGTCCAGAAACATGCAGATTAGGCTGATTGTCATTCCTAAACTGCCTGCAGTGTGTAAATGAGTGTGCGTGGATTGGCACCCTGTCCAGGCTGTACCCTGCCTCGTGCCCTGGGTCTCCTGGGATGAAGCGGTATAAACGATGAGTGAGTGAGTGAGTTAGTTAATCACAAGTCCTGGTTTGACTTGAACGACCTTCATGTTTCTCACAAAGCTAGAGAAAAAAAACAAGTAAAGAACTCTATGCATGCTAAAGTAGGCGCATGGTTTTGAACTTGCTTTGCATAGGTGTTTACAGAACTTCAAAGTTTTTTTCTTTTTGGCCATTATGGGTGGGTTGTTTTCAGGATTTCTTTTTTTGTGTGTCAACTTTAAGACCTAAGGATATTGTATTATGCAACATTTTGAAAGATCATGTGAATGAAAGTAAAACTGTGCACAACCACACTTCTTAGTTAATTAGACAATTTGGGTTCTGCTGCATTTATGAAGGCTAATTTAAGCATGGGTGTGCTACATTAAATGGAAATGTGAGTAACCCTTAATTAATAACCCTTAACTGGTAGGTTAAAAACTTTTTTAGTTTATGTTAGTTACTGGAATTGATGTTAGTTTAACGCATCATTACCTCAACATTACCTCAACCACTCCTGTCCAATATTACCCATATTAAGGGTTTTGGAAAGAAGGATTCCCCTAAAAGAAGGTTGTGTTTTATTTACCACTAGGGTGAGCCCCAATGCACCGGAAACATACTGAGAGAGAAATAGAGAGAGCAACGAATAGGATCCATCACATACAAGCCTGACTTGTTTACAGCAGAACTGCAGCAGCCGAAGAGAACCCTCTGTATGTGCAATCCCCATCTACAGCCCAAAGCCTACCCCTCCATCTCTCCATTGTTACAGCAAAAATGGTTCTATAACCTCCATGTGTTGTGGGTTTCTATGAGGGACACAGGGGGAGGTTTTCAAAGCTGGGAAAAAGAAATGACCTGGAAGATGGTAAACAAGTGACATCACCGATATGAAGTCAGCTTTCAACCGGAAGCAAACCATGTGTATGTGTGACAAAGCTCTGATGTGTGAGTCAGTTAGGGCCTGATGTCACTGTTATTCCCTAATGTGCTTTTTCACACACGTGAGCTACACGTCGCCAGTGTTATTGCTGTCATAATCTTCACGGGACTACTCACTGTTTTATGAGTCATTTGATATCATTATTATTGACCAAAAAGGCTCCAGCAGTTCCCAGCAATCCGTGCGCTCTTTGCTTGTGCCCTGTGAGATCACTCTGAACAAACACTCTGGGAAATGGCCAAGAGTGACGTGACTGATGGAGTCATCAACCTGCCAATAAAGGTAAAAACAAACCTGACCTCAGTGCTTGGATGAAAACAAGCATGAGGTACTGGGTGTTTACTCACCAATGCATGTAGCTGGTGCTGATTCATGCTGTCGGGAATTATTGTTTGTAGTCTCTGGTAACATTTACCCACTGACCCTAAACATAACCTTATGTACATAAGTCAGGAAGAAAGTGAAAAACATCAGGTGCCAAAAACATTTCTGGTACAGTGGTGGCTCAGGTGGTTTGGGATTAAGGTTAGGGGTTCGAGACCACTGCCAGGTCATCATTGTTGGGTTCTTTGGCCCAATAGTGGAGCCACTGCATTCAGTGCCTGTTCCAAATCGCAGTTGGAAAATGGCAGGATTGTGACAAATAGATAGAAGGTAAAAAAAATAAAAAAACTCATCAGGAAATGAAGTTACTTCTCATTACTTACTTATAAGTTATCTCATGTTAAGGTAACTTGTCTATATACCCTTTCTGTCCATTTTCTATATTAATCAGGTTGTACTTTTATCTCTCTTTTTTAGATCTAGTACTTTATAACCATGTAAATAAAATATAAAGTCTATATAACCCCATGGGTGATCATAAAGATAAGGTTTCTGTGGTTGGACGTCTAGGAAAGTTCATTGTAACGTTAGGCTTCATATGAATTCATTGCATCCATATTCATGCACTTCTTTGAAAAGCCTGGGGAAAAAAAATAATAATAATGCATTTATCATGTACCATCTACATTTCATTATCATTACAGCCAGTTACTGTATTTCAAGTACACTTTGGGATAGTAAGTACTTCAATCAAGTAAACACTGTTACATTATGCAAACCACGTGCATGTATACAGTAACCTTCCCTTCTAAATTTAACCTGACTTCTCCCTGCCAGGCCTACTAGGCCAAATAAACAACACAGAGCTGGCAGATCTCAAATTCAAATTTTATTTGTCACATACACATACACACATCTGCTGGAGGTTTAGAAATTTTTAACACGTGAGTGAATTGTTCGAGGTTTCCCCACGGTGAAAACATGTAAGAGGGTGCTTACATTATTGGGACGTCACCTCATTCCTCAACAAGACAAATATTCATATATCAATACATGAATAAAACTGAAAAACCAACTCTATTCCATTTGCTTATCAAAGTAAACATTGACCAAGGCAGAGAGGCGCAATTGGCTTAATGTCACTGACATGACAACTCAGACAGCTGGGAATTCTGGTAATAGGCTCCATTTAAGAGAAATACGAAGACATCAGACGAATCGAGTCATAAAAACAACACTGGCACTTGTGTCACTCGGCAATGAGGTCATGGCCCTTTCCTGACCCAGCTCTGTATTGAGCATTGTGGTATTACATCAGAGATGATTCCGCTTGGAAACATTAAACACAACCAGCATGTAGGATATACAAGCACTCTGCACAAGAGAATTTCTCTTTTAAAAAATCTGTTCCAAATATCTTATTTTGGCCAGAGAATAGGGTTGCCAGGCCTCTAAGAGAAAACACTCAGTTTGACTTATCTTTAGTACATGCTTTATCCTGTTTAGGATCTAGAGCCTATCCTGGGAACACTAGGCTTAGAGTGGGAATATATCCTGGATGGAATGTCAATCTATTGCAGAGCACCATGCTTACAAACAGGATAATTAATGGTTACTTATTGGGAGTTTAGGGGATTTGGGGAGGAACTGGAGGAATAACAAGCAGTAAGCAGTGGACACAGATGTGGATGGAACATGAAAAAACTCCACATGAGCTCAGGGTTGATCTTGATCTTCATCAGTTAAAGTTAAGAAATGGATTTCCACCTGCTATTGGATTTGCAGTGAGATTTCCACCAACACTGGCATGTGATAGTTTACTATATCTTTTTGAATTGAATTGAATTGAATATATATTGGTGTATCTTCTTACAAAAGTCCAAGCTTATTTCTAGTTAGAACTCATTTAAAATACATAACATAGTGTCACAGGGTGGCCTGATCATCATGGAAGGACATTTAAGGAAGCTGTTTCAGTTCCCGGGCTGGTGGAGACCCAGGATGCCCTATTTGATCAAAATGACCTGGTCAAAATGTGGCATTGAGCACAGTGGGTATCACTGCTACCTCACCTCTCCTGAACCCTCAGCTTAATTCCAAGCTACTGTACTGTATGTGCATACATGTTGTTCCCTCCAGGTTTTTGAGGTTAGACACACCTCACAAAAACATGCCAGTAGACAGTAGAACTATTTACAGTCAAACTACCCAAGATATGAAAGAAATGAGTTCGATAGGTTAATAAGTTCTATATGTATACATTGTGCACTTCAGTGGGCTGCTAACTAATTCAGCGTGCATGACCATTTCTTAGAACAGACTCGACAATGATCATGATCAGAATCCCTCAGGCACCAAAGATAAGTGAATGACCAAAACCTGGTCAAAAGTATTTACTTCCCAGTATTAAGCGCACACACCCTGTCCCAGAGTAAAGTCAACTCGGAAGAACTCTTCCACTCCAAGCATCCTGTGGAGGAGGTCACAAATGTTCTCATGCTTGCTTTGCTTCATTAAAGGAATTCGAATCATCTCTGCTACCGTGCCCTCCAGCTACCAGGTACTGCGCATGGTCAAGGAGTAGTGATGAAATCAGAGCAATTACAGTGATTGAGGTCATCATGGCCTCCCTTTCTCTATCTGTTTCAGTCTTTTTCATTGTCACTGAAACCAGGCCAGTACAACAACAACAAAAACGCTTTAGAACACTACACAAAACAGTCAGTGTATGAGTAGGAATGGTCTTATTGTTAAAGCCAGCAGCAGCGTTGGCTCTGTTTGCACGTCTGTCCTCGTTTATCTAAATTCATCTTCAGCACAGTCTCTCCAGCACATAACGTCCTGCTAGATAGAGCACTGGCTGGAAAAAAAAAATCATTATGTAAGTTATAATGACCATGGGAATGTTAATAGACCAAGGTTGTTGTGTCATATTGCACAACACTGTTATTAAAGGATGGTATGAGAACAGTATGATGAGATGCCTGAATAATAACTTAAAACTGAATAATTCATAGAACATTCCCATGCAATGGAGTGCAGGAAATCAGCTATCTATATGTACTGTAACTAGTTGCTAATTATGTTTTTGTGGACTTTTAGCACACACATATTTGTTTTAATCAAGTTGTTGAAGTATACAGTGGTACCTTCCAGCGTCATCTTTCCAAGTGCAGAATTAGACAGTTAAGTTCAGTAAAACTACTGGTTACAAATATTACAGGGCTTGGTGCATAATATAAAAAGTTGTGAATTATGACTTCCAGGATGGCGACTTCCTGCCCAATGTGGTGTTTATAGGATCTGTTATCATAATGAGTTCTAAATTTAACTCTGAATATTACATTTTATTTTAATTCATCAGACAACAAGATTAATTATGTTTTCTGCCAATAGGAATTCTTTTAAAGCTTTATACCAACTTAATTACCTAAGGGGCAGGAGTGAGAACTTAATTTAAATTCCTTCCACATGCTTATGATTTTACCTCTAACGCAGACTATCCAGTCACGCACATGCACACACCCCATGCAAAACCAGACCTGTTTTGCAAAAAATAACTACAAATGTGGGTGGTTGTCTTTGGCGGCATCTTCGTCACTTTGAAACCAAGAAATGCCTTTGCTTAGTTGGCACAATTGCTTATACCGGCTGCTTCTGCTTTTAGAACACAACTTCCTGCCTTTTACATCCAAAAAACAGATCAACTTAGGCTAAAGATTTATTCTAGTGTAAAAGAAAGGAAGAAAACACTGCACAGTGGGTCCATAGTGAAAGGAAAAGGAAGGATCACCTACAAAATGTTTAAGGGTTTGGGTTTGCCTGACTATTAAATCAAGCACTTGTGTTATTGTGGAATACCTTCAACTAGAAATAAATGCACATGGGTTTTTGAATACCTCATGGCTTACAAATCAAGTTAATATGAGCTAAATGCAGCTAAAATATCATTATAGGCATTGAGCTGTTTCTTGAGGACACAAAAATGGCACAAAATATGTATTTTTTTAAACATGTAAAAAAAATCCTTCTTCTACAATTATAATAACTCAACTTTGTCTTCATCAACACTGGCAAACTATGTCTTCAAGGAGCTGGCTCTTAGATTCAGTTCAATGAAATTGTAATGAAACAGCACACAAAGATGTCCACAGTTGTGTGCTTAAGACTTTGTGGCAACACTTTAAAGGGAAGACTTACACTCACCTAAAGGATTATTAGGAACACCTGTTCAATTTCTCATTAATGCAATTATCTAATCAACCGATCACATGGCAGTTGCTTCAATGCATTTAGGGGTGTGGTCCTGGTCAAGACAATCTCCTGAACTCCAAACTGAATGTCAGAATGGGTAAGAAAGGTGATTTAAGCAATTTTGGGCGTGACATGGTTGTTGGTGCCAGACGGGCCGATCTGAGTATTTCACAATCTGCTCAGTTACTGGGATTTTCACGCACAACCATTTCTAGGGTTTACAAAGAATGGTGTTAAAAGGGAGAAACATCCAGTATGTGACAGTCCTGTGGGTGAAAATGCCTTGTTGATGCTAGACGTCAGAGGAGAATGGGCTGAATGATTCAAGCTGATAGAAGAGCAACTTTGACTGAAATAACCACTCGTTACAACCGAGGTATGCAGCAAAGCATTTGTGAAGCCACAACACGCACAACCTTGAAGCGGATGGGCTACAACAGCAGAAGACCCCACCGGGTATCACTCATCTCCACTACAAATAGGAAAAAGAGGCTACAATTTGCACGAGCTCACCAAAATTAGACAGTTGAAGACTGGAAAAATGTTGCCTGGTCTGATGAGTCTCGATTTCTGTTGAGACATTCAAATGGTAGAGTCAGAATTTGGCGTAAACAGAATGAGAACATGGATCCATCAAGCCTTGTTACCACTGTGCAGGCTGGTGGTAGTGGTGTAATGGTGTGGGGGATCTTTTCTTGGCACACTTTAGGCCCCTTAGTGCCAATTGGTCATCGTTTCAATGCCTACCTGAGCATTGTTTCTGACCATGTCCTTCCGTTTATGACCACCATGTACCCATCCTCTGATGGCTACTTCCAGCAGGATAATGCACCATGTCACAAAGCTCGAATCATTTCAAATTGGTTTCTTGAACATGACAATGAGTTCACTGTACTAAAATGGCCCCCACAGTCACCAGATCTCAATCCAATAGAGCATCTTTGGGATGTGGTGGAACGGGAGCTTCGTGCCCTGGATGTGCATCCCACAAATCTCCATCAACTGCAATGTATGGTGTTCCTATGGTGTTAGTATGGTGTTCCTAATAGTCCTTTAGGTGAGTGTATAGTCCACACAGTGTAGCATTATGTTATGTTATATTTTTCATAGATTGTGCCGTTCAAAGAAAGTATTATTCACAAAAATAATATGCACATAAATAAAGCAAAGGAATGCAGGAAAAAGAGCAGAGTTATTGTGTGAAAATAGGAAGAGGATTAGAATATACCAATACAATGTTAGAAACCAATTCAAGGAGAGAACAAGATGGGAGAAAAATTAATGTTTGACATTTTACAGACAGTAATTTGTTGATAATTACATGAGTTGCATACTGTTCATAATAAAGAAACTGTTATGAAATTATGAATTAGCTGTGCATTAAAACAGGTAGTAGTTTAGGAAACAAATAAGAAAATCCTAATTTACACTTTAACCCTTAATTTGCATGATATCTGTGGAAGTAAGTGATTAAATAAACGGAATTTCTGATAGCACACTTTAAGTAGTATTCTCATGGATTTATCATCCATAAATGGCTGTTTTGGGGCCACAGAAGACCTCGGTCACAGTACAGTGAAACATTTGAATAGTGCAAACCTTTAAAAGAAGGCAAATGGTGAATGACAATCTTTGGCCGAGGTTGCTTGAAGTCCTCTGCAAGTGAAAGTTCAGCAAGTGTAACACCTGATCCTTGTAACAACTTGCAAAAGTGGCACATCTGTTTGTGGGAACTTTATGTGCAATCATTCACGCATACCTCTTGCACATTACAGAAGCTAAGCTGGGATTTATTGCCACATCCCCTATATAACTCCAAGCCATTTCCACATGTTTGGATCAGTAAAGGAGTTCCTGGGAGGCCAGCATTTCCAAAGTGAAGCAGGCGGTCCAATCATGGCTGCAGTGTACTGTGAAAACTTTCTACATGGTATCCAAGCACTTGTGAAATACTGGGATAAGTGCATTAGTGTATCAGGGGATTATCTAGAGAAATAAAGAACCATAAGTGTGTGTTCTGTTTTTCTCTACAATCAAAAGTCCCAGTTTGATTTGAACACCCATTGGTAATATTAAATTATTATTTTTTTTATAAAAAAAAAAAGAAAGAAAGAAAGGTCTATAGTTAGGATGCTTACAATAAATCTTTTGAGGTAATCATGTAAGCTATGTGATTTAATATATATGACTAACATAATTTTTATGATGCTGAGAATATATAACAGCAGTGATATAACTGGTATAACTAATAATAAGTATAGAACACCGCGATTGGAGGTCATGTGTACACAAGTGAGACGATGCGTCACTGATATATGCGTCTCATGAATATGCATGCACACTTATTAAGTAATAGTTGTGTCACGAGCTGGTGTGTCTGTGTCTGTGTCTGTGTGTGTATGTGAACCTAAATTGCAAACATGTGTGGTGAAAAAGAGAGAGAGATGTGTGAAAGAGAGAGAGAGAGAGAGGCTGATTATGTTGCGCAGAGCCGTGGTACACTGTGTTCCCCAGCCTTGTTCCTGTCCTCTTTAGGCTCAGAATAGACTGACAGAGAGAGGAGGGGGGTGAGAGGGGAGAGAGAAATGTAAATTATGGATGAAATGGTTCAGTCGGTACAGAGCAGAGGGATGATGCTGAGGCACCCTCCACCCGCGCTTAAAATTCTTCGAAATACAGATAAGCTCAGCCGCACATAGACATGCAACCTAATTTCTGAGAAACACCTTACGCCCCGTAGACACGTGCTGTTTTTTTTTTTTTCTTTTTAAAAAGCAGCACGCATCATGATAAGGCCAAAAATTTCAAAGCATATTTACAGAACGTGCCTTCACTTATTTTGTTTATTGATAGAGCGTGATAAACAAGGAACTGAAATTGTACACCTGCTAGAACATTTCCTGGAGATAAGAGATTAATCGTAATGATTTACCAGCAGGAACGATACATCTACTCAGCCGCTTCAAAGACTGCACAGTTTTTAACCATGTGTTTGTTCTGGAGGGAAGGGGAGGTCCTTCCTACTTCAAAATGGGAAATATGAACAGGAACTTGAACAACAACAAAAAATGCACAACCACCATGTATAGGAAAGAGCTTACACCTCAGAACCTACACTATAAAGAAAAACCTTGCTGGTGGTGACTCTGGTGCTTGAGGCTCCAAGTCGTTGGCTGGAGGTTTGATCCCCGGAACCACTGTGTTGCCACTGTTGTACCCTTAGGCAAGGTAATTAACCCTGTGCCCATACAACACTCAGTACCATTGCCATTGCCAGTCCAAAAGAGGGTTGGGCATCAGGCTAGCAACCTGACGCCATGCTACAGAAATTAGACCCCATCACACAATATGCTTAACATCATGATTTACCAACTTCTACACACAATCTTTCGCACACAATCATTCACGAACACCACTTGCACATTATAGGAACGAGTTATTGCCACATCCCCTATACATTCCTGACCTTGCTCCAAGCCATTTTCACATGTTTAGGAAATTTGAGTTCCTGGGAGGCCAGCGTTTCAGACATGAAGCAGATAGTCTGATCATGCCTCCGACATTTTGAGAAACCTTTCTACATTGAGGATAACCAAACACTAGAGAAACGCTGGATTAAGTGCATTAGTGTACAGTACAAACAAAAGTCCCAGTTTGACCTGAAGTCTACTACTGACTGTTTGATTAAGATGCATATAAGGTTACCCTTTGTATTATCATTGTTTCTGTTACAGCAATAAATGGAGTGAAATTTCATGCAGTAATGTTATTTAGGGAACCACTTGGGAATCACCCTATCCTAATAACTTTATTTTAAGATTAAAGATTAAGCATTGCTGCACTTATTCTAACCAGGACATGCATAAAGTGGAGGTTGGTACTCTCATCACCCAATTAGCCATTAGCTTTCTGCTGCTCTGCTCGGCAGCCCAGAAGACGCTTCCACGTCTGTCTGTTCAGCAATTCACATTAAAATGCAGCTTTTCCTGTGTGAAAAGCCACAGCCAAGCAAACAGTGCAAAAAGACACTCTGTCTTTCTCACTCTCATCTGTTTGCTAAACAGGAAGCTCATGCTTGCGAGGTTGGTAATGGGATTGCAGCTCATGGCAGGTGACTGTGCTCCTGCCAGGGGATCAAAAAAAAGAAAAGAAAAGTTTTTTGTTCATGCTCATGCTACGATTATCCCACTCAGACAGTTAGCAATCCATACTGTGTGTTTTAAAATCATCACTTAACAAGAACAACAAACAGATTACATCCAGTCTATCGATCAGTATTTGTCTAAAGCTTCGCTCCCTCTTTTTTGTGTGATCAGTGGTGGTCATAATGAGAAAAAAATATATATTTTGCAAACATTTTGTAATGTCATCATAGACTTATTTGCAAATGTATGTGTATGGTATGTAAATTATGCAAATTATATTTTGCTACTTAAACACTTATAAAACTTATAAAACTAATTAGTGCTTAGTACTAAATGGAACATTAAATGGAATTAATGTTAAATTACGGAACCAAAAGTGTTTCTACTTGGAAATCACCCTAAATAACATAGTCTACAGTATGCAGATCATAGAAGCAATATGTTAATTTGGTATTCAGTAGACAGTATATAATATATTAAATAAAAATTTAATCTGTATGTCTGAAAAATGCCATATAGATCCTTTGGGTGCAGTGGGTTGTGAGGTGGGCCCTCCATGGCTCAGAAACAATGCTCCATGGCTCACCCCACTGGTGCTCGATCAAATTGACATCTGGGGAATTTGAAGGCCAGGTTGACTATCTTGGGCTCTTTGCCCCTTCGGGCTCCATGCACAGCGGACTGTGGTGCACTGTGTGTTCTGGTCCGTTTCTGTCATGGCCAGCGTTTGCATTACATTCATATGTACTGTGTATGTACTATATATATATGTACTGTGTATGTATGTACTGTATGTATGTATGCATGCATGTATGTATGTATTGAATGTGTTTGGAATTTAGTTGACATTGAAAAAAGAAACTGCAGCACAAAAGTCATTATTTTCAAAACTCTATTATTATTCTAAATATCATTACATCTTATCTGAAGGCCATGCTCTTTTAACTGTTTTTTGCCTCATGTTTTCCTTGTAAATGTAGAAATAATGAAACCTGATTACATAATAATTGCCAAATGCATGTTGTTTTTGTAGCAAGCAAGTGCAATTATAATCATCTTATCATCATCATCATCATCATCATCATCTTCTATACTGCTTTATCCTGTATACAGGGTCACGGGAGGCCTGGAGTCTATCCCAGGAGAATTAGGATACAAGTCAGGGTAGACCCTGGATATGGTGCAATTATAATAAAAAATACAAATATTTTTTTTAAAAAGACATTAAAAGTACCAAGCAGGCTTCTCTAACCTTAACGTATGATTTGGCTTGTGCAATTTTTTGCAACAACCAAATAAGGCATTATGGAGTGCATGGCAATGAGATATTTGTTCATTTCGGTTGTGTTTAATCTGGTCGTTTGTCCATGCAACATTTACCAGGTGTTGCTGAAGACAAGATGTGAGAAAAATTAATGACTTGTTTACTACATGGGTGCGGTTCCACATCTCAGTGTTCAAGCTACAGATCAGTTTACCTTCATAGCATGTAGTGACAAAGGCCAGGATAAGCAAGACGGGAGCTGATTGGAGACACATACCAAAAGGAAACTCACACACACACACACACACACACACACACACACACACACACACACACACACACACACACACACAAACTAAGCCACTCCCTTGTAGGAAAGAAAAATTATGGATGAAGCAATGATATGACATTCTCATGTAACATTACATAATTCACCTTAGGCAATGCAATCTATGCCGCTATTGTTTACCTGGCTTACTGCACCGAAACTCATAAACACTCACAAACATGTTGTTTCTAGCATCTGTGGGTGTGCGGGAAATGATTGCCATGTTGTTGTCTCAGAGGTCATAAAAAACATGATAGTATCTCAAGCAAGTATGTGAAATATTATAATTGCCTTCATATAATATACCATTCTTAATTTTTATGGCGTTGTTGTTTATCATTTGTTACTGAAAAGCACACTGGTGACACTTAACAAAATCTAAACGCAAATACAGTTTAAGAACTGTAAAATTGCAAATATGAATGAGAATGAGAAATGAGAAGAACATTTATAAATATACAGTATAATATACTTTATGCACATATGAAAATAAAATGCATGGTTGTAATTGTGCATCATAGTCATTATATTTACATTGTATTTAAATAATTATATTTATTATATTTATTTTCCATGTATACTTAATCATTAACATGGAAAGGTACAGTCCATGCTCTTTGCTTCTTCAGTTAATACCAGAAGTGTTTACAAGCGAAATGTTCGTGCCCTACGTAGCACTTAAGTAAAAACAACACGTGATCTCCAGAGGCTTAATCAGGAGGAAATAATCTGACCTTCAGTACCAGAATGTTTAATCAGGGTAAGAAAACAAAGATAATTGTCGCAAACAGTTTTCAGCCCACATAACTACTGTGTATAGTTAAAGAGAGAACCCGAAGCCAACCGTTTATTACAGGTTTAAATGATCTGGAAGGGACATCATGATACCTACAGTACTGTAACCTCACGATGTTAGCACATTCCAGTTTGGTGCTTATTGTTATGTGAAAGTGTTTATTTGTACAGATTCGTCATAGATGCTGTGCTACAACATACAGTTTGGTTCCTGGTCTTAAAATATGATAGTATGAGAATGCTCATTTTTATTTCAATATATCCTGAAAGTAACAAAAATGACAAAAGAAACTGGGTATAAGGTTTAAACATTAGACGGACATAATATTGTATATATTCTTCCATAGCTCTGTTTAATTCTCAAACGTGATTTGGTATAAATTGCTCATTGCAATAACAGCTTATTCACAATAATTGTGGTTAACAAGCAAACAAGCAAATATTTGTTATTCATCTTCTACACCTCTGATCTTATGTACAGGGTTTCAGGTGGCCTGGAGACTATACCAATGAATTTGACTTACCCTTTCATATCACCAGCAACACACTGATGGGCTTCATATAAAACACTCCAGTCTCTGTGTTTCTATCTTTTAATTGCATTTTACTCTTCTGTAAAAGCCAAAAGTAATTTCACCATAAACAGACATTCTTACAGAAATTTAGGAACAAAAAGTAACCAAAACAAAACAATGACATGTGTGTTGGGGGCGGGGGGTTATGGATCCCGTCTTCTATTTTCCACAACACCTCATCGACATCCCAGGCGGTGTCCTCGTGGGCCAGGCATCAGGGAAAATATCTTGTTGTGTGTCGAAATCACCCTTGAATCGATCCCATCTCAATGTCTCCGCATGCCTCTTCCATTGCTTGCAGAAGGGTCATGTGGACGTATGGTATAATAACTCAATTGCATTTAGAAAGGGGCTGTAGGGGGGCAGATATAAGTGTGAACTGGTTATGGTTGTTGAACCAATCTTGGACCAGAGCTGCCCGGTGGAAACTGACATTATCCCAGATGATACCAAACCTGGACCGCTCTGGTCTGTCCTGCACAACTGCATGTAGTGCATCTAGAAATGCAGTTATCTGTTCAATATTGTAGGGACCTAGTGTGGCATGGTGATGCACAACGCCTTGGACACTAATTGTAGCACACAAGGTGATATTTCCCCCACGCTGGCCAGGGACATTTACAACAGACCTTTGTCCAACTATGTTACGGCCTCGACGCCTGCTTTGGGCCAGATTGAAGCCTGCCTCATCCACGTAGATGAACTACAATGTCTATATTTTCACACACGTAGGGGTTAGGTTGGGTCAGTAAAGACAAAAACTACAAGCTACAGGCAGCATAAACCCTCATTCCCACATCACAGTATATACAGTACTGTAGTATGTAAAGTGACACATACCTGCACATAATCACACTGCACATCCTTGATTCTGACACTGTTCCTGTCAAATGGCATCCTGTACAGCTGCTTCATTCTGTAGTTATGAGAATGAATTTTTGTATGGTACAGTTACATACTGTAATACTGTATGATACAGAATCATGTGACACATACAGTAGGTAGAGTATAAACTTGAAGATATACCTGTTCTCCAGTCGGAATCTCCTTATTATCTATGCTACTATATACCAACTGAGGTTGGGGTGGACTCTTTGCCCAGCCTCCCTCATGGACAGGCCACGATTTATCACATGGTCGACCAGAGTAGGCCTGATGTCATCTGATACACGTCCTCGTCCTCTTCCACGTCCGACTCTTTTCTCCCTTTGTCCTTCTCTCGCTCTTACTCTGGTTGCCTCCATGATTGCATAGTTCTCAAAATGTCTTACCTGGGGCCTATTTGTAGTCCTAAGGCTCAGACTGATTGGTGTTCTGTTTTTTGTGCCAGTGCTTTCAGGTGTGTATGTGAGTGACCACAGTCGCCAGGTGAGCATTTCTTTGTGTGCAGCAGTGTTTTCCCAATGATAACAGGTGATTTTGGTATTGGACAAAGTGTCTAATGTAAGAAAACGTGTGTAGTTTTTCTTAAAAACTTGTGAACAAAGTGCAAACTTGAAAATGTGTTTAAGCTATGGTTACACTTTGTTTAACACTGTGCTACAATAAGTTTAAGTATTTGGTCTAAGCATTCACTTTTAGTGTGTAAGCGATTGGTAAAAACTGTAATAATAATAATAATAATAATAAAAATAATAATAATCAACCCACTTTGTCCTGAAGACAAAATACCTGACTTAGAGACTTGGGCAAATAAAGGTCTTCGTAGAGCAATCTTATTATTATTATTATTATTATTGTTGTTGTTGTTGTTTATTGTTGTTGTTTTAATAATAATAATAATAATAATAATAATAATAATAATAATAATAATAAATTAAAATGCACTGTTATCATATAATTTTAGATATGGTGAAGCGTTCTCTAAGAAGACTTTTCACCCAGGTCTCTAGTGTCAGCACTTTGTAACAGTCAGTTAGTTTTCTTCCATGGGAAAGTCTTAAGGACAGAGTGGTTTGCACATTCAGGTTTCTCAGTAAAGAACAACAGTCGTTTGTGTGTGTGTGTGTGTGTGTGTGTGTGTGTGTGTGTGTGTGTGTGTGTGTGTGAAGAAGTGTCAGTTTGTCACGTCTACAACATAAATCTATAAAAACTAAAGCAAGAAGGAAATGTTCTTCTATGATGTTCCATGATGTTAAATATAGCTACAGTATAACTGGTTATGTGTCATTCATTAACAAATTAAAGTTGTAATCATGGGCAAATTGTTATGCCATAGGAGGAATAAAACACTTTAGGGTGTGGTGTTATAGGAAACTAATTAACCACAACACCACATGGTTAATTATTTTCCGATAAGAATGGGTCCTGTCACGTTTTTCTTCCTCGGTTAATATCACAATAATATTTGGTACATTATACATAAAGCCAATCATATTGTTTCATACAGCATGGGATGAAACCACTTTCAATAACATGCAGTTAACCAGGAGAGACTGTGAATAAGTTCTGTTTTGCAGCTGGTGCTAAATTCCACATCCAGCTCCTTATCAGTCCACATGCTTATGCACACACCGACACTCGCATGGACTAACACACACACAAACACCTGTGAGCAACGTGAGCATAAGTGCACGTTCTTTGACAGCAAAACTTTATTCAGCAGAAGGCAACCTTCTGCTTGGCTCTTAATTTTGTCACAGTAACTATGGCAATAACACAAATATCGTGACAGTAGAAACCTACACGTGTTCTTAACTTAAATTAAATTCCAAAAATACATGCATGCAATAAAAGAACGCTCAATAGTTACATGCACCCACATTCTGTATAAGTATAAATATAGTTCTGTCTAAGCTCATATTTTCTCTTATAAATAGAAAATATTTTATTGTCATTACAAAGATCTGAAATGAGTGTGTTTCCATGGAAACTGCTTCCCCTTTATTCCCTGTTGTCTACATAGATAGCAGGACTGATGAGTTGCTTTTCAAGGTTCCACAACCGTAAACACATGAAACTGTGTCTTTTAGCAGAAGTATAGTTTACAGCAGCCGCATAAGAGATTTTCAATGTGCCTTCAAGTTCAGCTATAAAGATTTTCGAAACAATAATTTTGGTATTAGAAACATGCTTTAGTATCACGCTTTCCATTGATCCACCTCGCCAGATGTTTGGATGCATTTGTTTGCCAGTTGTGCATAGAGTATTGGAAAATGCTCCAAAGATTGTTCCCTGCTGTTAGGATTCAATTCAGAACACAGTATAACCAACACATTGATTTTGAGGAGGCTTGACAGTTGCAGTATATACATTCCTTTGGAGGACATGCACTCTTGCCTCAGTATCTCAAAAAAAAAAAAAAAAGTTAACGTTGTACTGTATATTCTCTTATACCAATTTGTAATACCATACTAGAATCAGTAAAATGTTAAGAAAGGGTAAACACAAACACTCTGGGCATTAAGTGCACTGTTGATCAAAAATTTGCAATGAACTTTGGACACTCTTAATCTGGATCTGTTGTTACATGGAGCAAAAAATGTAACCTGCAGTATTTTCACTTTACTACCTAGACTGGAGATGGTCACTGCATAACGGTACAAGTTGTCACATGTACCTGAGCTAGCTTGCTCAATTGAAGAATGTTGAGTATGTATGTTTATGACTGTCTTGGAGTGAGACATGCAAAACAAATTTATAACAGAGAACTGTCGTAAGTAACACAAAGAATGAGTGAGAGGGAGTTGGTTATAAGATGTGGAGTATTTGAAATATTGAGGATATTTTCTGAAATTACATGTGTTTCATAACCCTTTGTAGTTAATTGTTGTTATTGTAGTTAATTGTATTGTAGTTAGCAATTCATTGTACTTCATAAATAATGTGTGCTCATGATTAATTAAGTCTAGAGTGTAAGAGGATGTAGTGACAAGTAAAAAGTAGCAGAGATGGTGGAACAGGGTGGTGCATTGGTTTGGTGTAACTGGGTTCCTAGAAAGACTCAAGCATTGAGGTCAAACTGTCAGTGTCAATACTGTACAGTATGTTGTGTCCTAAGAGTACTGTGACACCAGAGACAGGTCATCAGAGACAGTGACAGAGAACTTATATTATTTTAACCTACGGAAAACATTTTGAAAAATTGGCTCCCAGGGTTAAAATAAGTAGCACTGAAGTCTTAGGCATTTTTCTTTTTCTTTCTTTTTTCTTTTTTTTTCTTCTTCTTTTTTTTTTTTTTTTTTTTACAATTTTTGTTATACATGTTTTTGTTTTCTTGACCTACTTATCAAGTCAGAAAAAAACTATTTCCAAACATTAGTATTCCAGTAATAATAATAAAAAATAATCTTACAGAAAAATATCTTTAGGCCAGAAAAGAAAGCAGCATGTTATGTAAAATACTACTTTTTAAACAAAAAATAAGAAGAAAGCTTCTGGGGTTTGCTGCATAAATAGAAACAGGTGTGACAAAGTCCTAAGAAAGACTGTGGTGGGATATTCAGTCAAACTAAGCAGCTAATTTCCTTATAAAACTGCACAAATTGTACCCGGGACCATATTTTAAGGAAAGGTTGGTGATTGATTTGATGATTTAATGATGAAGTAATTACTGTTTACAGCTTTTTATAGTGGGTTTTTTATGTAGAAACATTTTTGAAGACTTATACCCTATTAACATATACACCATCTATTAACATATTATTAGTTCTCCCCATGGTTGGTTGGTTTCCTCCATGTACTCTGGTTTCCTTCTACAAAGACATGCAGATTAGCCCAATTGGAATTCTCAAATTGCCCATAGTGTGTGAATGCGCATATAAATGTTGACAGGGGTCCCACTTCGGTCATAAAATAGAAATAGATGCAATGGTAATCACCATTGCCCTGCATGGTGGATCAGTCATGTTAGGTGATTACACAGAGTGAAACCCTTCCTAGATATGATCTACATTTGGGCTGATGTTCAAAATATGCCAACAGCAGTAATTGAGAAGTGATATGAAATATGGCTTTGGATGTAACGAGACACCTGGACCCTAAGCGCACAGTGGATTATTTATTCTACTTCTAAAAACAAATGAAGTCCTTTTGAGGAAAAAACAAAAAACAAAAACATAAGTGGGTTAGGACTGAGTCCTATCCAGGCTTTCATTGTTGAGATATTCTATGGCTCCAATGACTCCTATCTAATTTCATGACCAGCATCATTGTTATACAAACTAAATGTATTATATAAAGAATATTTCTAAATAATATAAACATTGATAAACAAGAGTATTTATATCAAAATAGATTCAGAAAACAAGATGCAAGATTTTAAATAGGTTTTTTACTATTAATATCATAACATAGTCAACATGTCGTCATAAGGAGTTGTTGATTTGGGTTAGGGTTTCGGCTATAGTCACGTTAATGAATCTCCATCATGGACTAGTGTTTGAGCCTTTGAAGAAGAAAAAAAAAGACTCTGTCTCAGGTCTGTTTGCTTTCTCACAGAGATTAATGGCGATTTGAAGTTAAAAGAGTGTGGGCGGGGCTCCAAGCACGTGGACTTGTTTACTTCCCTGCGCGAGCTCAAGTTCAGATCTCTCCAACCCGCCCTGCGCGCTCCCGCACAGCCCCGCCCCTGGCTCTGCGCTCACCCTGCACGAGCATAGCACGAGATTGCGCAACACAGTTCCGGTGGTGTTTTCCTGCTGTGTGTGTATTTGTGTAAGGTCTGCGGTGCAATGCATGAAATAATAATGTAAAAAATAATAATAATAATAATAAAACAATCCAAACAAAAAAAAGTTTTTAAAGTTTTAAGAAAGGGCGGATAGCGTTTTGTATAACACCATATCCAGCCTGTATACATGCTGTAATTTGTGATCATTAGATTTTTCACGTAATAGCTTGATATTTGTCCATGTAAACACGCGACATTTTCATGCAACATCGTCGTGTGTATGGGATTTTCTTTTGGTTCTTACGTGGTAGCCACACACTGCATATTTATGGAGCAGCCGTGATCTGAATGCAGCCATCAGCTGACGGTATTCATGCACGTGAGCTGCTGTTTATTCTTCGCACGTGAACTGGCGAGCTGCACGTGGTCTACGTGCAGGTTCGCGAGCCTAATTACACCGAAAGTCCAAAAAAAAAAGAGAAAAGAAAAAAACAAGTCGCGCACACTAACCCACCAAGTTCGACCGCCTTTGCACTGATTACGGCACGTTTTGATAAGGTTATGCCAATGTCACGACATAGATTTTCGTCCAGAGCTGCATTAATTTCTCTCCAAGATCTTGTATTGATGATGGGAATGTCAGACCGCTGCATAAAGTCATTTCCAGCACATCCCAAAGATTCTCCAAGGAATTGCCGTCTTTAAGCTGTGGTGGTCAACCCATGTGTGAAAATGATGTCTCATGGTCTCTGAACCACTCTTTTACAATTTGAGCCAGATGAATCCTGGCATCATAGTCTTGGAATATACCCAGTCCATCAGGGAAGGAAAAAAAATCAGTTGATGGAAAAACCTGGTCATCCATTATTTTCAAGTAGGCAGCTGACCTTTTTGGGGGGAGCACATAACATTGCTGAACCTAGACCTGACCAACAGAAGTAACCCCAGATCTAGGCATGATGGGTGCATCGCTGCGTCTCTTCTTACCCTGATACACCCATCACCCTGGAACAGGATAGATCTGGACTGATCAGACCATATGAGCTTTCTCAAATGCTCCACTGTCCATTGTTTATGCTCCCTGGCAAATTAAAGTGTTTTTTTTCCCCTCTGGTTAGCCTCTGGTCAGTGGTTTTCTTAAGCACATTTCCACATGCATTGCGCATGGAAAAATGCTTTTACTTCTACTGTTAAACAGAGCCATGGGTTTTACTGTAGTTTTATTTTGTTATTTTATTTTTTCAAGAAAAAAAAGTGTTTTATTAATACGTTGGTAGTTTCAGCAATATAGCAGTTAGTAGTTTAATCGATTGTTTCCTTTGCTTGGTGCAGGCCAATAATTTGACCCTTCTGAAATAGAGTAAAATCTTTGCCTTGACCACGTGGTTATTTAAGAAATGAGAAGCTACTCATTGCATCTGTAAGCGTTAAATAACTTCTTGTCAGGTGAACCATATAATTACTACAATAATTATTCAGTGGAACGCACTTACCTATTTGCTTAGTTAATCCAGATGGTTAAATTTTTGGCTGGGCAGAGTACAGTTTATACAAGCATTAACAAATATTTATGCACAAACAAATACACATTTTTCAGGTTGCCAGAACATGAAAAGGATCTATCTGTTTACCAAACAGGCAATGTGTTAATTCAAGTATTTGTACTATAGGCTCAGGCGGTTGAGACTTCGTCTGCTAATCAGTGGGTGAGGATTTGAGCCCCTCCACACCTCCAAACCTATACCCTACACAAAATTAATGTGCCACTACCAGTCCCCAAGGCTGTGTGGGAAAGGACTAGCATGAGGCTAGCAACTTAGAGCTTTAAAAACCACCGAAACAACGGAGCTCGCCCACCAGTGTGCTCAACAGCACGCAAGGAGAAAACAATCAGTCTCACATACAGTCAAGTGCACATTTTCACAGCTTAGCACACAAAATCAAAATGTGATTTATTACAACCAGACAGACCATCATAAATGTAATATTTTACAATACAATATTTTACAACTGCAGGAAATGCAATCAATGTTCTGTATGCAATTAAGGCAAAAACCTTTTATTAACAACATGGTAACTTAATACACTACGCATATATTCTGCTTTGCTTAGTCATTTGTAAGCAAAAATAACTGGCCCAAAAACAGTCCATATTAGTTCTTAATACACATGTCATTTCTCTTCCTACACGTGTCCTGGATCCTGGATTATCACCTGCTCTGATGGACTCAGAGCCCTGTGGAAACTGATGCATCCATGATCCATGCCCATCACCTGCTCGCATCTATCTCTGCTGCCTTATTTAAAGAGCTTTAATGTCCTCCAACTCAGCAACATCATCAGCTATTAGATTAGCACACTGTGAACTGAGGCACCCATTTCCTCTGGCCTCTGGGGATTATGGCTTCCTGCAGTAATCTTTCATAAGCGCTCAGAGAGGCCCAGAGCCAATATATCATACAGGTTAAAACAAAGCAGTTATAGAATGGCTGCTGTCTTCTGCCAGTGCAAGAAAATGATTTGTACACACATCCAAACATCATCTGACAATTATCTAATTTGTAGTGCAAAGCAAAATCCTAAATGCTGAATGAACAATTGTAGTGTTAGATTGAAGATTGCAGTCCTGATGGACTTTTTAAAGCAAAAATTCAGCAATTCATTCAGTCAATTCAGTTAGGATTTCACTATTTGGTTGTTTATTTAAGGTTCTCAGGGTGAAAAATCTAACTGGTGATCACATGCATCTGTAGCATTCTATACAATTAATATCTATAACCAGAGCAATAACCAGGATCGCAATTTTTGTGAGGTGCACGTGTCCTCATTGTCCAGTCTTTCTTTTCTCGCTTGTTTTTCTTTACTAATTAATTACACCTCTACTAAGGCAAGGTATAACAGCTAACTACCAAGAACATTTGACCAACAATGGTGCGAGTGGTTTGTATCTCACAAATTGACAATTGCACTCTTAAACACATTTACATTCGCAAGCACTTATAGAAGTAACACCATGCAGTTATCCAGTTAGTTAGCCAATCATGTTGCAGAAGCCAAATGCATTAAATCATACAGATACAGGTGGGTTAAGTAGAGCTCCAATACTATGTTTAACATTGACATTTAGATAACATTTTTCTTCTTGAAAAGTGACTTGGTTGTCTGCTTTTGTCGACTCTTCGCCACCATGTTTAGCCTGTTGTACATGAGGTGCTTTTCTGCTCACCACAGTTGTAAAGTGTTTATTTGCATTACAATCGCCTTCCTGTCAGCTCCAAACAGCCCGGCTATTCTCCTCTTACCCTTTTCTGTGGAAAGTCTACAGACAGTTGTGTATTTCCTACCAACCATGGAGCAGTTAAAAGTCACGGATAACATTTTCCTTATTCTGATGTTTGATGTGAACCAATGCTCTTGACCTGTATCTACATGGTTTTATGTAAACACTGCTGCCACATGATCGGCTAATAATTGCACGAATAAGGAGGTGTGCAGGTGTTTCTAATGAATTGTTGTGACATAGATTCAAACATTTCTATAATACCTATGTCAGATGTCTTTCAACAAAAGAGTGATAAATGGAAGTGTGTTATCTCTTCAGAGTTGAACAATAATCAGAACTGATCATACAAAGGTTTTCAACATTGTAGACTGCATGCAGCTACTACTATACACTATCAGGATGTCACAGTTAGGTTCAGACCCCGGTCTCCTCACATCTAGCCATGGCCATGTGAATACCCACATAATTTCACAAGTGAGTGTCTTATTTACAGTAGAACAGCTTGTAATCACAAGTGCTACCTTGTTGTGTAACTTGATTAACACTTTTCTCCTTTATCCAGCATATTGTTGTTTAGTATGTAGGCCCTTTTGGGTGAGATTTCTCGCAGTCTTCCTGTACTCTTGTTGCATGATTTTCCATTACTTCATTACTCAGTCACCTGTGGTGCAGACTTGCAATCATTTTCCTATCGAATGACACCTGCTATTCAAGTAAGTATCACCAGCTGGACGATGAAAAACAAACTATTGATGACAGTGGGAATGAAGCCTGTTTTTAAGCTGATCTGAAACTCATAATATTTTTTTCCTTGTTTTCACTGGTCTCTGTCCAGCATTGTCTCCCACAATTGAACTATGTTTGAAAAAATTGTTTGCACATTTGAATGCTTTATGTATTTCTCTTTTTCTTGCATACAGACTCCATCTGACACTCAAGGATGCTTTGTACACTCCTGAAGCCTAAAACGTACAGCACATCATGTATTTATGCTGTTCATTGCAGTTCCCTCCGAGATTTTGTGACAACAGTCTTATTTGGATGTGTTCCGATGTGTGTTTGCTCACATGTTTGCATAATGCACGTGTGTACGCTACCATGGTTACTAATGGAATCCTAAGAGATGGTGCAATGTTCTCTCTAGAGGGTTCCATCTCCTCCTTCCTGTGTGTGTGGGGGTTTTGTGAGCATATACAGTATGTATACATCCAGATGATACTCCTTGAACGAGTACTCCAGTATTTTCAGTCTAATCTTTAGCAGCTGTACTGTATCTGTGAGCAGCATGTATCTACAGTATGATGGCTGGTTCTGATATTAGACAGAAGAGCAAAACTTGAATATTTATATATAGCTTGACAATGAAACTATTATCAATATATCAGACAGTCTCATTGATGTTTGTCAAGTCTTTAATGCTCTATTAGGATCTATTGGGTGTTTCCTCCATATGCCAAACATGGTAAATAAAAAACTTTTAACTCCAAGCTTTGTCATTTGTCATCCTGTGTAATTTGTACTTTGACTGGGGTAAATAATCCACCTGGTTCACATTCGTTACACCCGTGACTGTATTTCACGTGTTTTCTCAGTCCCTGCTTGTGACGGGTGAGTCATCGAAGTAGACTGAAAATAATATGAAAACCAAATAGTCCAGTAGCAGTAAGCCAAATATAACCCAAATTAAGCACAAAAATATATGGAAATGGGAGTCTTCTTGATGGACTAGAAAGAAATTAACCATACTTCAGTATTTTTTTTTTATTAGTGTTTCTCTACTTTTGTGATTGAACTGAATTCCATCAATGCATATACAAGCATATAAATAATAAAGGTAAAAAAGAAAAAAGGAAAAAAGAAACAGCTGTTTTTGTGTACAATACAATTTAACGGAGTTTATATGGCATGCCAGCATATACAGTTAAAATGAAAACATTTGCATGAAGTTTGATTATCTTGGAAATATCATCCAATATCACATCCAGATGATACTCCTTGACCGAGTACTCCAGCATTTTCAGTCTTTTTAAATTGATTTTATTTTTGCTTTGAATCGTTTAGGCCCTGCAATTGATTGGCACCCTGTCCAGGATGTCACCCGCCTTGCGTCCAAAGTCTCCAGGCCCCCCATGACCCTGAATACAGGATTAAGCAGTATAGATGATGAGTGAGTGAGTGAGTGAGTGAGTGAGTGAATCGCTTAGACAAATTGTATCACACTGCTTGTCAGACTATAAAGCTAGCTACAGGACATACGCAAAACCACCCATTTGATCCCCCCCAAAAAAGTTATAAATTGAAGTTATTGTTTTATGTTTCCCTTGTATTTGCAACACTTCAAATATGCTACACTTTGCATTATGCTTCCCATCAGTGTTTCTTGCATCTAAACCTCACACACACCAAGATTTTCTGCTGATGCTGAATGCTGTTTCTTCATAAGTCATCCATTACCTTTGCCGTTTGACAATCTACCAGAAAAACAAAGTGGTCTCTAGTGAGAGCTTACAGTAACTGCTTAGTAATGTGTACTGCAGAATTGATATACAAGCTTATCAATAATAGAGTTACTGCACACTGTGGGAAGCACTGATTATCCAGGTGGTTAGAGTGTGTCTTTGTGCTTGTGACATGGCAATAAATGTTGTTTTGAACATCAGCTTATTAATCATTTTCTTAAACAGACACGTTTTGCTGAGATCTGAAAAAGAATATCACTGCGGGCAAACGTACTGCAAGAGGTCTGATCTTCCATCTCCAAAGTAGAATTTCTCATTTTCAAGATCACTGGGTAGTCCAGTGTGACTAACTGTACAGCTGATTCAGAATACAATCCAGGATTGAGGCCCAACATTGGCACTGTGGTAGTCGTGGGATTCGAACACAATTTTCCATCCGAGAAATCCTGCTGAGTTATAACAGCTTTCTTTGTTTCCTTATCTCCCACTTACTGTCCACTTAAATGTAACTCCCAAGCCATTTTCTGGAATGTATTTTTTCTTTCCAGTTTTAGAGAATCATAAAACCTCCATTTGTTCTGTATCTGCAAAGTCACAAATCTCCTTAACTAGCTACTAGCGTACAGCTTTATGAGACACACGATAGGCTCATTGGCCCAGACTGAAATGTTAGCTTGCCAGTTTATGACAGGATAGAACCTCCCCACCTCTACACACATCCCCCCCCCCCCCCCAATTTATTTATTTTTTTATTGCACTTCAGAGACAGTTCATGCAAAGACCAATTTTCTTATCTTCTATCAGAAAGGTGTACTCCGCCTGCCCTCCGGACCTGCCTAACTCATCCTGATGGACACACTTTAGCAAAACCAGTTTGCTAAAATTGAGCAGTGTGTGCAGGACATACGAGATTGGATGTTAATTAATTTTCTTCTGCTTAATCCTGATAAGACAGAAGTTCTAGTCATAGGACCACAAGTAGCTAGAAGTAAGCTTTCTGATCAGACTGTAACTTTAGATGGCCTTTCTGTTCCATCAAGTGCAACAGTTAAAGACCTCGGTGTGATTATAGATTCCAGCCTTTCGTTTGAAGCTCATGTAGATAATATCACCAGGATAGCTTTCTTTCACCTTAGAAATATTGCCAAGATAAGAAACATATTGTCACTAAATGATGCAGAAAAACTAGTTCATGCTTTTATCACCTCTAGGTTGGACTATTGTAACGCCTTACTGTCTGGTTGTTCAACTAGGTGTATAAACAAGCTTCAGTTAGTACAGAATGCAGCAGCGAGAGTCCTCACTAGAACCAGAAGATACGAGCACATCACCCCTATCTTATCTACACTGCATTGGCTCCCTGTGAAATTTCGCATCGATTTCAAGATACTACTTTTGACATTTAAAGCACTAAATGGTCTCGCGCCACAGTATTTGAGTGAACTGTTAGTGTCTTACGATCCGCCACGCCTACTTCGATCAAAGGATGCAGGCTGCCTGTCAGTACCACGTATTATTAAAACTACAGCAGGGGGCAGAGCTTTTTCTTACAAAGCCCCAAAGTTATGGAATAGTCTTCCTGTTAATGTTCGGGACTCAGACACAGTCTCAGTGTTTAAGTCTAGGCTAAAAACTTATTTATTTAGCCAAGCATTTTTGTAAATAGATTAACCTTAGGTAAAGGAGCAGATCTGGGGGACTCATGGACGTAGAGTATTCTGGTGAACTGGTATGTTTAGATGCTGTCTCATTGTTCACTCAGGTTTGTTGACGGTGAGGTGATTGGTTGCTTTGCATCTGAGGGAGCCCTCATGTTTGTGTTTCCTTCTGGCTCTCCCTTTTAGTTATGCTGTTATAGTTAGTCCTGCCGGAGTCCCTGCTTGCACTTTGCACTAATATACATTCACCTTATACATGTTGACTGTGACCATACCTAACTGCCATCTCTCCTTATTTTCTGTTCTCTCCTTTTCTGCTCTCTCTCTCTCTCTCCCTCTCTCCTTTCCCTCTCTCTGTCTCTCTGTCGAGCTATACATGTTTGCTCCTGAGTTGCCAGTGATCCAGACCCCTCTGCCCTCTGGAGCCGTCTAACCCGTCCTGGAGTCCTGCTTCTGGTTGGAGATCCCGTCACATGGATGCCCCGTGTGGTCTGCCTGGATGCGCTTGGTGGCTGGGGATGGTTTCCATGAAGACTGTCCTATCATCGATTGATGCTCTGGGGACCTGTGACTTCAGTTGTTCGATAGCTCAGGACTGGAATCTGGAATCTCCTACAGTCTACCTGGAACAAACTGGACTCCTTTTAATTTAAATTTTAACACATCTCCTGTTACACTGAACTTCCAGTACACATTATTATGCTGATCATTCTCTGCTATCCGTTATCACCCAGATGAGGATGGGTTCCCTGTTGAGTGTGGTTCCTCTCAAGGTTTCTTCCTATTACCATCTCAGGGAGTTTTTCCTTGCCACCGTCGCCCTCGGCTTGCTCATCAGGGACAATCTTATCATTTTGATTCATACACATTGCATAAAAACTTACTTCTTTTTATTGTGTAAAGCTGCTTTGCGACAATGTCAATTGTTAAAAGCACTATATAAATAAAATTGAATTGAATTGAAATTGAATTGAACTTTTACTTGGAGGTCCATGTCCCTGAAAAATCACTCATTGCCACTGAAGATAATCTCACTAGGACTGTCTACAGACCACCATGGGTATATTGTGGATAGTATCACCATGACACATTTACATTTAGACATTTGGCAGACTTTCTCATCCAGAGCAACTTACAAAAGTGCTTTGAAGTTTCCGTCACTTTACACTGGGGCACTAGTGTTATTAGTGACACCCTAAAGATGGCAGTTGATGTATCACACAGAAGAGGAGGTTACCTTTGACTAAAAAAATGTTTCCCTCTTCCTCTTCCTCTTTTATATCCAGATTTCTATAAAGCTTTGTTACTAATAAAATCTATAATAAATTAAAATTATTATTATTATTATTCATACGCAGTATGATATGCAGTGAAATGCTTAGATGACTGTTTGTGACCCAAAATGGCAACAGTAAAATATTATATACCAAGTTGTTACAACAAAATAAAATAAAGTAGAAAGTAGAAATATGTTTTTTTTTTAATTGCTTATAATGTGAGCTTTACATTACTGTGAGCCATTAAAATTACCCCGAATTCCTTAGACCCAGTCTTAAAAAAAAGTTAAATGTGGCATTATAGTATGAAAAGAAATCATTTTGAGGATGATGACATAAAAGTATGAAATAAAGATTGTGTACTTGTGTGATTTTTTTGTTTTTGTTTTTTAGTAAGACTTTTATGATGTCATTATGTTTTGTTTTGTTTTCTTCAAGGTTTTCTGAGGTAAAGCCCTTATCTTTTTTTCATTATCTATATTTTTAGTTTGATCCAAAGCCCTTTTATTCAAACACATATTTCTGGATAATAATAATGATAATTTTCATTTAATGTTCATGTACTGCCAAATCAGTTAACACTCTCACTCACTCACCATCTATATCGCTTAATCCTGTATTCAAGGTCACGGGGGCCTGGAGCCTATCCCTGAAGACTTAGGGCACATGGCAGGGTGCACCCTGCACAGAGTGCCAATCCATCACAGGGCACAGACACACACACACATACACTCACTCATTCACACACTACGGGCAATTTGGAAACGCCAATTGGTCTAACCTACATGTCTTTGGACTGTGGGAGGAAACCGGAGTACCCGGAGGAAACCCACCAAGCACGGGGAGAACATGCAAACTCCATGCACACAGAGAATCGAGCCTGGCCGGGGATCGAACCCGGACCCTGGCGGTGCAAGGCGACAGTTAACAATTATAACCAATTATTTGCTAGACTGTTCGACAAAAAAATATTCATCTTATACTTTATCAGGCACTCCCTGTGGTATCACTTAATTATTGTCAAGAGCCACCTCCAAACTGCAGTGGGAAATCTTTAAAAGTTGAGACAAAAACTAAATTGTATCAGCTTGGTTTTCAGAGGCACTACACCTACCTTCCTTTGTGTAACTACTTAAACACCTCCTATAATACTTCAAAGATACTCTATACTCGTCAAAGCTGCCTTTTGAGCTTGGTCTGAAATATGTTCTTGGCTCAAAAACATCTGGAGAACATCTACTGCTGTATCCAGGTCCAAATTTTAAGCATGTATGAAACCAGAAAAATAAACTAAAAAACAAGAGAGCTGTTGTCAAAGTAGGTTGGACTGAACTGAGAGAGTAATCAATAACAACTATTGAGGGGGCGGGGGTATGCACAGAGGATTAAACCCAGCTGGAAAAACATCACATAGGTTAGGTCTTCCTTTTGTGTAGTAAAAAAATAACAGTTTTGAACATGTTTCTCGGCATACTGTAATACAATCACATAAGAACCACTCTAATAACATGTTAGACTAATAACAGTTAATTTCAGCATTTCAACTCTTTTATAATCTGACCAATTTTACACTGTGACCATGCTTTAAAAATTATATCAGAAATTGTTAATATCAGAATTGTTTTCCAAATGCTTCAAATGTTTTTTGTATCCTATGGGAATTCTCTTTCCTGTGTAGTCCAAAATGTTCTAGAAGCACCCCCCTGTGAGACTGGCAGTATAAACAGTATTGAGTTTGGGACTGTATGTTCCTTTCTAAATGTTGTGGGTTTATTATGGTACAATAGTCCTCCTCTTTTAGGCCATCTCTGTGAGGAAAAGTAACTTTACAGGGCTCATAGGAGGACTGAACTGTGTCTTTGGTATGTTTCTGACGGTTTAACTTGGAAACATGTATTTGTGTCTGAAAAATATCAGAGTTCAGTTTTTAAGGGGATGCCATCTCCCACACAAACATGTCTTCTTGTAAAAAATAATACTTTCTTTCAACATACATTTCTGGATTACCCGGGCCATTATATTATTTAAAGTCAAGCATGATTTTTTTTTTCCTTTCCATGTCAAATATTGTTAAAAAAAAAAGTATTCAGATCAAGCAGTAGACGTTTTCTTTTAATCGATGGATGGGTTTATTATTTTAAGCAAATATTTATCCATTCTGTCTCCACATATAGAGGTCCATGACTAAAATACAAGACATCAAATCTATATGCTTATTAACACTTCATTATGCTTTTACCATAGGTGGTAAATTTTTTGCTGACTGCTCAGTTTTTGGCTCATACTCCTGGGTTAGTCTTGGGGGGGGGGGGGGGGGGGTCCTCTGACATTTGAACTCTATGTATCAGTTAATGGCTGCCATATTGATGCAAACATTAAGTGGTACCACCTCACAGCTCCAGGGTGAGGTTTGATCCTGAGCTCAGGTTAAGGTCTGTGTCGCTTTTCACATGTTCTTCTCATGTCTTTGTAGGTTTTATCCACCTGCCCTGAACAGGATCTGGATTATAATAGCTTAATAGGTGCATATTTGGAATTGTGTTAACATTTTAGTTGATATTATTAGGTATTAATATGGTGGCATAGTGGCTTAGTGGTCAGCACTGTTTCATAGCACCTCCAGGGTTCAAGGTTCGAATATAGCCTCTGGTCTGTGTAGTTGTGTGAGAATTGGATGGTCTGCTGTGGTGTCCCCTTGATCAGCCGAAAGACCAACAACAACATCCTGGTTTACAGAGCGCTTTGAAGTTTCCGTAATTGGATAGATCTTTGCACAAGAAACAGATAGGTCTTTGGTCTGGTTTCTTCCCACAGTCTAAAGACACACAGTTTTAGGCAGACTGTTATTTTAAAATTACCCATAGTGCATGAATAGGGATGCTTATGTCTTGCATTGGGTTCGCATCCCACCCATGGTGTCCCTGTCCTCTGCTTTAAATTCTCTCTACACAATGTTAAATGAATGGATGTATGGATGACTACATGATTATTTGGCAAACTGATTAGATCTTTGGTGCTTGATCAAAGTAAAACTAGTAGGTCATGTGTCATCTGAACACTACAAATCAGCTCCCATGTATTATATTATTGTAAACAGAGCTACACCCAAACCTTTTTGGAAATTGTAAATATGATGGATATATAATAAGCAGTCTTATCGGCTTAATTTTATGGTTTTAATGAGTACAGTAGTATACAGTGCTGAACAGTTTAGCGCTATGCAGCTGTATTTTACACGTTTCCTGGCTCTCACTCTATCACGGCGCCACATCCAACGGAATTCCATGAAGGGAGTCGGTTTCTTTTCTTTTTTTTTCCTTCTTCTTCTTGTATCCGGTTTTAAAAGAGAGAGAGACGTGTGTCGCCGAAGGCTAGTCCAAGCTCAGACTAGTTGTAGACAGCACGCCCGACTTCTAAAGCAGTGTTCCGCTCTTTATCGCTGTGCCTGGAAAACACTCTGTTCCGGCCCCCCTTGTTCTTTTTTCATCTGTTCGCCCAACCGGAAGTAATCATCTCGCTTTGTTTACGAATGGACATCGCGTTCCTTCCTTTATTCGCCCCGGAGCGTGTAGTCATGGCAATATCCGGTGCTGCGCGCCAGCCTCGTTTATATCTCCTTTTAATAAGCTCTGACGGTGTTGTTTTGACCAGCAGCCCCGGTTTGTTTAACTGATATGTCACTTTCTTCTGTTTATACAAGTCAGTCGTGTTTTTATTTTATTTTGTTACATGTAATAATAAAAACAGGACACAACTACGTTAGATTTAAAATTATAATGTTTATTTATTTATTGCATGTGCCTATCCTCTTTCAACACAAATAAAATAGATATTCTACCAAGATACTTTAAATGATCGTTTAATATAGCATTAGGACATCACGACAAATAGGATATGACATTCTGGACAATGGAAGACACAGCAAGTTCAATTAATATTTTTACTCGATTATACTCCAGGAATACTGCTGAATTTTAAGTTTAATAAAGTTGGCAGAAAGAAAATGTACAAACAGCAAATAGTTCATCTCTGTGTAAAATCTTTCAGCAAATACATTAAGAGTCTTTACACATTTGGTTCCTTTTTGTAAACTAATTTCACCTTTTTTGTGTGTAAATATTGCATATCAATAGGGTGAACAGATGATACTTAAAATAATTTTTTTGTTGTTTTAAAAAAGCAGGATTTGCCCTTGAATCAAGTTGTTTTTTTCTTTCTTTCAGAATTACTTAATAAAGTGTCTTGTGTCTCTTGGTTAAGTCGTCTAGTAAAAAAATCTATAATTATGGTATATATTAGCTGAAAGAATAAGCAGTTCATCTGTGCAACCTGTCAGACATGTAATGCTTTCTGTGTTTAGTTATTTTGCTTTGCTATTTATTTTAGAGATTAGTTCTTAATCCTTTTCAGCCAGAAGAGATCTCATAAGTTTACCCTTCAGCAAAATACTCGTCTAATAATATCTTTGTGCACAGTTTGCACTGTTGTACAGGGGTAAATAAACAACGGCAACCAGGGTTTATTTTGGTTTACTTCTCCCTCGCACACATCTTAAATGAGTTACATGCACTACATTCAAAAGTGTCATGTATTACAATCTGGAGCTGCTTGCCGTCACAGTGTCGCCTGTCAACAACTGGCAACCCACCGTGAAGTGCCTGTGTTTCTACCAGTTACTACACACACCATACACCAGTGACAGGAGAAAAAAAATGGAGGTATAAAGTGTGGCCGGTGTGGTGAGGGAAACATAAAAGGGCACAAATTTATCATACAGGCACACACATACATTTTATATAATGTTTGTGTGTGTATAAAATTGGTCATAAAAATAACACTTAATCTTTGTCAAGGTAGGCAATTGTCATGTGCAACAACCACATGATTTAACTTGCATATTTCAGACATATTTCCAAATTATATTATATTATAAGTGGCCTCTTTCGTATAGAAACTCCGTATTCAAGGTGAGATTAAATAAGCATCTATAAAAATATGATAGATATAATTTACATCTTTAGATCTCTCTTATTACATAGGTCCTAATTCGTATATTTCAGCAAATTCTAGATCAATGAAACAGTAAGGCTTTGGATTGGAATAATAATAATAATAAACAAAACATAAATCAGCATTATGGTTGAATTTTGTACACCCACAATAGACTCTTCCTGAGGTAGGACATGTAGCGGTCTCCTGGGTCTTTGTTGCTAATCAGTAAATGTCAGAAATTTTATTTGTTATACTAGAAATAAATAAATCATTAAATATGTACCTTTGTAGAGGTCTGTATGTTTGGTAAGTAAATATTAGACATTCTGGGTGTGTTTATTTTTTGCAGGGCATGAGTGATGAGGTGTGGCTGTATTCTATTAATTTCTCCTGGGCCATCCAAATATGACTAAAGTGTTTACGACAATAAAAAATAAACTATACATCATACACAACACAACACAAGTTTGTGACTGTTGTCACCTATAGAGCAGCAATTTGCAGTTCCTGAATTACAGAGCAGAGCCTGGATAGTATCAAGATGTACTCTGTCAGGAACGCAGAGTGAGGGTCGAAGGTCAAAGTTCATCTACAGCAGCAAAGTTGAGCTGCGGCCGCCGCCGCCTCCGGTCATGGACGCATGTATGCGATGATCAATCTGAAGAGGAGGGGGCGGGGGGGACAGGGGTGTAGAGAGACACAGTATTTAAAGTCAGCAATAACGTGTGAAGTGAGTGCAATATTTCTGACCATGCATGCCCATCCTTATAAAAATCAAGCCCCCCACATCTCACGTTTTGTTGTCTACTGCTAACTTCTATTATAGACAGATTGTGTATGTCATGGATTAACTTTTCATGCACAGTCACGTTTAAATCCCACTCAGATAAATGGGGATGAGGGTGGGAGAGCAATGACAGCACTTACATCAACTTTGTCAGCTACTGGGCACCATAGATAGACTAATCCCAATACAATGCCATTTTAATCCCACTGGAATTACAGTCACTGACTAAAGGAATGGAGGAAAATCTCCAGCTTTGGCTCAGCAGGGTGAATGATGGTTCCAGAGGGCATTAATTACATAATCTAATCAAAAAAGTGCAAAATAACTGTACAGTCAGAGAACTAACTGTTAAGGTTGCTTTCAGACATAGACAAAAAGATAGATAAATAAATAAATCATTGCTGTTAAGGGCTAGACAGTCAGCCAAAATTGCCCAATATTAGACAATACTAGCTAGGACCTGGAGAGCATTGCTATGGATACAGTGTGTACATCACATAAACACACTTCTTGTACTAAGGAGAACAGACTAGAAAGAGAATACATCCAGGTCTTATAGGAAATGTGCGAAACTGCTGCCCTTATTATGAGCCATCATCCTTACCTACGCAATTAATCATCAGCTTTGCTCGCCGAGCCCTTGACCTTTCTTTCCTATTTTTACTGCTGCTTATTTACTTACTCATGTCCCTTTTGAACAGGGCTGTTTATACCTATTTTTCATTACCCAGTCTTTTTCTGTTTCCAGTCGAGACTTTGCCCATCATAACAGGCTGATGCAGCATGTTTTGGAGGCCATTCTCGTTTACGTGTCCTCACACAGCAGGCCAGGCATTAATCCACAGAGTGCAAGCTATTGTAATGCTGTTCACTATGAAATGGTTCGATGGCCCTAAAGCTGGCACATAAAGCTGGTTCAAGCCCCTTAGGAAGCATTCTCCTTTGCAAAACTGCTGATGGTTCAGAAGAGAGGAAACCAGGCCAAGAACGATGTGAAAATCTTCCGTCACCCCCTATCACATCACCCTATTTCTCAGCCTTGTTCTTACAAAAGTGGGAAAATCAGTCAAATGTATGTAGAATACATAGGAGACAATTAAGGAAGGCCTTTTCTCAACATCAACCTGCAGTTTCCCAGAGCAAAGCTATTCAAAGCCAATTATGTAGCATCATGGACACTTGAAGGAAAATGTTGTATAACAATTCCTCGATAATGACTGGGGTATCCTAAAGCTTGTAGTTCCCCCCCCCCCTCACCCAACCTACACAGCTGAGTGTTTGTCCTCCACAACTATTCACCTCTCTCTAGCTATAATTACCCTGAGTACATAATGTACAGTGTTCAAACACTGATCATGATATACTCCATGCCCACTTGTTATACCTGAACAAAAAAAAAAACGCCCTATAGCGATCCCTCTGCAAATAAATAATTATATGCTTAACATTCCAGAAATTACAATGGTCAGTATTTACTGTGGTACTTTGAAATTAATGTTAAGCACTCCACCTTTTTACTTTGCAATGTGTGGACAGGGTAAAACTGAGCAGCCCACTAAATGGAACCTTCTTCAAGACAACAATTATGTCTTAACAGCCCCCAAAAAACAATTCGATGGGCATCAAAACCACTACAAACAGGAGATCGACTTCTAACCAGGACCACTTTTGAGGATACCAACCAAGAACACTTTAAAAAGTAGAGCATTTATGTAAGGGACAGCCATGTAAACAACATACGCATGGCATGAAATGGCATATCTGCTAATTTAAGTATTTTTGGGTAAAGATGTCAAACTATTCCGGCTGAGGAGCAAGACGCCATCTGGCTCCTCTGGAAATCATACTGTGCAGTAGCCTTAATGATGGATCTAGACTTATGAAGAATGAAGGACTAAAACTGCATTTTATGCTCCCAGCAAGCATGCAGACTTAATAGAAATCGGTTGACATCTGCCTCATTCAGTGTTGAACTGGATGTGAGGTCTATTTGAGGACAGATTTGTTTTGGACCTGCTGGAGCTCGAGCGTGTCCGTGTGTGTAAACGCCTCTTATTCCCTCACCACAAGCTGCTGAACAATGTCTAATCTCCGCTTTCCCTTAAGCATAATCTCCTTCTCATGTCCCAGTCTAAATGTGGGTAATGTTGATGGTGTTGCTGCGGTTATCTTAGGTTGGAACATCCCAGCCTAGTTTAGCCACTGAGGCTTTACAGGGTGGGGAGAGTCTGAAAATACTGAATGCATATTAGATAACCAGGTGTCTGACTGGGTTAAAGGTGGTGATTTTAGGTCTCAAGTGAAAAAGGACGGAATAGAAATGCTCACCTAAAATGCAGCTGATTAATGTCTAATCTGACAGAAAACTCTTGAAATAGCTCAAATTAGCCAACTATCATGCAGTCTTTTCTGAATTGTCTGTCAATCACACAGGCCAACAGTGCTAATGAAAATGAATGGCATGAAGAAGAAAACAAGGAAAGGGAAAGAGATGGGGGAGGTGCGTGTGCATACGCATACGCGCGAGAGAGAGAGAACGGAGGAGAATGTGTGTAGGAGGGTTGGAGAAAGAAAATTAAAGAGAAAAACAACAGGTCAGAATGGGTTTAAGGCCGTGGACCGAGAGGGGCAGATTTCAGGCAGAGAGAGTAAGAAAAATAATGTAAAAGAAGGAATGGTGCTGTTATACTGAGCATGCTCACAGCTCTAGCTGGCTGCTTGCTTCTAAGGCCAGGGGTGAATGAGTGCCATGCTGAAACCTGACCAGCTTGAGCAAAACAGTTCCAGTGCCTACGTGTCTGTGTGCTTGCATTTATGGGTTTCTATTCAGAATGGTCTTACCACAGATCCTTTTTCCTTGCTACACTCAATCTCTCTCTGTATTAATCAAAAACAGCTATAGGAGTAAATCCTGCTTTTATTAATTCATTAATTTATAAGTTAGTTAGGTTGTTTGTTTAAATTTCCTGCCTCTTAGCTCCAGTCTCTCTGATTCTCTAAGGGACACGCTCAACTAACCCCTGTCCTGGGGCCGAAGCAGATGGTGTGCTGTCATTAGTGTATTGTCTGTGCTGCTGCCATGCCTGATAAGAGGCCGAAGTGAGTGGAGTAGCAGGTGCACTTAGACACTCGCATCTCACTGCTTGGCCATCTGCCACACACACAAACACACACTCACAAATGCACACACAAACTCAAGGAGGCCCTAGAACCCTGAAAGATACAGGGTGACAGTTTGAGCGTTTGATTAACTGTCTATACACCACTCTAGGATTCCTACTCTAGGGACCCATCCCCTCGCTCTTTTACTCTATCAGTTTCACTTCTACACACGAAAGGCTGACAATATAGGTTACATCGCATGCAACATGAGTGGCGACAACATGCATGACACACGAGGCAACTTGAAGGGTGAAAGGTTATTCACTTTGCTTTAAATGACCGTAGTGATGTTTGAAGGAAAGAATGAAAGGAGGGCTTAGATCATGGGCATGTTAATAATAACAGCTGTGCTTCAATTTGGAATTTAAATAACGGATTAAACATAATTACAAAAACTGATCTCTGCTTGTTTGTGTAGGACTTTATAATGTTTACATCTGCTTAAAGCAGCAGTTTGAACACTATTAGATTCAAGATATCCCAAACAATGTTACTCATATATTAATATCTTATATGATTAAATGCCTTTAACAATGATCACACTGGATGATGTGGATAAAATTCATCTTGCCAAAAAAAAAAAAAAAAAAACCCACACACAAAATATCTTGATTTTAATCTTTTTCCATCTTAAAGCAAAATGTCTAATTTAACTCTCAAGTGAACTCACAAACAAGCTGTTCACCAAAACACTATTGTAGCTCCAAACAATGTCACTTTAGGACTGCCCATAATTGACTTGGATTCATCCCAGGAAAGAAATTTGCAAACTGAGAACCTGGTCTGACCTTCTCTTAAGCCTGTTTTGGTGTGTTAGGATCTTTTAAAAAAGCTCTAAATCGATTTCCTTCTATTTATACTGTACTCTGGCCCTTTATCTGCACCTTATCACAAACCCTTAAAAACAACAGCATTGACTAAAAGTCAAACAGTCGGCACTTTGATAAATCAGGAAATAAAAAAGGGTCACAACAATCTTGTTTCTTAATTCAGACAACCTGCACAGCCAATAGCATGATATATAGTCATTTCACTTCTCCTCCCTCTCACTGCTGATCCAATGGGCTCTTGTTTTCCTTTTTTGTAAACCAGAGAAATGAATGAAGTAAGACAGATGAAAAATAAGAGGCCATAATCCTAGTGCATATTCATATCTCACATGTTCCCAAACATAAAACCTTATCAGTACCTGATAACAACATCAAGGTTCCTCAGGTTTAATATGTCCATAAAGGGGACGAACCATAAGCAAGTATTTCCTTCTCTTTCTATATCCCTAATAACTCTGTGAAAGAAAAAAAAAAACGTAATTTATTTGACCTTAACAAACCCTTACCTTCACGGGTTACTGCTCAGCTGCATTTGGATGTGTTATAAAATGAACACAGAGGAGGACGGAAACAATTTGAAGTACGTGCTGTGGTGTTCAACACGTGGGGCTGTGTGTGGAGCCACATGCAAACACAGCATGCTTGGTGAAAGGCCCCAGGCACTTACATTAGTCAGCGCAGCATATTGCTCCAGCATGTGAGAGCACTGCATGGCACACACACCCCCACACATAATTAGGCAAATTATCAGCACTTGTTTCCCTGCTGCAAATACTGGATGTCTGTACCACATGGGACACCCTGTGTTACAGGATAAAGTAAAACAGAAAGCATTTTCTTGGAAAACAACCACACTGAGAATGAAAGCAGTCCTGGACACGTGAGCTCAAGCCTCAAAACAACAATCTCACGTTGGCTCCTGCCTCTGAACACCACTCTCACGTTCCCTTCACGGTCAAAGCTTTTTAAATAATTCAGGACCACACAAAGACTTCGCATTTAAGCATTAAAACACCCTTCTGTGTGATGTCACGATTCTTGAATCCTTCATTGATTAAAAAAAATAATAAATTTTAAAAAGGAGCAAAACATGAGCGCATTTCCCCCTAAACTGCAGTGCTACGCAGTTTGTTTACAACTGCACACAGGCACTGTGCTTCGTCACGTTCAGCACGTCTGAAATTCCAGGGAATTCCTCCGAGTGAAAAACACATTCTCTCGGTCAAAAACAAGGGCTCGCCATGCAAAGCCAAAGCGAAGGGTTTAGAGCACAAGTGCTATGCTGAATGCATGGTGCATTGCATAATAACAGAACACATTACGCTTTAATGCTCTCAGATGTGCTGTTTTTCTCACCCCCTTTTCTCATTTACCCAGAAAATTTTAAACAGGCAATTTTTAAAAACATATGACATACTTTTTCTCCCTTCAGATAGAAAATGTCATGAAAGCGAACAATAATTCATGAGTGTAATTCATGTGACTAGTTTACGTCAACTGAAAGCTTACTATGAATCTCCACAAGAACGTAATTGTGTTCTTATAATTAAAGATAATTATACACTTAAAGAGAGTAACTTAAAGTACACTTTTAAATACACGATATGCCTAAGGAGCCAAAACTAAAACGACAAGCTGATTACTGATCTTGAATGTAAAGATACGTTTCATGCATAAATGTTAAATTAAAAATAATTAGAATGATCAGCAAGATATCTTAAGGACTACTATCTCTAACCTTATCGTACAAGCTTAATCATGTCTTAACTACCAGCATAACTACTTCCATTACAAAGCGTCATCTCATCAAAAGAGCTCACCTTTTACAGTGGTCACTGTCTCCTTGAATCCCAGCAAAACATACGGGCTGTCGTGTAGACCATTTATTCCTCCTTTGCAGGATCCGACAGTCTTGAATCCCATCATATTTTCACACTTCTCAAACTCTCTATTTTCCATAAGATTTAAGGCGATAAAATTCAGACCATGCTGGAACCCAGCAGAAGTCTCTTTGCACATGGGGCTGCCGGATTCCTCATCGGAACCCTCACTGCTGCGGACCGAGACATTCTCAACAGAGGCAGAACTATGCCGCTTTGACTTGTGGGCGAAAGATGGAAACACTGGCGTTACAGTGGTGGTGGACGAGAAGGTCTCTGAGCTGTGCCTTCTTCGACCTCGTGGGTCAGCTCGGATCACTTTTGCCTCTCCATCAGGATTGACTGTGGTGTTGGCTAAGAGGAATGCTCCTATTCCTGAGATGCTCTTGTCACTCAGAGTAAGCCGCTGCAGCCTATCTGTGGGGCTAGCCGGCTCGCTTTCACCATTCTCCATGATGATGGAGGGGGATATGCGTGTATCATCAAACTTCATCTCAGCATAATCGTCTTTCGTGGTGCCAGGTGAACAGGAGGAGTTCTGCTCATCAGAGATGTACGGTCCCTCATCAGATGAACATGGACAGTTGGTGAGCTCTGGGATTTCATGTAGGGAATTAGCAAGGATTCCTTCTGATTTGGGGGAATGTGAGTTCATGTCAACGTTCATATAGTCACAAAGTGGGGATCTTCTCATGCTGCCAAGGCTCGGAGACGAAGCCTGGCTCTCCACTGATCCAGAAGGCAAGGAGTACCGTGCAGGTTCACAAAAGTCTATGTTAATATACTCCCCTGGGCTTTTTGGCTCACTGGGGAGGGGATGCTCGTTCATTCTTGGGAGCATCCTTAATGTGTCCAGAGATAATCTGTTTTGCCTGCTGTTTCGTGCCCTGTGAAACAGTCCATCATTTCGACTATGTCTGAGTGGGAGAAAGGTGGAGGAGCTAGACAACGAAAGCCCAGGGTTGCCATTGCATTTTGTTTCCTCTATTCGTTTATGCCCTTGAGGGGACATTAAAACATACTGGTCCTCTCCTCTTTTAGGACATTCATGTTTGTTAGAATTTGACATGAAACAGGGTCGCTGTGCTGGTGCAGACCCTCCAGGGAAATAATCTGGTGGAGTTGCTGAGACGCATGGATCAACAGGCGACATGTTAACATATTCCTGATTTCCCTCTCTGACATCAGTGCTCTCCAGTGAGGATTTGGAGCCAGACCACATCCTCATGTAACCACTATCATCCAGTGATCCAATGCTTGCAGAATTGCTTATGCCTTGCCTACCTGTAGCCTGAGGGTGGGATCTGGGATTGATGATTTGCTTGGGGGCGGAGACACACATGGGGCTCATGGGCACATAGGGGTCATTTTTGCTGCCTTGTAGAGCCGCACCTGGTGTCATGGGCATGTAGCCATCATCACCTTGGTTACTCACTGAACTCTTGCAAAAACCAATTTTAAGGTCTCCATAATCCTCAGGGTATGAAACTTTTGGAGAAACAGAGTGTGCGCTCTGCCCTGAGTGACCATTAGCGTACACAGCCCACATTAACATATATTCATCAAGTGAGGCTGATGACTGCTGGGAGGGGGTCCTAGGTTGTTGTGGTGCTGTAAGGGAGTATGTTCTCTTCCTGCACAACTTCTCCATGTCCAGCTTCTCTCTGCTGGATGCCTGAATCTTATTCAATGAGTGGCTTGATGGACTGTCCATCATCATGTAACCATGGAGATCAGTGCTTTCACGTGAAGGGGGTGTCCCAGAAAAGGATGAAGGTGTGTTGCTCCGGTTGGATGCATGGAATTTCATATCCCCTGGGCTGGACCCATACTCATCACATGACAGAAAGCCAGTGTCACTAGGTGACCCTGAGACAGAGCCACTGCAACTTGAAGGTTTGTGTACTGTTGAGGTGGAGTTAGAGCCATTCATGCTAGAGGAGGATAGACTCAGTGGGCTTATGGGAGATGGAGGTGAATGAGCTACAGGCACAGACATAGACAATGATCGGTTGTGATGGAGAAGCGATGCATCAAAGGTACGGCATCCAACAGAAACGGTGTTGGACCTGCTCATGTGGTTCCAGACATTCGGGCTGCCGTTTTCTGATAGCGATATGGATACCGGCCTCGCCATCGTACCTTCACCCTCACTGGCAGTGCGTATCCGACAGGAAGTAAACTTATTAAGAGGTGATGTGGCTGCCACACTGTCCGTCCTTGACCTCCTTACCAGCCCTGTCTGACTAGGAGGCAAATTGTTTAAGTTGCGCCGGGTAGGTACGGATATGGGGTTGGATCCCGAAGACTGGCTTTTGCTGCGTGGTCTAAACTCTGATGACTCTTTCATCGCTTTCATCGCTTCTAAAATGGTTTCGTGAATATTTTGTGCCACTACAGAGTCATCTGCCTGCATCCAGAGCTCGCCGGGTCCTGTAGAGGCAGATCTGCCAACCTCAATGAAGAAAAAGCTGTCCGAATGACCACATCGCCTTATGTTCATGAGCTGCAGGCTAACAGATGGAATTTCAGTGTTAAGTTTCACAAAGCTAATCGACCGAGTTGATAAACACAACCTGTAGACTCCCGTGATGTTTCTAGTCTGTCCAAGTCCTTTAGATTTCAAATTCACTTGCCATACCTCTTTGTAAGCTGCGTTCACTGGAGTAATCATACCGTAATTACCCTCGTCGAAGCACACTAAGGAGGACGCCGAGTTTGTCGTCGTGCTGTCGTACACTTTTCCCTCACTCATCAAATCGGTGAGGTCTCTGTACCAGCTCTCCTGCTCGTTTTCGTTTTCAGCGGCTACGGCGAAATATTCGTCCTTGGTATACAGAGCTATAAGGTACCTGTGTTTGGCGTCTGCACGCTTGTTTATGCACAGACACGAGTCAAGAGAGATGACTCTTTTTGCAGCTGATTTGTTTTTCCATTTCTTCTCGCTCTCGTAATATTCCAGCCTTGCCGGTGAGCAGTCACTTTGCTCTTTCAGAACGAAAAACCTCCGGTGTCCATGCTTCTGTTTTTTAAGGTATCCGCTTTTCCTGACGCTGTTTGAATGCATGTTGACGTTTGAAGACGAACTCCCTCCCGTTTGTGGCGGACTCGCCATCCTGGAGCTTCGGGATAAAATTCACATTCACTTTCTGCAACTTGTATATTATTATTATTTATTTTTGAATCCCTCCAGAAACAAACAAAAAATAACTAAAACAACAATACGGACACTTTCGCTGGTTGAAAGAGACCGCGGTGCCGCTGCGCTACAAAGTAACGCCGCTTTCAGAATGACTGAACTCATATGAGAGAAAAACAACGCGTGACGTTTACACACATCCTAGCTTTAGTCAGGGAGGAAAACACACAGTCATATAAGGCGGTGCAACCGTCTACGGGGCGTGACTGTCAATCCAAAGAATGTGCCTGCTCATTGGACTCATTGGCCGGCGAAAAAAGATTCACGTTTGGATGAGCCAATCAGCGCAGGAGGCACAGGCGAATCCCCCGCGCGCAAAGCAAATCGCTCCCTCCCCCAGCCCTGATTTGAATACACTGCGAAAATGACACACGTTTTACTGTACACTGTGTGATGCGTTTCTTCGTCAGACTGCATGTGCACAAGTAAAAATATCCAAAACAGCTACCATAAATACTCTGTTTTCTTTCTTTAAATCCCCAAACCACATTTGTGGCGTATTCTGATAGATAGATTCACGTTCATGATTCCGAAGAAAATTCAAGGTATCCAGTAGCAATAGAGACAGTAACACGAAGTTATATCTTTACATATAGTGAGCAGACACAGAATAATATGAGAACTGACCTAGTACAATGCTAAGAACCCCCCAAAATGACAGGATATATAAGAAGCGCATAAATAAAGCATATAAATCACGTTTTACGTTATGTCGTATTAAAACAAGGATGAGAAATTTGGAATGTCTGGATAAAACAAGATTATCCTGTTTTTTCCCCCCTTCTTCTTTGCACAGCTTGCTCACCGCGGCAGTCTCGCTTGTAAACAAGAGCTCGTGACGCCTATTTTTACTCGCGCGCGGGTGTACGTGTGTCTTCCTGCGCTGCGGTTATTTATACCGTCGGCTATATCGGCGCTCATTAAGCGTGCACGTTAAAGTCATTATAGTAATAAATCCATCCGAAGCGTAACAGTTCAGTTTTTCTGCGCGCATGCAGTCATTTAATACATTTACAACGTGGTCTTAATAGGAACGCTAAACAACGTGGATGCAGATAAAACGAGACTTTTTATGCACTTTCCATGCGTGTTTCTGAAAAACATTCCTGAATGTGGTGTGTTTTTTTTTGTTTGTTTGTTTGTTTGTTTATTTGTTTTTATTTTTTATCAGTACTATTCCACTACATTAAAAATACAAAAATCAAGACGGAAATGACGCCACCGCATGGCCATATAAGTCGGTGTTTCCGTAGTCTTGCCCAAGTAGACCTTCGGCTGTTTTTGTTTCTGTGTCCGCTTCGGGACAAGAATTTAAACTCGGTGTGACACAAGCTGATAACCGGATTAAACCATGAACAGGACAACCGCAGTCATGTTGGCGGTGTGGGCTGCAATAACTGAAGTGGGCGACCTTAAAAAAAACATCTACCGTTAAAACCGTTACAAACGGAAAGCGCTTTTACGTCATCACTGGGCGAAAGATGCTGGACGCTGCTCAGGGTTAGGCTGCTCCAGAAAAAAGAAGAAAAAAAAAACTCTGAATGATCACCCACTTACTTAACACCCAAAATAGCCAGAAAACGAGCAGTATATATATTTATGCAATGCCCATATTCATATTTCCCTGATTATTATTAATTTTCCCTTCTCTTCCTCCCACTACTACTCCTACTGTTACTACTACCTCTCCTCCTTCTACTACTCACTCACTCGTCGTTTATACCGCTTTATCCTGTATACAGCGTGTCCCAGGAGACTTAGGGCACTAGGCGGGGTGCACCATGAACCGGTTGCCAATCCACAGCAATACCAACACACATAGACGCAATCATATGCTTATTCACACACTACCGGCATGCCAATGAACCTAATCTGCATGTCTTTGGACTGTGGGAGGAAACTGGAGCACCCAGAGGAAACCCACCAAGTATATGGAGAAAATGCATACAGACCCAAGGTGGGAATTGAACCTAAACCTTGGAGGTGCAAGGCGACAATGCTAACAACTAAGCCACCAAGCTGCCTTCTCCTCCTCCGACTACTATACCTACTACAACACAGGCAATTTGGTGTTCCCAAATTGCTCGTAGTGTGTGAATGAGTGTGTGAGTGTGCCCTGTTTTGGATTGTCACCCCATCCAGGGTGTATCCCGCCTCATGCTCTAAGTCTCCTGGAATAGGCTCCAGGCCCCCCTGCAACGCTGTATACAGGATAAAGCTGCTACTACTCCTCCACCTCCTACTACTTTGTGTGTGTATATATATATATATATATATATATATATATATATATATATATATATATATGCACTATTTCACTGTTTAATTAAGCATTTGCCTATATTTACCTATATCTGAACCTGTTGCTGCTTAGACTGTTAATCAAATATGTCATGATGACCCCTTAATTCCCCATTGGAAAAGTGCTACTGTTTACCCATTACAAATCCATGTGTGAAAAGGAGAAAATCGAGAAATAAAGGCAAACAGTACAGCCAAGTGGTCATTTGTGGAATCAACTGAGATATTGTATGAAATAACATTTGTCTCTATATATAATTATGATTATGTATATAAAGATTATGTGTCTGACAAGAGAGTCTTATGCATAATTGTGTCACAAAACTTTGTTAATCTATTTGGATAGTTTTTTTTTTTGTATGACATGTGTTAAACACACTCTTCTGGGTGGTGCCACAATAAAATAAATAAGTAAATAAATAAATAAATAAGGCAGCATGGTAGCTTGCTTAGTGGTTCCCGCCTCAGATAAATGTGCATGGGTTTTCACCAAGTACTCTGGTTTCCTCCCTCGGACCAAAGATACGTAGATTAGATTATGCTAATTGGTGTTCCCAACTTGCCCGTAGTGTGTGAATGAGTGCGTGAGTGTGTGTGTGTCCTCCCTGTTTTGGATTGTCACCCCATCCAGGGTGTACCCCGCCTCATGCTCCTGGAATAGGCTCCAGGCCCCCCTGCAACACTGTATACAGAATAAAGCTGTACAGACAATGAGTGAGTGAATAAGTAATAAATAGAAATCGCAGTACAATCAACAAATCATAGTTTTGTCCTTACGTTGTTTGTAAAGAACCTTTGGTCGCTTGTATAAACTTGTATGTTGGATTGCTGTGAGATGAATGTGGACATTCAGTACACATGACCTAAAAAATTATTAATCTCAAATAGATACACAATTTGATCATATGTAGTTTTTTTGTTCATAATCACTTTGAGAACCATTATATGTTTGAATTTTGACCCTTTTTTTTACAACTTACATTTCTCATACAACTTTAGATTAACAGAGATATTTTTGGTGCTGCAGTGCGTATAAATTCAAAGGAAGCAGTTCCACATGTGTAATTAATAAGTTATGTGTAGTGATTTTGCGAATGCAGGCCATATTTTTAACTAGTAAAAGTTACTTGATACCACTGAACACTCTTTTGTAGATCATATTAAATATTACGAAAGAAACGAGGATGTTAACTTAAAGGATGGTGGTTACCATCATACTATTTTGCAACATAGGGTGGTTCAGGGAGACTTCTGCTTTTTGCTAGATAGTCATATACCATATAGAGGCTTAAAGCAATCAGTATATGAGATCAGCACTTTGAAGCTGGTTTGGCTCTGGCCATGGTGGACCAGTACCTTTCCAAAACTCCTCATGAAGCTTTTTTTCTTAGCTTATTCACCTGCCTGAACCAAGTTCTTTTGCTTTTGCTACAAACTAATCAAATCAGTGATGCAATAGATGAAATAATAGATCAAAATATCTATAGATATCTAAAGATATAAACCAACTTGAAATGCGGCATGTTCGGTGAGGGACTATTTTTTGAGCAGAAGAATAGGAACAGAATAAGAAGAATTTATCTTACAGTAAATAATTCAGTTGTGAATTCCTAATGTGCAATAAATGCAACAAGTTGGTGATCCACTGACATCACCTTTTGTAATGATTTACCTGGCTTGTTTTTTGGAGTTTCCACCCTTCAGTCTCCTTTGCAAGATTTAAAATGCTGCTCAATTGGGGTTAGATCTGGTGATTTACTTGACTTGCACTCTGTATTTCTTTATGCATCACAATCTGGTTTTCCAATTTTTACTGCTGATGGGTAACATAACATAACATAACATGTTATGGTCTAGCAACAGATCTTATGATGGTTCTGCCAACAACAGCTGTTGTTTGAGGTCTTCCTGTTCTTGTTAAGTATTCACCAGTATACTTTTTCAGTACATTCCAGATTGTTATATTAGCTAAGGCCAGCACTTTTGCAATGACTGATGATTTTCCCCTTAATTCTACACTTTTTTACTTTCTTTTAAATTAATTGCTTTCTCCCTACAGCTGTCTGCTTTTCATGATACTTTACCCTCTTGTTAATTAAAGTGCATGGTAAATAGGTGGGCATTTAGTCTTAATTTCAAGACAGCCAATGACGTACCTGTTCAGATAGCTATGTGAATTTTATTGCACCACCTAGTGGCTAAGAAAGAGAAGTGGAGAAGATGGACTTGTACCCTGAGAGGTGGTGGTTCCGATTCGGCATTGTTAAAAATTTTCAAGATTCATGAGGACAGAGAAGGGAGTCTTTTGATTGACTTTGTGAAAAACTGCTGAAAGGTGAAGAAGAAGACCTTAAGGCATAAAATAATTTACAGAAGACTTCAAGCACAGTACAGTGAGGAGAATCTTGCTGTAGTAAAACATCTGAATGGTGCAAATGTTTCAAGGAAGGTCATATGTCCGTGAATGGCACTGCAGTCATTCCTGTGAACATTCAGCAAGTGGAACAACTGTGGGAACTACTGTATAGACATTCACGAACACCACGTGCACATTACAGGAACTCAGCTCAGAGTTATTGCCACATCCTGACCTTTCTCCAAGTGATAGCCACATCTTCCATGTGATTTTCTCCATTAAAGGAGTTCCTGGGATGCCAGAGTTTCAGATGTGAAGCAAGCACTGTAATCATGACTCTGTGTATTGAGAAAACCTCCTACTTTTATGGCATTCAAGCACTAGTGCAATGCTGGGATAAGTACGTTCGTGTAACATGAGATTATATAGAGAAATAAAGGCAGTTTTTACCATCATGTTCTGTTATTCTGCACAATCAAAAGTCTCGGGTTGACTCGAACACTGCTTGTAGAAAGAAAAGAGAGAAGTGATACTGGTCAGTCGTTGCTGATGTACACTGTACTGCACAGATATCTACTGTAAACTTTGTACATGGCTGTGACATGGGATCAACAATTCTTTGACTTAAGATTCATGACCTTTCAAAAATAAGCTTTTGGAATAGCTTCATAGTGTCACACATGGGTGTATAGCCTATATGTAGAAATGAATAAGGGGGTGGTTGCTTAAATAATGATGTTGAAAAAATAATTAGCAGTGTAGTATGCAATGTTTTATAGTTGATGGCATCTAGTAGAGGAACGGCAAACTGATGTGTACATGAAAAAATTCATTAAAAAGGGAAATTAAAAAAGGAGTATAGATGAGCAAGGTTCAAATTAAGTAAACATAATTTACATAGCCTTTATTTTAATTTATAATACAATGCACATATATAAAATCCTATAAATCTTTTTCACAGTACAGTTAATGAAATAAAATGCCTTAAAAAAGGGAAATTCAAGGGTTGGCACATGTTTGTGATAAAACAGACACCATACACAATAAACCTGATTTTCACACATTCAAGTCTATAAGTGCCATTGTAGAACCTGCTGCAGAGTATGATCATCTGAGGCCGAGTGAGTAAAGAGCAACCTTAATCAATTGTCAACACAGACTTGTCTTGATCCAAACCACAGTAACATGAAATACTGTGCCCCATTCAGGCTGATCGAAGCTCAGCAGTCTTAAATCTTCTTTAAGTTCTAGGATGTCAACATTGTCGACTGGTGTAAAAAGGGCCAAGTTACAGCTAGCATCTACAGCGACACCTAATGTCTCTTCTTTATACACACAAATGCTAAGACGTCCACTTCTCCAAAGACACGAATATCTCAAGCAAAGGTGTCAGAAAGAGTGTTTCATATGATAAACAAACCGCAATCACTGACACTGGTACAGGGTCAGCTGTCATGGTTTTCATGCAAAGATTGTGTTTGTGATTTGGGCCAAGCTAGAGCATCATGAAGTCAAGTCAGCTGACTTTATCATGCTTCAGTGCTGATATGTCTCCATGATTGATTTAATTAGTCATCAATTTGATTTACTACTCTTCATTTTTTTCATAGAAACCTGCATGACACCCATTTTCAAGCATTCAATAGTATTCTTCACACACAACATTCACTTTTCTTTTTCTCATTTTCCCGAAGGTCATCCAAACATACAGTAGCTGACTCTGTCTGCATTTGCTCCTGTTTTCTGACGATGGACGGCAGCAGCAACTCGAACAGTGTCTCGAATAATGAATCAACATTGTAGCCTGTTTTTGCACTTGTCTCAAAGCACATATCCTCAGCACGTGGAAGAATGTGTGTGTCAAGAGCCTTGTAGCGAATTAGGCGGTTGTAAAGCGCCACGGCGTCCTCTTGTGCCACTTGCTTATGGACAGTAGGCGTGTGTGGAGGGCTGGGGCCTGCTGGGGTGTCCTCAGTGGTAGTAACCTGTGCACAGGAGTCAGTCAGGTCAGCCTTGTTGCCTACAATGGCAAAAACACAGTCACTGTTGGCCGTGTCAGTGAGTGACAGGAACCTTTCCTCAAGCTGCATCAGGCTCTGCCAGCTGGTCACATCATATGTCAGGATGATGGCTGATGCACCACGACAGTACATGGAGCCCAGACCATGGAACTGCTCACGACCTGAAAATTTTGTGAGATTAAAGTCAGTTAAAGAGTCAAAACAAATTTGTAATCATGTTCCTGGTGGCTTAATAACACAAAAAAACTCTGATTTATGAATTTGTTAAAGTAATAAGGTGCATCTAAAAAAAATCATATTGTTTAAAAATTCCTTAATTTATAAAATTTTATTCAAAAATTAAAACTCATATCTTCTAAGCGAAATATTTCAAGCCTTTATTGTTTTAATTTCAATAATTACAACTTACAGCAACTTATTTACAAAAATCCAGAATCTCAAAATATTATAAGATTTTAATTTGTGTTTGAGTAAATCACTATTTACAGTGCCTCTTCTCATTGATGAGATGACTGGCTTTTCACAGAGTGTTACATCAAAGCATATTCATGGAAAGTTGACTGGGAGGGAAACATCTGGAAGGAAAAGGTGCCTAAGCAACATGGATGATTGCAGCCTTAAGAAGATTGTCAAGCAAAGCCAATTTACAGTACAAACTTGAGAGAGCAGTTGAATGAGGCAGCAGTCCACGCATCAAGAGCCAAACAGATGTCTTCAGGAAATTGGCTACAACTGTTGCATTCCTAGTATCAAGCCACGCCTGAACCAGACACAACATCAGCAACATCTTACCTGTCCAATGTCCCCTTTTCCGACAGGAGAACATTTAGCATTTTATTAGGAAATCAAGATCCCAGAGTTTGATAGAAGAGTGGAGAGCCAATGTGAAGTTGCCATAGTCTGTGATGATTTGGGGTGTCATGTCATCTGCTGGTGTTGGTCCACTGTCCACAGTCAACATAGGCATTGACCAGGAGATTTTAGAGTGCTTCATGCTTCCATCTATCGACAAGCTATATGAAGATGCTGATTTCTGTTTCCAGCAGGACTTGACATCTGCTCCAGGGCCAAAACTGCCACCAACTGGTTTACTGTCCATTATATTATGGTGCTTGACTGGCAAGCCAATTAACCCAACCTTACCCTTTAGAGAATCTATGGTGTAATATTTATGGTGTATATTATACACTGTAATATTGAATTAGATTTATAATGAGACAACAATATAGAACAGTATATTCCTCCATAAGGTATGTAGTGTCAGCCTTTAAGCCTGTTTGAATGCTGAGGCCATCCAAATCTCTCCCCAGATAAACACAAGCATTACCTCTTTCTTTGACCTTTAGGTTCTACCTCATCAATTCAATGTTTTCCAGAAGCTTCTCACAGAATTTAATTACACTAAAAAGAAAATAAAGTGATTCTTTTGATCCTCTCATCATAAATAGTTAAACAAGTCTTAATCAATACAGTACAGAAGCTAAAAATAAATATAAGGAAGCAAAGAATAAACCGATTCTAACCTTAAATGTGGTGGACATTAAATTACTGATGACTACACAAACAAGACCAAGACTGTCCTAAGACTGATAGACACATTGATCAGATACCAAAAAAGGAATGCAAGATGTAAACATGTAAGCTCTTACACAAACACTCACAGAAATCATACCAGTCAAATTATATTTGCTTGCTTTACATACTAAGGTAACTATAATTCTCTTATAGTTTCATTTCATCTTGGAGTATTAAAAGATGAAATTAGAGTGAAGTCAGGCATTTGTTCAGTCTGTATGGCTTTTTTTTTATACATTTCTTTTAGATACAACTTGGTTACAATTTGATGTCAGTACCTCCATTCTATTTCACTGTAAATTTCCCATATGCACATGCATGTGAAAGCAAACTTTCTTGACCCTGAGATTTCCGTCATTGCACAATTTGTCCATCATATAGCAAGATGGAAATGCTTCTGGTTCTTTTTTTCGTAGCATGTACATAAGGGGGAAAGTACAGGCAAAAAAAAAAAAACCATAATGAGGAAAAAAGGTACATGTCCAATGTGGGGGTGATGTTGTAACAGACTGCATTACTGAACCACAGTTTAGGATACTATAACTGAAAAAGATCTATGTTTTAAGTAACACAAACACAGTCTAAAAATGCTGACTGTTTATGGAGAATCACCTTCCACATCGAGTGCAGGTCAATTTGAAGTGTCCACGATAACATTATCACAATATAGGCTACTCTAAAACCAATCATACAGATTACAAGTCCACTAAAGGGTTATGCATGTTGATTGTCTGTTGATCAACCTTACAGAGATACTGATTTCATTTTTCCATCAGGACTTAGCACCTGCCCCATCATTAACTAAATATCACTAACTAGTTTACTGACCATGATATTACTTGGCTTGATTGGTCAGTCAACTCGCCTGACCTGAATCGAACGGGATATTGTTAAGAGGAAGACAATTGACCCAATACTACAAATGAGCTAAAGGCTGATCAAGCAAGAAGTTGGACATTTCTGTATTGTAAATACTTTTTTTTTAAAATCGTGTGCTGTCTTATTTTATTAAATAAATGTTTTAAAGTCTTATCTCATCACTACATTTAAAAGACTTTAATATTTAGTATGGAACAGCTCATTGGTCAGGTATGACACAGGGACAAATGTTTACAAATAGATTTTTAGATGAATGAGCCATTTTTGACAGTTGAACTAAATAAAAAACAAAAGTAATAAATAGAAAAAGGAAAATATCTCCTATACTATTAACTTGTGCTAAAACACTTTGACCAACTAAATATTTGTTAAAATCAAGCAAGCATTAATTAAACAACCTGATGATTGTTTTAGTAACTGATTCCATGTAATTTAAATCCCAATTCGAATATTTGTTTGATTTCTTATTAATCTATTTTAATTGAATTTATGTAACACGTGCAGTTACATAAGCATTTCATTTTATTCAATGTTTAAAATACCTGTGAAATATTATACTTTCAGGGTATTTACGCTCAAACTGAAGTGATTATGAGAACTTTCCACATAATGTGGCTAATTCTAGTGTAACTCCATCAATGCACACAGGACGGACTGAATGTTAAGGAGTTTCAAACCCACCTGCTGTGTCCCAAATAGAGATATTGTAGGGTCCCCATTGCTTGAGGAAGAACGCTCCTCCGACTGTGCTCAGCGTGTCTTTAAAGCTCCTCTCCGTGTATCTGTGAAGAAGAGACGTTTTGCCAACGTTCATGTCTCCCAGAACGACCATCTTAATATCAGGCTTCCTCGTTTTCCTTGCCGGGGGCATCGCGCCAGGATTTAATATCGTTAAGAATAAGTTTATAATTAGTTTGGCTTGTTCCTTCTTTTTCTCCTTTTAATAATAAAACCAAAATATATCTCGTCACATCAAACTTTGGTCACGGTAGTGGCGTGTGTATTCGTAAAAAAAAAAAAAAAAAAAAATCCGCAAAGGGTCATAAAAACTTCTTTGAGTCGCCTATCACAACAGCCCTCAGCGGAATAACACCGCTTTCACTCAAACAAACTCTTCCCCCCCACCGCCTCTAAAGAAATGACGTCACCGGAAACGGGCTGGGGAAAATGACCTCTTGAAATATTGCGTAAATTCCACTGCGTGTGTGGTCATGAAGAGCAGAGGACTCACACGTGACACAAAAACACGCTGCTTGCTTGACGTTGATCATATATGTTTTTATTTAAAGTCATCTGATGCATGACTGGTGTATTCTGTATTTAAAGTACTCTATTCAATGTATTTAAAATAATAATTATATATATATATATATATACACACACACACATACCTGTTATCTATGTATGTATGGATATGTATGTATCTTTGCATGGAGGCTTAGTGGGTAGGTAGCACTGTCGCCATGGAGGCTTAGTGGTTAGCACTGTCGCCCTGCACCTCCGGGGTTGGAGTTCGATTCTCTCCTTCGGGTCTGGAGTTTGCATGCAGAATAGGCTAACTGGCATTCCCCAAATTGCTCATAGTGTGTGAATGAGCATCGGAGTGTGTGCCCACCCCACCTCGTGAGGCCCCGCGCCCCTATATACAGGATAAAGAGGTTATGACAGTTAATGAGTTCTCTTTGTGAGAATGGTTAGTTATTTAGCAACTTGTAATCCACTGTCCTGTCCTCTTATTTACACAGTGCTTTGTTGGTTTGTTTGCCTAATTCTATACATACAGGAGCCTCAAGAGTTGCCTGATTCTTGGATTGGTCACTGTAACCATGGCGTAATTACCGAGATCCTCAATCTAAGCTCCGATTTTTATTTTTATTTTTTTTAACATGTGGGGCCATGTGAAGGTCATGGTGTATCAGGAAAAGATAAAGCATAAATATAATTTAAAGGAATGTGCAATTGCACCAATAAAACTGAATAAAATTCCATTTTCAAGTCATCGATCAGCATTTAGATCTGGGCTTGTGCAGAAAATAAAAACAGAAACATTCTTCAAAATGTGCTTGTGGTCATTAGAATAATAAATTTCTAAGTAAGCGTTCTGATGCTTAGCCATACACATAAAAAAACTGATGATTCAAATGCAGAAAAAAACACCATCATGAGATGCTTGTCATATAATGACTAAGTAGTTTTTCAGGCAAGATCCTCCAATTACTTTTGTGATGAATACTCATTCTACCTCTGTGTAACAATGTCTAATATTTAAAACAGACAGAAGCAAATGATGAAAAGATGTTCACTCTTTAAGCAATTTAAAAAGAATTATTTTATTTAAATAAAATAAAATGAACAGTAGATCAATTAACAATTAAACTCATCCATCTTTCAATACTAGACCGAGGTTAGATTTCTTTGTCTCTATTCTCCTTCTGTTGTTGTTTGATTTCCCAAGTGGAGTTCGTTCCTCTGTCCTGAAACAAAATACACGTCTGTCATTTTGCATTTACAATCATGCATCCTTGTTAACATTACAGACTTGATTTTGTATGAGTAGAAGTCATATGCCGAGAATTAATTAAGTAATTAATTAGCGCTGGAATGGTGCTCCTGAACATCAAAACATCATTTTTCATTTCCATTATTCCCAGAAGAAATCTTGTGAAGAAATAAATCAAATTTTCTATTTGGAAGTAAAATAATTGTGCCGTACCTTAATGTGAACTCCCAAAGGCATTAGATCATTGCGAAGGGCATCACAGGCCTTCAGCAAGGGCTGCCGATCTGGCTGTGGTTCATTTCTCTGAGGCAGTTTGCTGGTGGGATGGTCCTGATTTGCTACGTCTACAGAGAGAGCAAAGTTTCGAACCTCGCTACGGAAGTGCACCAGCTGCTCCACTACATTGTGTAAAATACTGGATGATTCAGCACTGCACGACTCCTGAAAGAAAGATTCTCATTAGTTGCTTTTTCTGCACCTGTTTGTAGGCGTGCATGTTGAAACTGAAAATCTAAAAGGAGTTCTGAAAATATTGTGCAATTCAGTGTTGGTAGTTTGTGTATTTAAGGTTTCCTATGAAATTATTGGTACTTTTGATTACAATCCCTTATACCACAGCAATCTGGAATGAGAAGGTGTTGATTCATTTGCTAATAAGAGCACTCAGACAGTAGTTCCCACAGCACTTGTTTGAAACTGCTCATTTCTGCAGTAACCAAAAGTGTCAAACATACTGCCTGGAGCTGAGACCAAGCCAATTGTCATTCTAATCTGACCCAGCAAATTAATATAAAGTCCATGTTCTTAAATAAAAATGTCTTAGGGACTGTCAATAAATCAAAACATGAAAATAAGATCTAATCTTTGTTACTCCACAAGATGGCAAAATTGAGCAAACTCTAGGGCCTCGACTAGGAACAGGTGTATTTCCTCAACAGAGACCTGATTTGTGAAACTCTTTGATATAAAGCGGAGCAGAACACTTAACGGTATGCAGTTACAGGAAAATAATCAACTTTAGTATAGTGAAGGTAAACAGATTTCATTCTGGGCTGCACCACATCAGCTGAATATCGGTCATTTTCCAGCAACACCATGTTTTATTACTGACATATTGCTTCTCCTCAGCATACATACAGTACACAATATGACATGGACATTTCCATGACTCATCATGGCTGCTATGCTTCCTAATATGTTTTTTTAATCAAACTTTATATAGTTCTGAGGTATAACCACTAAAAGCAATGACCTCTGACCTTTTCATCCAGCAGGTCAACTCCAAGGACATCCATGATATCCCTGATGTAAGCCAGCATTGCGCCAATCACAGCTGGACTCCTAGAGCCTCCATCAATCTGTAAAAAAGCAGAAAGAGAAAAGCAAACCTCATTACTCTTGAAACAAATTGCACAGTTCAATACGGTGAATTGAAGCTGAGACATAAAAGTGAAATTTAAACTGTCCAGTTTGGGTGAGCTTATGTTAGTGATAGACTCAGATTCTCGAGTCACTGGATTTTGACTCAAGCTCAGAAAAACAACATAGACTGACACACCTATAAGATTACCTTGACAACAGGCTGAAGCTGACAGTTTCCGTGATGAATGAGGCTCATGATGGCGTCCATTGCCTTTGGTGTGTCGAAGTCATCTGCAAGTACAGTTCGCACTGTGGCCTGTGTGACTGATAACCTAAGCGAGGCACAATTGGACTTAAAAAAATTATAATAAAAATACTTTTAATTGATATTCAATACACACAGCAGTATGGACGGTCCTACCTCTCCCATAAAAAGCTCTCATTTATGTCTTGGCATTGTAGATGACCCTGCATGTAGGCCTGGCCATTGTGGAGAAAGTCAAAGATGGAGGATAATACAGCGCGAGCTTCGTTCATACTGGCATCGCTGTAATCAATAGCTGAGGAAGAAAAAGAGAGGTAGTGTAAGTGTAGAATTTTCATCACTGCCTCTTAGCTGTAATGCAGTCATTTTCAAATTTTTACATCAGCCTTTGTTCACCTCAGCCTTTACCTCTATTACAGAACCATGCCTTTCAGAATTGAGCTCCAAAACAGTGAGCTCTCTCCAAAGAAATCAAAAGCAACTAAACCGCTATTGTAATTTGACTATATAATCTCTGGTTGTTATGTATGCAGTGAAATACATGTTAGTCACAATCAAGCAACATATAATATGCTGCTTGATTGTGAATAATAAATCAGTGTAGTTGTAGTGCTGCTGGAGTAGTCTGCTACTTTTTTCTCCAAGTGTGGAGAAAGAATATCTGTGCACTCTGGTTGAAAGTAATTGCTTGAAGAGCCAACAATCGGAAAAGTGTACATCATGCAAGATAACCGATAAATAGCAAAAAGATTGATTGGAAGTTGACAGAGCAAAATTTAAGGTGTGTTGATTGATGTCTACAAGTTCAGCTTATGGGTTAAGTAACCGCCAACCTGCCAGTAATCTTTCAGGGGCACAGGGTATATAGCTAATATTAACTAATAAAAATAATAAGACAGCATAACATCCTTATATTTTTAAAGTAGGATAAGTGTTATGAGTCTTCTAACCATCCGCATTCACACATGCGCCCATCATAGGAGTGATCCTTTCCTTAAACAAATAGTGCAAAACAGTAATAGTCTAATTCTATCAAACAACCAACAACATCATTATTCATCATGTATATACCGATTAATACTGTATTCAGGGTCACGGGGGAACCTATCCCAGAAGACTTAGGGCACAAGGCAGGGACAGGGTGCCAATCCATCGCAGGGCACACACACACACACACACACACACACACACACACTCACTCATTTACACACTACGGCCAATTTGGGAACGCCAATTAACCTAACCTACATGCCTTTGGACTGTGGGGGGAAACCGGAGAGGAAACCCACCAAGCACGGGGAGAACATGCAGACTCCATGCACAAAGGGAATTAAGCCTGGCCGGGAATCAAACCCGGAAACTGGAGGTGCAAGTGCTAACTACTACACCACCGTGCCGCCACCAACCGACAACAATAACAGCTAATTAAATATAATGAGCTCATGATATCTAAATCCAACCATCATTCCTTCTGAATGAAGAAAGCAATGACCTTATCATACAGGTGACCATTGGCTTTAATAAATCTGATGTTGTTTATTTATTTTGAAACTGTTGATCTTTGGGGCGTTTAACATCAAAACCACCTTTATTGTGATGATAAAGTCTCCATAAGTCACGCCGGCATGCCGATCTAGGAGAAAAATATTCCCAATAACAAAACACACAATCCAAAATCAGATTGCCTTCTTATTCAACTTTCTGTCTGAATTTAAAACGCCTGCAAGAAAGTCCATAGTGTTCAGTAACCACATAAAATAGCAGAGAAATCAGCAAAAATCTAATTAGCTGAATTTAACCTCATACCCCTGAGTTCTACAGACACAGACATTGCATCAGTAAAAGTTTCATATTGAAGGTGTCACCACTCTATGGCTGATGTAGATATGGTAATAAAGCTTACCTGATCTGTACTTGGCTAACAGGCAAAACAGTCTAAACTCATTGGCAGTATATGATTGCAAGAATTCCTACAGAGAGGAAAGAAAAGAGACACATTCTCCTTTAGAATGCTAAATATGCATTTCTTGTATAATATAGATAAAAATAATGAATAAAATTTTTACACATAAAAAGGTACTTCTTTTGCATTACTGGCATTTAGTCAGCAAACACACGCACACCTTTTCTTTACATTTCAATGATTACAGCTGAGACAGCTGATGCATCTCAAAATATTTTAATATTTAATTTTATTACTGTAATTTAATTTTATGTAAATTACGATTCATACAGTGTATAGTTTTGGACACACATAGGGATGACTGCTGACTCAACAGTTGTCCAAAAGACAATCATCCAAACCCTGGACAAGGACAGTAGATCACAGAAGCTCATTGCTGAAAGGGCTGGCTGTTCGCCGGGTCCTGTTTCGAAGCATATTCATAGAAATATGACTGGAAAGAAAAGTTTTGATATGACGAAAAAAGTGCCCAGCATTTTCGTTGGCCAGGGATGACCACAGGATGGATACAGAGGATAGATGAGCAAAGTTGATTTAAGAACTTTAGAGAGCTTCACAAGGAATGAAGCAAGGCTGTAATCGATGCCACTACGCACAGACATTTTCAGGAAATGGGCTACAACTGTTGCATTTCTAGTATTAAGCCACTCCTGAACTAGAGAAACTCAGAAATGTCTTACTATTCCTAAAGTGGAAAAAAAAAAAAAAAAAACTCAGAGGTCCAACATCCTCTTTTCAGATGAAAAAAAAAATTGCATTTCATTTGTAAATCAAGGTCTCAGAGTCCCAAGAGGAAGAGTGGAGATAGACAGAATTCCAATTTCCTTAAATTCCAGAGTGAAATTCCTACAGTCAGTCAATATTTGGAGTGCCATGTCATCTGCTTGTGTTTAATTAAATCCAAAGCCAACACCGCCATCTACCAGAAGATTTTAGAGCACTGCTGACAAGCCTCATGGAGATACCAATTTCCTTTTCCAGCAGGACAAAGAGCCAAAACTACCACTAACTGGTTTACTGACCAGGATATTACTGTGCTTTGGCTGGCAGTCCGCAGGGCATTGTTGAGAGGAACATGAGAAACACTGTCCCAACAACACAAATGAGCCAAAGACTGCTATAAAAGCAACCTTGTCTTTAATAATCCCTCCATGCCATGCCTCACTGACGCAGGAGATCATGCTAAAGGAGCCCCGACCAAGTATTGAGTGCATAAATTAATATAAATTTTGGACATCTCTGCACTGTAAATCATTTTTGAATATCTTAGGAAATATTCTTATATTTTAAGATACTAGATTTTTAGTTTTCATGAGCTGTACTCCATAATCAAAAAAGCCTTGAAATATTTAAATTTATGTGTAATGAATTTAGAATGTATGAGACATATACTTTTTGTATTACATTAACATTAAATATTAAAATTAACTTTTCCCACAATATTCTATTTTTGTAAGGCACACTGTAAACCAGCACCCATATTATGTTATGCAGAAATATCTTCTATCTTGAACATCTTCAATAATCTTGATAATGTATTTTTATTTTGTCACCCACCCCTACTTAAGCCTAAAGCTTTTCCCCTCCAAGCCTACTGTCTGTGTTGAAACTACATATGCCTCGAGGGCTTTTATTAGCAGCAAGCCTCATTCCAGAAAAGAAAATGTGGACAGCAGAATGAAATGAAAAGCTTAAAGTAATTGGAATCTTTTAATTTAATGTCCATTTAAGTAAAAATAATCATAGCTTCTATTATGTATTCACAGCTACAGTATATTAGTATTAAGCTGCAAACCGAATGTATATTACCACAGTATAGTAAATGCACTTAAAGCAACCTACCTTTATTGTAATATAATTCTTCAAAGACTTGGACATCTTTTCTGTGCTGCCTTTTAAATGTAGGTGCCCTAAAAAATAATAACAAGCTTAATGGTGGTTATGTTTAGAGACAAAAAGAACATTTGTGTGGTTCCTAAAAGTGCTGAGCACTCAGCTTCTGTACATTACTCAACCACAATTCACCTTCACCTTCCTAACTATCAAGAACGTTGTAGGAAGGAACACTTATCCACTTATTATTATTTATTTAAAAATATATATAAAGAAGACTAGAACTAAATCAAGGACCTGAACACACAGAGCAGTATAAGTAAGCGTGACATTATAGGTGACATATCAGAGTTCAAAAGAGGACAAATTGTTGGTGCGCATCTCGTTGGCGCATCTGTGACCAAGACAGCAAGTCTTTGAGATGCATCAACAGCCACGGTATCCAGGGTAATGTCAGCATACCACCAAGAAAAACGAACTACATACAACCGGAGTAACTGTGGACGCAAGAGGAAGCTATCTGAAAGAGATGTCCGGGTGCTAATCAACCCGAATTGTATCCAACAAACATAAAACCACAGCTGACCAACTAACTGTAGAAGTAAATGTGCACCCCAAAACTGTTCATCGGGAGCTCCACAGGGTCATTGTACATGGCCGGGCTGCTATAGCCAAACCTTTGGTCACTCGTGCCAAACGCAGGTTTCAATGGTGCCAGCAGCAAAAATCTTGGGCTGTGGACAATGTAAAACATGTATTGTTCTCTGGTGAGTCCACCTTTACTGTCTTTCCCACATCCGGGAGAGTTACGGTGTGGAGAAGCCCCAAAGCAGTGCACCCAGACTGTTGCATGTCCAGAGTGAAGCATGGGGGTGGATCAGTGATGGTTTGGGCTGCAAAATCATGGCATTCCCTAGGCCCAATACTTGTGCTAGATGGGCGCGTCACCGCCAAGGTCTACCGAACCATTCTGGAGGACCATGTGCACCCAAAGTTTCAAACATTATATCCTGAATGCGGTGCCGTGTATCTGGATGATAGTGCACCAATACACACAGAAAGACTGGTAACAGAGTGGTTTGACAGTAAAGAGTAAACATGAAAGTAAAGTTGAACATCTCCCATGGCCTGCACAGTCACCAGATCTAAATATTATTGAGCCACTTGGGTGTTTTGGAGAAGCGAGTGAGGGAACATTTTCCTGCACCTGCATCACGTAGTGACCTGAACACTATTCTGTAAGAAGAATGGCTAAGAATCCCTCTGGCCACTGTGCAGGACTTGTATCTGTCATTCCCAAGATGAATTAATGCTGTATTGGCAGCAAAAGAAGGCCCTACACCATACTAATGAATTATTGTGGTCTAAAACGATACTGAAGAGCGTTTTTGAAAAAATATATCAGTTGCTGCAAAATGCAGAGAAATATTTACACGTTTTTAAAATGCGTCCACACTAGTGTAGCCAAAATCTGACATGAACTGTTTATAACAAGCCTTTACCTGAGTGCATAAAGTAGTTCCCCCACTGGTCACATTTGTGATAGGCCTCACACTGAGCGATTTCATTCTCATGGTGAGGAAAGGCCAGGTCGATCCCTCCTGAGTGGATGTCCAACTGGCTCCCAAACACAGAGCTGTCGAGTAAGCCAATGCAGGGTCAATCCAAGCTAAATCTCATGAGGTCCAGACTGAATAGCATAAAGAATTTAAAGTACAATAACCAATATTTGACCCCAAACCATCTAGAACATAAAAGCAGGCTCTCCTTTCTTGCATGTTACAAATATACACACACGCTACTGTATTATAAATGTATAATTCCAACTTTACCATACCACTGAAAAGCTCCTGTTAGAAATGTAAAGTTAAAATTAAGATAAAATAAAAAATGTAAGATAAAAAGACTTTACCGTCATTTCACTGATACTACAAAATTAGTTCTGTCGCTCTAGGAGACTAAATATAAATATAAATAAAGAAAATGTAAGAAAACGTGCACTAAAATATAAATCTAACCATATAGCACATACAGTGGAATATATGGGACTTGGATCTTGGTGTAAACAGTGCAGTGTAAACAGGTATGGTCAGAAATAAGGAAGTATTGCACAAATAATAATAATAATAATAATAATAATAAATAACAAGGACAAAATTCCTAGGACGATGCTAGGAATTATATGAAATTGTCATAAAATGTGGTTCCAAGGGCATGAGACATCATTTTCAAACATGGACTGACCACCACAAGGTCCAAACCTTAACCTCACTGAGAATCTTTGGGATGTGCTGTGCTGAAGAAGGCTTTACGCAACAGTCTGACTCTCCACATCAAAACAAAAAATAAACGTTGTGACATTGCATAAGCCTATCAAAACGATGCCACGACTGTAATCAAAGCAAAAGGGGGTCCAACAATATATTACAAAGAGTGTAGAACTTTTTTTTTCTTTTTTGGACCGGGCAGTGAATTTTGTCAATGACATTTCCACTGCAGGAAATTCTTTAGGATATTCCCATTGATTTTTCAGGTTTCTTAGTAACATGACAAATCTGTGGGGGTGGTTTTAGTTATATTAATCTCAGGAAAAGGGAAAACAAGACAGGTGGGCGAGCAAATGACTGCTTACAGCTGTTGGCATAACTGAAAACATGAACCAATTTGTTTTGTGGAGATTAAATAGGACAATAAATAATTAAAAACTACAGATTGTTAAGAATTAGAAACTTATTATTAAATAATTATTCTTATTTTATTATTGGCAATCTGTACCACCATGAAGGAATAACACACTTTGGCACATGCTGTTATTGACCATGGAACTGTGGCATGGTGTTAAACTACAGATGCTGGAGTACATTCTTCTACAAAAAAATAAACTGCATTCAACCTACGTATTCAAAGCATAGACAAATGCTGAAGAATGAATATTCAATCTTGTACAGTAAGCAGATGGGCGTTAAAAAGATCATTAGATAACAAAAGATGTGTACCTAGCAATAGTGGAGCACTCAATGTGCCAGCCAGGTCTTCCTCTTCCCCACGGAGACTCCCAGAAAGGTTCAAGCGGCTTCCAAGCTTTCCACAGAGCGAAGTCTCGGGGGTCCCTTTTATCCTTGCTCCCTGTGATGCAAATCAGTCTGAATCACTAAGTAAGACAAACCTGTGCCATCTCTACAAAGAAACATGTCCACTTAGATAGAAAGTACAAAATAGAGAACATAAGAATAAAAAAAAAATCCCAGGAGCAAACTGTTATGCAATTCAGAAATAAATAATGAAAAATTACTTTGCTAGTTTGGGCACCGAATAAGCAGTACACTTCCATAGATTTCTTAATATACGTACAAGAAATATGAGAAATCACATTCGTTGAAATTTTATTTAAAGCTGTATAATATTTGCCTACCTGATTCCCCAGCAGCATTTCCTACGTTCATAAACTTGCCATAACGACTGCCAATGGATTGAGTATCAAAGTAGACGTCCCCTGTGTTAAAAGTGAAAACTGGGTTGTTTCATATTTATAAGCTGCCTTCATATAAATTGTGTCCAAAGAACTTTAGCTCCTTCATCATTAAATCAGAAGTTATTCAGAAGTCATTTTGTAAGCTTGTTTCTTAACAAATTTGATGATTTACATTTTTCATATGTTAAGGCAATCTCTTTGCTAATACTGATCTGAAGTCTACCGGTGCAATAGCATTATATAAAACAGCAGATACTGTACAAGGGGCACTCCAGTCAAACCAGGACTTTAATTGAGCAGAATAACAGAACACAGTTATGAGCGTAAAAACTAAATATAATCCCCTGACACACTAATGCTTATCCCAATGTTTCACTAGTGCTTGGATACCATCAAGACAGAATTTTTCTCAGAGCAATGATTGGACTGCCTGCTTCATTTCTGAAACTCTGGCCTCCCAAGAACTTCTTCAATGGCCCAAATAGGTAGAAATGGCTGGGAGCGACATACTATGTAGTCTCATCAACGTACTGTACATAGAGTCTTCTGTAAATGTCGGTTTTATGCTTTCATTCACGAGAACTTTTATCACAAGTCCCGGTTAAACTTGATTACCCCTGGTATGTCAAGATATACAACCAAGTAGCATACCATCACATTCCTGCTAGAGGTGCAACAAAGAAGCAAAACTGACCTTGGCTTGTGGTGTAAGCATGACCATTTCTGATTATGCCTTCAATGAATGCTACGATCTGAGGTATGTTCTCCGTAACTCTCATATACACAGCTGGTGGGAGAACCTAAAGTGCACAACAAATATTATACTTATGCTACCACTAGATGCTTTAAACTTAAGTCATACATATTGAAAATAGCATAAACTATTATTTCCCATATGCATTATTATCTACAGACAGGTGAAAGACTAATGGGGGATCAAATAAGCCATCAGAACAGCCTGGCAAGGATTCACTGAAACTTTGCTGGAGAGATGAAAACACATCTGTCAATTAGAATATTTTCTCAATTTGTGTTTTGATATAAGTGGTGGAGAGCTCTACAAAAGCCCACTACAAAACACCCCAAAACAACCCACTGATGTTCAAGTGGGTTAAGATACAACATTTTCACACTTAACAAATCATTCAATGAAGCCTCGTGTCCTATGTACGGGGATAGAATCACTCTGGAAGAGACTATTCAAATCAAAATCATCACCAGATAGAGGGTTTTTTTTTTTTTTTTAATTGCTCATTTGCAGTGACCCTTTAATTTAAGGCAATATGTAGACACAAACTATGGCAGAGAAATGTTCTGCAGCATATAACAGAGCCAGAAATATTTATTTTCATTTATATGTACAGTATGTGTATGTAATATTAGATTAAAATGTAAGACCTTCAGGGACAGCATATCTCTTTTAAACTCCTCTTCATACATTCTGGCAAGCACAAGCGGTGAGATCTTCTCCTACCAAGATGAACAAAAATTAGTTCAAACAAAGTTGACAGCAGAACCAGTATGTCTGGGTCAATTTATTTTCGTACACTATACTTTATGCATTTTTTAAATACAATGACGGTCTAATCATACTTGCCTCAAGACCTCTCTGTATGATCTTGTCATCAATGTCAGTGATGACCATGACATGAGTTACGTTTATTCCGAATATCCGCGTTAAAATTCTCTGCAGGATGTCAAATCTGACGTAGGAGCTTTTGATGGGAAAAGTACAAAAATCAATCAGACAAACACCACCAGTCGGTAAATATTAGAATTGTATTCTATAAGGCCAAAAATATGTGGACACCGATCCATAACACACTTCCAACATCCCAATCCAAATCTTGTCCTGTCTTCACTGTTTGCTCAGTCAAAATAGCATTAATGAGGTCAGACAGTGATGTTCAAGTTAATTTCAAATGTAGGTGTTTAGTGGGGTTGAAATCAGGGATACTGTATGTGCATGACCCTCATGTTCTTACTAAACAACATGGGCAAACCCTGCTTTGGATAAAGTCAGCCTAGACAACTGTGCTTCAAACTCTGTGCCAAAACCCACATATCGGTGTGATAGTAAGGTTTCCACAGGATTCTGGCCATATGGTTTATTTACAGTATACATTATTATTGGGTCATTCTGCAAAAATGGTGGAAAGTGTTGTCACTTATATGTGCTGATGCCAAAAATCATTTAAATGAAAATAACAGATACATTACGTTTACTGTTGGTATTCAGAAAATATAGCATGTATTTTTAAACATGAAATATATTTTCTTATTTTAAATGTTTAATATATAATTGTAGCGGCTTTAGTTCAAGGAGATTTTTTTGTCATCATGATCATACATATACTTTTTATCTAAATATATTTTTAATGAAATAAATCTGATTCACAATCACATCAATATCTTAAAAATTGTTTTGTTTTTTTTACTTATTTTTAACTTATTATAAAAATAAGTTAACCACTAAAATCGTGAAACAATAATTGATTTATTGTTATTTCATATCATAATATGAAATAAATATCAGGTGCCCCAATCTATGTCATTGGAATTACATTTTGGAAAACATTTTCAGAGTTTTATTTTAAAATACATTTAAAATAAGCATTCAAATTGTTCCTGCGTCAGAGGTCACTAGATAAAGAGAGGTCAATGCTTCATTTGTTGCAAAATGTCATAATTTATTTCACAATTTTATGCAAAGCTTTTAAGTCTGTCATTTGTGTTACTAAAAATAGACAAAAATGATGTGATAGATTTAATATTTAATTGATTTTTACATAATTGAAGACCATGTGGTATTACACATGCAAGCCATTTTGTAAATAGTTACTTTTTTTTCTCTAAATTGTCATTGGTAGTACTGTCATTTATGTTACCGTCACTGGTGTTACCAGGAAGAGAAGTAACACCAGTTATTAAATGTATAAAAAAATAAAAATGCATTATATTGTGTGAGAGAAGAAATACATTTCAGGAGATTTTTATGACCCACATTCCACCTCTTCTGTAGAATGACCCTATTATTAAGACATCATGTCAAGAACTGGTCATTATTTTTAGATCCATGTGCACTGACTTACCTTGCATGACCAAGATGGGCATGATCATAAACTGTGGGTCCACAACTGTACCTATTACACACAAACGCATAAAGATCAAACTATCAAATCTGTACATTACGCTGAACTTTTACTCAAAACTTTTTAAATCTTCCTTACCAGGTGGCTCTTCCCTCTTGGGCTAAAACCAGAGGCTCCTTCTGTTTGGTGAGACTGTTGAAAGTTGTTATTCCAGTATCACCGCCAGGTGGTTTGGTCCATTTGTTCCGTGTTTCCACGCACAGGGTCCGGACTCTTGGGTTTGCCTGAAATGTTCTATGGCTCACCTGGAGTCTGCAGTTCCAGACTGCATTTCTGATCAGACTTACGCAAGGCTTCATTCTCACGCCCTTGTGATTAAATGAAACACGTGCAATGTGACTTATTTGTAGCTTTCAGTTTGCATCTCTAGCATTGTTAGCTGGCAGCTCGACACATGACATAAAAAAACAACAACCCTAGCTCAGTGATCAGGCTGCTTTACTCGTGCTCAGGTTGTTGACAGAGAATTCAAGATGGCGGCTTACAGCGGAGCTTTGCCGGGGCAACAAACACACACACACACACACACACCACGGCTGTATCTCAAACAGCCTAACAAACAAGTGCACTTAATATGACGGACACAAATACCTTCTGTGCCTTCTTGTAATTGTAAAGGACAACGAAATATAAACGTTTTATTATTGACGTAAGAGAAACGTTGCCATGCTTCACTCCGCCCGGTTTTCGTTTTAATTAAATACAAAACATACTTCATTGCCCTCGTGCGCCCTCATTGGCTCTCCCGTTGGTTGCCAGATAAAGAAAAAACATTTAAAAATCCTAATTCGAAACTACTCAGCGTCTTTAACATTTTATCCGGTATACACGAGTCTGTCCCAGAAGGCTTAGAGCAGAAGGCGGGGTACACACCCTGTTACACACTGTTTGGAGTGTCAATCCATCATAGCGCACACACACTCATGCGCTCATTGACACACTATGGTCAAGACAATTAGCTTAATCTGCATGTAATAATTAAACACTATGTTTGGAGGAAACCCAATCCAGGGAGATGCCAATTTCATGCACACAGACCCAAGGTGGGAATCGAAACCGGTCCCTGGAGGCGCAAGGCGACAGTGCTGTCAATCCACAGTGCCACCTATATTGAGACTAGCATAATAAAAAATATTACCTGTTTTAATATACATATATTGTGTGTATTATGCATACATACTCCCTCCATTTCAGTAACCTCTGTATCCTGCATGTATCTGAGGCGTGGAGAAGCCAAAGCTTATTCTGTGAACTCTAGACCCGAGATGAGAATACACTTTGGATGGAATGCTATACAATTAATCATAGGCAATTGATATTGCATTAAAATCTGTAGAAACCCAAACTTAGAACTGATCTGGGACCCTGGAGAGCCACTGTGCTGCCCTAAAGTGTGAACTGTTTGTAGATATAATTATAGATCTTAAGGTGGTCTGGTATTGTGCATACTGCTTATTATAGTACTATAGCAAGCAACTCATTCACATGGACTTGTATTGCTAAGCCAAATAAAAAAATTATAATAATTAAAAATAAAATAAAAAAGACTAAAGATGTGTGGTTATTTAACATGTGTCAGCACTTTGCAATGGTCAAAAATTTTTCAAACATTGGGAAAGTTTTCAGCATGAAGGATTTTATCCTTGACAACACTCAAAGCTGTGGGCTTTGGACTTACTCACTTCAAGAAAGAGCAAAGAATTGAAGAAAATGTTGTTTATAAGTCAGGGACATTCCCAAACATTAAATGAAATCATGAAGAAGATCCTGGTTCAATACCCACCTAATGCCCAAACCCCAGTCACTGAATGCAGTGCCAAGCCTGGATAAAATGGGAGGGTTGTGCCATAAAGGGCATCCAGTGTAAAGCCTGTGCCAAGTTGTGTGCAGATCTGTGGCGACCCCTTGATAGACTAAAAACAACAACGTTAAAGTATAATGGGCCTCATGTTTAACACTATGGCCTCGGACCCCCAAGGTCGAAGGTTGGATTCCCGCCACAGGTCTATGTGTTAATATAATATAATATTATTAGATTAAAATTCTAATCATTGGCAAACTGGTGCAAGATGAGTGCAACAAAAATTCTTTGAAATGTGTGGTTGGTGGAAACTATCAATTGCAAACATTCTTTTCTTATCACTGCAAGCCATATATTTATTATATGTATTATATTAGAATAACTAATACAACTATCCAAATACACACATGGACAAAATTGTTGGTACCCTTAGGTCAATGAAAGAAAAACTCATAAAGGTCAAATAAATAACTTTAATCTGATAAAAGTAATAATTTTAAAAATTCTATGAATGTTACCCAATGAAAGACAGACATTGTAGGCCCACTATATAAAGACACTATATATAGGCCCACTGACTGATTACAAGATTGTAGACACCTGCTAATTAGTGGACACACCTTGAATTAACATGTCCCTTTGGTCACATTATTTTCAGTATTTTCTAGGGGTACCATCATTTTTGTCCAGGCCTGTTCCATGAGTTAATTTTTTTAAATAATTCTGTTGAAGCATGGTTGAAAAGCAATGTCTGACTTTCATTGGTTAACATTAATACTGTATTTTTTTATTATTACCTTTGTCAGATTAAAGTTATTTATGTGACCATTGTGAGTTTTTCTTTCATTGACCGAAGGGTACCAACAATTTTGTCCACGTGTGTATGTATATATTTGGACACACCTTCTAAATTGTTGATCTTTCCTGATTTTTATTTCTTGCACCATTGTAAAACAATGCTGAAGGCATTGAAAAATATGCAATAATCTCATTTGAACAATTGATATGAGGATGTGTCTGCTACATACAATATGCTCTGTAAAGCCTTTATAATGGATCTAATCTGAGGTGCTGTTTGTTAATTGGTGATTTTTGAGGCTGGAAACTCTAAATTAACTTATCCTCTTCAGCAGAAGTAAGGTTTGGTCTTGTTTTCCTGGGATGGTCTTCATGAGAGTTGGTTTCATCATTGGGCTTGATGGGTTTTACAAATGCACTTGGCAATACTGTTCTTGTAAAAAAAAATATTCCAGAACAGCAACAAGTGACTGTTGTTGTTACTTAATCTCCTAATGCCACATTTGATTTTTCATAGTTTTCATCTTCATGCATTATACATTGAATAACAAACTATAACAGGGTTCACTTGTCATCCCATGGTTTACCCATTCAGCCACAAGACCAGATCAAACATCAATGTTGTTGGACGTAATCTGTGTTCCAGTTAATCCCAAAAGTATTCTGTACCACACTGAATGAGGGTACTCAAGTTCTTTCACTCCAATAATGTCTTCATGGACCATGCTTTGTGAACAGATGGATTGTCATGCTGGAACAGATTTGGTTCTCTTAGTTACAGTGAAGGGAATTTGTAGAACTATAACATCAAATACTTTATATAGAAAAGTGTGACGGCACGGTGGCTAAGTGATTAGCACTGTCAGTTTGCGCATCCAGGATCCGATTTCCTCCCACAGTCCAAAAACATGCAGATTAGGCTAATTTGCGCTCCCAAATTTCCCATAGTGTGTGAATGCGCTTGTGAGTTCACCACGTGCATAAAAAATAAGAATAAATACAATGATCATCATTTGCCACCTTCACGGTCCCTAGTAGGAGTACAAAGATTATTAGATGGATGGATAGAAATGTGCGCTTCAGTAAAGGGGAGAAAAAACAGGTCAAATGATAAACAATAATATCTGGCAACCCCGGCTAGTGGGCGCTGTGTGAGAGATCTAAAGCGCACCGCCCACAAACAACGTCATTGGCTAACTTCAGCTAATACGAAATGGCTATAAAGCTGCTATTACATTCACACACGGCTACAGTTATAACACAGCAGGTTACCTGAAACACGCACACACATACACACATATGTATATATACAGTACTAAAAAGCAAACAAGCACACACTCTTCGGTTAAAGTCCGCTTTTTCTCCAGTCAAACTGGAACCTAAAAGCCCAAAATAAACCTTACTGCAATACAGTTATAGGTAACGCGTTTATTTATTTATTTGTTTGTTTGTTTGGCATCGCTTAGATTAGTAAAAACGACAGATTGCAAAGCAGTTTCTTCAAGAAATCGGGTTTTGGGCTGTTGATCATCAGGACTCGTCCCTTTTGCTGCGTTAGCGCATGCGCATTAGGCACTAGACTGTTCCCCCAAGTGTTTGAAACTACCCGGAGGATCTCTCCTCCACGTTGGGATCAAGTAATGCGACACGGAGGTTTTCACTCCGCATCGAAATCTTTGCTATCAGGTTTCTTCTTGTTTACTGCACTGATTGCTTTGAAGCCTTCTTCGAGCTCCATTTCTGCTTTGAAGTTTCTGTTGGATGCTTGTAGGGCGGTTTTTGCACTGCGTTGTCCAGAGGATAATCTGCTCGCATGGAGGTATAAATGCGTTTTGTGTAGCTGCTGTTTTCCGAGAATCTGAAGGAAACAGTTCGGAGATTTAAAAAACAAAATGTTAAATACAGCCAACTGGGACCCGCTGCAGGTTACTCACTATGTAGCGGAATATCTGGACTTGGTGGAATCGCTGCCGTTCGACCTACAAAGAAACGTGTCTCTCATGAGAGAGATCGACTCCAAATATCAAGGTAACGCGCTCTTTTATTACTCCATGTCGACCTGTGAAAAGATTTGTTTTGTTTTTTTTTCTGGATGTGAACAGGAGAAATCAGGCTGTGCGTTTGAATCGAAGTGCTGAGTGAACACAATGGGCTTCGGAAGACAGTTTTACTGCTCCACAACATAATCTGTCTTTAGAGATCCGCTCGTGTGGATTTTCTTGTCGATGGGAAATATGACCATCACGACTGCCCTTGGTTTCATTCTGATCTGAGTGATTTATATATTTATTTAGACCGCATTTGATTTTTAGGGGAAATGGCGATTTCCGATGTGCCCTGTATGCACTTTGTTTCCTCAGTCATTTTTGGTTGGACACAATAGTGGCATTTGGTTTGAGAATTTGAGAAATTGTGAGCGATCCATGTGAGAGATGTGTATAAATGCTGCCAGTTTCCCCCCTTGCAATCAGTGCTGTCATTGTGTTTCTACTTGGTAGACCAAGCACTTTCAACAACAGCTGGAGAAATCAATTACAAAATGATCTTGCAGTAAGAAAAAAAACACCCGCTGCTTTTTAAAACTACTGGCTGTATCTCCATCTCTCTCTGTTTAGTGTCTGTACTGGAAGATTCCTAATAATCACATTTCTCCAGTCCTGCTTGATTTGGAAAAAAATCTTGAACTTTTTTTTAGCGATTATTGCATAAATTAAGCGATTTTCTTTCTCCAGCGGTTTTTTATTAAATGACGTGCGTCAGCTCCTTTCACACTGTTGTGTAGAAATGGACACGGAACGTACACTACAGATTATATTTGCCCAGCTCGCAAACTCCACCCACCTCCGTTTATGATTGGCCAACTGCGCTCGTTCGTGTGACGGAGGACAGCGTCAATTGGTTTCGAGACGAGTCAGTATTCTAATTGCCCCGCCCATTCCGGATGCAGCAGGTCGACTTCGAGCTCAGTGATTCGTTTAGTAACGTTCTAGGAGGCGGATCTCCGTTTTAGTTGCTCTTTTTTGATTGGCTGATGTGTTCATAAGCAGCAAGGCGTGGTCTATTTGTATTTATGCTGAGACTTTTTGTGGCCAAGTTCTTTGCTTTAAAGTTCAATGTCATGTCGGGACGAAGTTGTATTTACTGATGTCCTAAATCAAATAAATAAGTTATTTATTAATTGTTCAACGTATTACTTATTGAAATAACTGTGCCGGTGTGTACAACTGCCAGTCAGTATATTTGTGATATCTTGCTTTGTTAAAAAATCTACAAATATATTTTAATATCTAAATTTAAAGTAAAAAAAAAAAATCTAACTTCCCCTGTTGTATATGTGATACATATTTGTTACAGAGATCCTCAAAGAGCTTGATGAAGCATATCAGAAGCACAAACAGGAGGAGGACCCTGTCCAGCGGCGCCGCCTTTTGCACTGCATCCAGCGTGCACTGATCCGCAGCCAGGAATTGGGAGATGAGAAAATCCAGCTTGCTGGACAGATGGTGGAATTGGTGGAGAACCGCAGCCGGCAGGTGGATGCTTTTACAGAGCTTCTAGAAGCCCAGCACGAGCCCCATGACACGACCTCAGTGACAACCGTCATCCCTGGCAAGAGGCGTGAGGAGGAAAAACGCAGAGAAGAAACCCCTGGTTCAGTCGAAAGAATGGCAAGTGCCAGCAAGCGCTCGAGGCGGCAAAAGAACAGCAGTAACGAGAACCGGGAGATGCCTCATAACGACCGTGATGAAGTGACCAGAGAGAAACGGGCAAAGACATCGAAGAAGAAGAAGAGATCCAAAGCAAAGCAGGAGAGGGAGGCTTCACCAGCTGACCTGCCCATCGATCCTAATGAGCCCACGTACTGTCTGTGTGAGCAGGTTTCCTACGGAGAGATGATCGGCTGCGACAACGATGAGTGTCCCATCGAGTGGTTCCATTTCTCCTGCGTTGGCCTCAACCATAAGCCTAAGGGAAAGTGGTACTGCCCAAAGTGCAGGGGTGACACAGAAAAAACCATGGACAAAGCCTTGGAGAAATCCAAAAAGGAGAGGGCATATAACAGGTAGCTACATACCTGTTGGAACTGTGAACATTTCTATTTATTTTATAGATTTGTTTAATGCTAGAAATAATTTCTGTCAATTCAATCTACATTTTAGAATTTATTTACTACCAAACAGCACTAAGTGGGCTTAAACTCAACCTCCCCCCCGCACCCCCTCCCTCCAGAGTTTAAGTTTTCTAAATGTGGTAGTGATGTTCTCAAAGAAGTATTTGACCTTCAATCCTTTTGTTGTTACTTGAAGAGAAGTATTTTATGAAGGTGCTCACAGCATGTGGCTATTATGTGTTAAGTGTTTAAGTAGAAATGTCATTATTGGTAATAAACAATGTTTTTAAAAAAATCTGATTTCTGTTTTCTATTTAATGCTGTAATAACCTATGAGTCCAGAATAAAAAATAAATAAATAAAAAGACAACTGGACGAGTCTCAAGGTTCTATTACAGCTCCATTCACTTTTACTCACTACTCTACTACACACTCATCTTTTTGTTTTTCAGAGGGTCAATTGAACTGACCCTTAAGCGAAAAAAAGCTCATCCACACATCCGCACACACCAATCAGTTCGCGCAGACAAAGCACATGAACATCAAAGTGTATTCTTACAATATGGTACATGAGAGGCAGGTTTACAACACATCATGAAATATAAAATCACACATCCAGGCATGTAACAGCACACAATATAGCATAACTGTGTGAAAGGTCAGTTCCAAACCAGGCACTGTCAAATGCAACAACGTCAGGCCAGTACCATGTCAGTCCATGGAATTTGACTCCACTTCTTTAAAAAAAAGGCCCCTTGAACAGAACATTGTTTACTCCAGGTTCCCATGGCAAAAGGTCAGTGTATTTGGTTACGTATTGGACAGTGAGGCCAGATGGTCAATAGGACAGCGCAAGTCCTCCAAAGGAGGAGAATATAGGTAGGGTAGGATAAGGAAGCAGATTAAAGTGCATTAGAACTCTATATTGGATGGAGCAAGTGACAAAAAGAAAGATGACAGAACAGGTAGGTGGAACGAGATGCTTCACAATTCACTCGGTTACACTATAACCACACAGAGTTCACAGGTCAACTGTCCCTCCAGCTCTGCTCAACAATAGCTGAAACACGCTTCTCATATTCACGCTTGTTCTCTTGGTAGAGCTGAGCTGCTTGGCTGTTTGCTGGACTGTTGGGATTGGGTTCATCAAGCAAAGACTGTAAAGAGAAGCACGAGTTTTCAGTCATCTACTGTACATCATTCTAAATGTCTAGCAGATGGAGTTATGGATACACAAAGAAACTTTTTCTAAGAGTGTACTAGGCAATCATAAATAAATACATAAATGAGTGTGGTACCTGGATCGAGGTGAGAATCGATGAAACATCATAAGTCGGACTCCAGCGATTTTGCAGGATATCGAGACATATACTTCCATCTGCGTAAACTGAAACGCCATAACCAGAGAAAAATCAGGATCTTTAAGAAAAGAGGTTTCCTCTTTCACTTTATAGCTTTCAACCCAGCTACAAGATTATCTTCTGAAGAAACGAGCATCATGTTCCTTAAATTTGGTGATAAAGATGGAGAAAAATGAAATGTTACCATTAGGATGAAACATCTTGGAGGTGAATCGGACTGTAGGTGGTTTATTGGGATATTCCTCGGTAAACTCGACAGTTAACTTAAATGTACCTGTAGAAAAAGATGATGTAATCATCATTACAAATGCTGGGTTTAAGATTTGCGCTTTTAGGTAATTTGGCTAATCTGAGACTTTGAGGGTTATCATCACATGACTAATCAAACTACTATTACTATATTTGTCAATAATAATAATAATAATAATAGAAGCAGGATACTTGCCATCTTCAAAGGGTGTGCCCTCTGGTCTGCAACAACAATAATAATAACAATAATGATAATCTCATTACAATTTAGTGAAAAGACACTTGGAAAATTGGAGTATAGACTGCAGGATGACAGAAGCACCTGACACACACACCACATAAGGTCTGAAATCTAAGGCTTAGCATTTAAAATAAGTTTTTATTCGTTTTGCATTTAAACATGAAGTGTTCTAGAGAATAGAAAGCCTAAAAACAGGCCTGATGAGCTTTCCTAAGTGGCCTGGCTGCTAAGTGCCTATTTGCTTACCCAAATATAACCGCGTTCCACACCATGATATTATTCTCTGATGGGGCACCGCTGACACCGGCAGGGGGATCCTCTTGAAGTCTGAATTTAAGGACAAAACAAAACTGGTGTTAGTGATGATCCGGTTTTAAATATCCATGCTCAGAAAATGCAGCCACACGAATTTGATCAGACGTCAAACTTGCGTCGGATGTGAAGCAAAAATAACCCCAAATAAAATATCATTCTGCTCCGGCTATGTTCTATTATTCTACATTACCATTAGGTAACCGCATGTATCCATAAAAATACAAAAATGTATCGAATTTAAACAAGGTAGCTTAGCTTTCAAAAAGCTGCCGTAAACACCGCCAGCTTCCTTCATCCTTCTTTAAGCTGATTCACCTTTTAAAATCCCTCATGAGCCTTCTTCGGGCCGGAGTGGACATCGTCACAGGTACACCACAGCTCGGGTCGAATTGCTATCACGAAAAAATTGCCTTGAATTGTCCAACTTAATTTATTAAATACCGGGTGTCAGCTCTCATCTAAGCCGACCGCTCGGCCTCTGGAAGGCAGCTAATGTTTAGAAATCTGCTATGAGGATTTCAACGCGGAATTACAGACCGTACCATGTCCGTGTCCGAGGGAAGTGTTTATTCACAGCGTCTTTTTCTTCACCCCCGATGTAAGCGAATATTCATTTCTTAACTTGCATGAGAAATATTTCTGAAATCTGATATAACGCCAGGGTCGACGTAATGTATTTCTGTTACACTATTATATATAGAAAGTCCCCTCGCAGTTACATGACTTCCCCTATACACGTACAAGGGTCGGTCCGGATATGTGGGCGGGGTTTGAGTGACGCAGTAAAGGTCGACGTGTGTGTCCGGACACATGAGCTCGAGCTCAGAAATAGCCTTCTAATCAAATTTCAGCTTTTGTTTACTCGCAGGCTGTGAAACCTCTGTACAGATCTTTCAGCGACCCCTGCGCTTTCTGCTTATTAACACGATAAAGGATGTGCCTGACAGCCTTAAGCACTTTTATTGTTCATTAATTGAATGTGAACAGCCTTCTTTCAGCTTGTGCTATAATAAAATAATTCTCGTCCCTGGACTCGAAAACATGCATAACATATATTCATTCAGGATCATAATGCACTTAAAATATTACCCGATTCTTAGGATGTAACTAAACCCTATATATTCTTACACTGTGTAAAATTCGGACATTCTTTGGTTCTTAAATGTGCAGGAATCGATCATTTTAATTTTTTACAAGGTACAAATACTCCCACTTATTCCCATTTTTACTACAGTGGTAGGACCTCAGGTCAACATTTATGATTATATGATAATCTGCATGTCTTGGCACTGTGGGAGGAAACTGGAATACCCCAGAGGAAACCCACCAAGCGGAGGGAGAACATGCAAACTCCATGCACGAGAACAGACGAGAACAAAATCCAGAACCTGGAGGTAAAAGGCAAAACTGCAAACCACATTTATGTAGCAAATAAAATAAAATAAACCTGCCTTCCGGTCCCTAATGTTTGTATTTGGATTGTGCTCTTGGATTCATTTTCATAAATCATTATGAGAAGAATTGTGCATGTGCAGTCGAATGTCTGATTGCACTTGTCCCTGCTAATTCTTTTCCCACCATGGTTAGTACTAGAAGCAGAGGTTTATGTACATGGATGAGAATCATTACAGTGGACAGGCTCAAGGAATTAGGTACAACAGAAAATGTTAAACAGTCGTTTTAATTACATGTAACCCACTTGAACATTAAAATGTATTGAAAAAATGTAGGAAAAAAAAAGAATAAGAGAAACAGAATTTGTCTCAAATACTTTAATATATATGAGAGCACAAAAGATTGAAGAAATATATAAAAAAAAGTCAATTTTCTCAAAACAAATACTTTTCAATTCAGCTTTACATAATCCACTTAAGACAGCTTCTCAGAAAAAACAACAACCTAGGAACAGGAAACAAATTGTTCCATACATCTTATAATGCTAGTGCCAAACTACTGAAGGGGAAAATACTGGCACAACCCCGCCACGACCATAGGAACGGAAAAAAAACATGAAACCATACAAAGGCTATTCAAACAAGTCCTCAATCTCCGGTGGTGAGAAAGTACAGAAGAAAAAAGAAAGAAAGCTGAATGCACCACAGATAACAACTTATTCATCCACTGTAGTTCTACTTAATCATAACCAGTTCATCTATTATTCAAACACACCACAACACAAAGAATTAACACACAAAATGTCAGATACAAAAACGCAAATAACCCTTTGGTACAAAGGTGTTTCCCTACAACAAAAACTCCTTTACGTTTTAAGGTGCAAGAGCAAAGTCGGGGTAAACTGGTTAAGGTTTAAGGCGACTTGGGGGCTTTTTATGCCCACTTTTATACAAACACTCGGCTCTAACTCCTTCATGATCCATGAAACAGCTGCATGGCATTTAACACCTCTTGGTTGTAGTGCTGCTCAACCTTCATAGTTATAATGTGCTCGTGGTGGCTTCCAGCGTCCTCCAGGTCTTCGGCCGTGTCTCCAAAGCCATGGTAGTGACCGTAGTGCAGATGATCGTTGAAATCTGAGGAGAACGTGGTCCACAAGGGCCTGTGAGACATGTAGCTGGTGGGACTGTCGGTAAGGTGCAGTGAGCCGCACATGTTGCTACCCAGCTCAGGCGAGTCAGGCTGGTGTGGGTGGCAATGGCCATTTGTGGAAAAACTCCTCTGTTGTGCGTGGCCATTGCTTAAGCCTGTGGCTATTTCTATGGTGCCATCTGTCATTCAAAACAAAACATTGGGTCAGAGAGATGGGGAAACGAGTGAAGATGATGCAGTACAACAGGGGAGTTTTGAGGACTATCAGCTCAAATGATAAATAAGTATAACAAGGAAACTTTATGCTTTTTACCATTTAACTAATAAATGGCAAAAACAATTTCAAAAGGTTTTGATTACAATAATTTTTAACTCCAACAACCTAAGATCAAATCACAATAACCAAAACAGGTACTTTTGTTTGACCAAAAACAAACAAACATACATATATAATGATTCCTAACTCAGAAAGTTTACCCATGCACTTATTTTGAGCCAGGAAAGGAGATTAACACCCCTGTCTTACCTATGTGGAGTCAGTTCAGTTTCATGCGGTGGCTGTAAGTATAGTTCTTAGTGATTAACCACGAGTTTTGGTGTAGTGATTAAATTTCCAATCTTTCTTTTTTTGGCAGTACTTGCAGAAGCTCGCGGATCCTGCGGCACCTCAGCACTCATTCGCGGTGCCTCACACTGCATCTCACCATTTGTGAAACCGCATAGGTGAGTTAGGGGTGTAAAATGTATAAACAAACTTAATTTTTTACTGTATGTCTAATACAAGCATGACCGGGAAACTTTAACAATCTTGAACACTTTAAAATAAAACCATATACAAAAAAAAAAAAACTTGCCCCAGTAAGATAAAAGATAGACCTGGGTTTATAAAGTTCTATTTGCTAGCCAAATTCATAACACAGGGCTATTTTACTAGGGGTGTAAATCTCAGGCTTATAAACAATACAGAACAGTTTTAAGTCAACTAAATACCTGACAATACCACTGATTCTGCCACAACACAAAAATTTATTTAGTAGTCCACAATTAATGTGACCAACTTTCTAAATGATGAAGTAGAAAAGTCAGAAAAAATCATCTAGCTCACCTAGTTGTAGATCCATTTATAAATAGACACTCCAAGTTTAAAGTGTCAGATCAGATAGGAAGTTGAGTCTGTATAATCAAGGTGCTTATGCAGCAGACCTGGTTTTGGTCAACTGTATTCATTGCTATTATAGCATGTTAAAAAAAATCTAACTGGTGTTCAATCTTACTGGCTTACGTGCAACTAGGACCTTACAACTAAATGGGTATGTTGTTTTCAGTGGGGGTTATTACGGAATGGTGCATCAGATAGCAAATATAACAAACATAACAAAGGTAATAAAATGTTAAGTAAGGTGAAATATGAGCACCAAAAATATAGATATAATTCATAAAATACATGTTGCGAAAATCTAAACTAACTTAGAGATTTTTTTTTGTAACAAATTACAGATAAGCATAAGAGTATGTACAACGCCAAGGAGCAGGCTCCTCTATGTGTGAGTTAGGGGAATGACTGTCCATTGCAAAACTGTCCACATGATGCTCAATGTCAGAAGGCAAAGGTCCAGTCGCACCTGATTGCTTGTCTGGGGCAGACTCTACATGCATACTTTCAACCTCCTCCTCAATCACACTAACAGTCTTCAGAGGAAAATCCATGCCTAAAACAGGAACATTCAGAAATCTGGTAAATACACATTTAATTTTACACTGCTTCAAAATCCTTCAGAGAATTATAACATTTCGTAACACTTACCATCAACTCGTGCTTTCTTGACATGATTTGGCTCTGAGCAATCATGGAGCCTCTTCCTATTGGTTACCCCATTAAGAAGGCTCCGCCCTTGGATTTGGGTGAGGCCAGTTCCATTAGAGCCAAATCCGTTTATGTGCTTAAGCTGATTCTCTGCATTGGACAGAAGCTGAGAACAGTCCTGGAAGCCTTGTGCACAGGCCAGGTCGGCCGCAGTCAATCCATTTGTGTTCCTTAATCTGCATAGCAAAAAAAAGATGATCACTACAATGGTCTACAGTGATGAATAACAATGACTAATCAACAGGGAAAAATTAAATCACTGCAATTGTAGGCAAGGAAGTGCCTATACTATCCCTTTTTTATTTATTTTTATTTTTAATTTGGGGCTTTCCAATCAATACACACTGCAAAAGGAAGGTATGTACTATATATGGTAGTCATCTTTTGTACTTCCTTATTTTATTTTAACTTAGCATAATTCATTCTTAATATCCTTACATTGGCTGCATTATGACCAACACATTGGGCATTATCAATACAAACCAGAATTGGACTCAGACTTACAAAAGGTCAACGAATTCAGATTTTGATACAATTTTCTTTTTAGATGTGCAATTAATTCGAATAATTAATTAAACTGAAAATTATTAAAATGTCCATATACACAAGTCCATCTGCAGTGTGTAACTATAAAAAAATAAATCAAAATTAAGGATCTCATGGATGAACCAACCTATAAAAAAAATAAATAAATAAATAAATAAATAGTTAAAAAAATAATAATATATGAATTAGCTAAAAACTAGTATGATAAATATTTAAGCTTATAAGGATGTAAAAAGAATCATTATTAAAATGTACTGAATGCCAGGGCTTTGTTTGAAACAAATAAATAAAGTACCATCATACTGTTCCTAACATGAAGAAATCCTTTTCTATTTAAACAAAAAATAAAAATCTTGAATATCAACACATTTCATTATAACAAAGAGATAACTTAATTTAACACATATATAGACCAGGCAACAGTTAACTAACCTAAGAAAAATAATCCTAATAATTTTAATCAGTGGCTTAATATTTATTACCAATTAGGCATGCAGGCATTTCAGTAGATTACGCCTCAAACCTCAAATTTCAATAATCTAAAATCACTTTCTGTGTTTTGCATCAACAATTTCTAATTATGATTATCTGCGCTAGTACTTTATAAAACCAATGGGGCATAAAAACAATTTTAAAAATATGCGTTATGTTATTAAAAAACAAAAAAAAACTGGACTGCAGGTGGGTTCATCCATGAACTTGGTCCTCATAGATAGACTGTCCCTCAACCTCTATTTCATCCATGTACATAAACAATTCACTTTGGACAAGACCTGAGCACAAAAAGAAGACAAAGTTAAACAGTTTTGACACAATAAAAAAAGACAACATGACAGGCTTGCCTTTACAAATTCCTACCTACAATCCCCAAGTTTATTTAGAAACTCTAAATGCTTCCAAGTGCATCAGCTTCATTTGAATCTGCCAAGATACAGAAACAATGCCAGACAATGGTTTAATATGTGAAAAAGAAAACGAATTACAAATGGAACGAATTACAGAATAGCCACCACAGGCTACAGTATGCACCATGTTTGAGCCCTGATTACAGCTATGCAGATCACAATAACGCAAAAAGGTTCGTGTTGGACATTTATCTGTGTGAAGAATGTAGTCAACAACAACTACAACAAGTAAAAATATGTTTTGTTACAAATATGCCGTCATATTAGAAAAGTAAACACATCAATATTTTTTATTTTTTTGTTAAAACGGAAATGTAACACCAAGTTAATCAAGATTGTCAGATCACAATATTTTAAAGATTTACAAAAACCATACTTTTAATTAAATTAATTAATAAATAATAATAAAAAATAAAGCTCAGCATTTAATACCATAATTCCCTCCACACTCACCACCAAGCTGGAGCACCTGGGACTCAGCTCATCTCTGTGTCAGTGGATCTCCAACTTCCTAACTGGGAGACCACAGGCAGTAAGGATGGGCAGCTATGTCTCAGCCTCTCTCACTCTCAGCACTGGAGCCCCCCAGGGTTGTGTTCTGAGCCCCCTGCTGTACTCTTTGTACACCTATGACTGCGTAGCAACTACGAACTCCACCACCATCATTAAGTTTGCTGATGACACGGTTGTGGTGGGCTTGATCTCTGACAACGATGAGACGGCCTACCTGGAGGAGATTGGAAATATGGAGAACTGGTGCCAGAGGAATAATCTCCTCCTGAACGTCAGTAAGACGAAGGAGTTGATAGTGGACTTTAGTACTAAGCAGGAGAGGAACTACAAGACACCCGCCATCAACGAGAGACCAGTGGAGAGAGTGGACAGCTTCCGATACCTCGGTGTTCACATCACGCAGGACATGTCATGGTCCTGTCACATGAACACCTTGGTGAAAAAGGCTCGGCAGCGTCTCTACCACCTCAGGCACCTGGGAGACTTTGGACTGCCCTCTAGGGTGCTCAGGAACTTCTACTCCTGCACCATAGAGAGCATCCTGACGGGAAACATCTCAACCTGGTTCGGGAACAGCACCATGCAGGACAGGAGAGCCCTACAGAGGGTGGTTCGATCAGCTGAACGCATCATCTGTACCAAGCTCCCTGACCTTCAGACGATCTACAACAAGCGGTGCTGGACCAAGGCCAGGAAGATAGTGAAAGACCTCAGTCATCCCAGCAATGGACTGTTCTCTCTGTTGCAGTCAGGAAAGCGCTTCCGCTCCCTGAAGGCCAACACAGAGAGACTGAGGAGGAGTTTCTTCCCGCAGGCTATACAAGCTCTCAATCACAACACCACATAGGACCTACCACTCACACACTTGCACATTTTGCACACCTCAGGACTGCAGACTTTTTAACTTTTACTTTTTACCAGGACACACAACCGGTTTACACATGGAACATTTGCACACTTGCACATTTTGCACACTGTGAAGTTGTACTTAACTACATTCTCGTCTGCACTACACCACATTTCCATTACATTTCAGTTACTATATATATCCACTATTTTTATTAGATATTCTTTAACGTCTTTATATTTATCTTATTCAAATACTTTTTCATTTTTATTTTTATTCTTATTCTGTATATTTTGTAAATAAGTGTTTCTTTATTTTAAATATCTTATTTCTTTTTTTTGTTGTAATATTGTAGGTCAATAGCAATCGTATAAGCATTTCACTTCATATCATACTGTGTATGAGACGAATAAAATTTGAAAAAGTAAAATTTTTAGATTGTTTCAGTCAAGTCAGAAAAAAACTACCCATGCTGACTGACGTGTATATTTTTTGCATGTTTTGTTCTGTCCCCCCCCATTAGTTAATGCTAACTGTTCCACTTGCAACTGCACTTAAAGCATTTTGTGATTGGCCAACTTGCTATAAAAGGGACACACTTTTATACACTAACGCCAGTTAGTCACCCTCAGTATGGGGCACCCTTAACATATGTAATCCAATCTAAAAAACTGGCTAATTATTTCACTTCATTACAAGTGTTTTTTTTTATCCGTTTGCACTAGTCAGAATCAGTGGACTAGTATGTAAACTTGGTCCGCTTCCTCCTTGGTTTAGTTCTATTTCACACAGAGAAATATCCAAGCGAACCAAAACACATCACTGCAAGTAACATGAGAACTTTTTTTCTGCTCAGTGGTTAAATGAGTCTGATGCAGAAATGAGAATTTAAAACAGGAAGAAGAGATACGTTTTCACTGGTGAGTATTCTTATGAATCTCTCAAACATGGAGAAACAGCATGAGTGGCATTTGCTCATAACTGTGGTATTTATCAGAGCAATATACCAAACAAAACTATGCAAACAGAATGCTAAATGGACTTGAAAATGTCTTGAAAATAAAATAGGGTTTCACAAACCTGGCAAAAAACCTACACACAAAAAAATAAAATGAATGTATTATCTAACAAGAAGTAATGTGAAGGGAAAATAATACTAGTGTTTAGGTTTTAATATTACAAGTAAAGATTTAATTAAATATAGTATATAAGCATAAGGATATATGCTTAATATTGTATATAATTGTAGTTGTGAATATTTTTGCGGGACAGATTAAACCTGTCCTGTAGGGCCAAATGAGCGATGTCCGTAGTCCTGCGTTTGATGAAGCATCTGAAATATCGAGTTAATCATACTACATTATATTTTCCGCTGAATAATTTGATCATATAGAAGATCTCACCTAATGTCTAGGTACCATTAAAACAGCACTTTAGACACTCCATTAAGTCTAGCTGAATTAAAAGGCATATGCTGAGTTAACGTTACATCAACAGTCCAAAAATTCAGCTAGCTTTTTACAAAAAGAGTAATTACATAGTAACTTATAGTAATGTATGCTTTTCTCCATGTTTGATTAATTGAAGAAAACAAACATACATGTATGTGGATATGTGTGGTGGACGTGTTAGTTCAATGTTTTGTAATATTTGGTTAGATAAAAGGTAGCTGACCATTAGTTGACATAATCGGTGCTACTGAATATTGGTGTATCCATTCCAACAAAACACAACTGTTACTTTGTCATAATGTTAAAGGGATAAAATAAACATTTTCAATGACTTCTGTTAGTCATTGTCTGGCATTGAAAAAGATATATATTTAATCATAATTTAAGGTATTTAGATTACTTAAATAAATTAAAGTTATACTCAACATTAGGCTTTAGTACATAATTTTAATGTAATGAATTGCTCAAGGAAGCATTTGTTTCTCATTCCTGAAATGCTTTGCTTTGTGAGTCTAGACATACTACTAGTAGTACATTCATGCTAATATCTACATTGCCACATAAGATGTTTTATAAAAAAAATTTCAGACTAGCTAATACTCGAGTCTTTCTTGAAAACTGAGGAAGAACATTAAATGATACAAAAGATTAACAAAGCTGACGCTGTCTAAGCAAAGCATGCATGTCTAAACAATACTATTATTACTGATTTCCTAAAATCAAAACCAATCACCGCAAGAAATACCTCAACAGTTTGCCAGTGTGTAGATACTGAAGGAAGCGATAGTGAGAACACTCATTGCCACAACTGTAAGGGTGTTCGCTGAAGCACGTGTGGCAGATTCAGCAGTTTTTGGAATGCTTCCCCCCTTTTCTGGGCTTTACTTGAGAAAATCAAGTCATGTTCAATTTCAATGGCTGCAAAACATTGAGATGTGTAGGGATTTTCCTTCTCTGTAACGTTTCACAATGTAGCTTCAATAAGTACTTGTCGTTTGTTTTTTTGTTTTTTTTAACATGCTACTTTCAGAAAATAAAGCAACATAATTTCATATATGTCAAACTGAAAAAAGTTCAAAAGTGAAACACATTTATTTCTAGGAAATACAAAAACACTTGCACATTTGCCTTTAAAAAGACCTACACTTGCTGAACCAGGCTAATCTTCCTAACTAGAGAGCAACTATTGTGTGCAGGTCAGGCTGTATGTAGTTACAATATTCCAGAAAGCTTGAGGGTTGAAAGCTCATTAAAAAAAGTTTTAAATGATTAAAGCCGCAGACCGCTTGTAGTGGCGACCAAATTGTTTCCTGCAAAATGAAGTACTGCTGCTAAGAACTCTGCTCTGGTTTGATACTTATCTTTTAAACATTTCGCATTTCGGATTAAACTTCCAATAATTTATCCATGGTCTCTTTTCTGGAACAATAAACTGTATAGGTCAAAAACGTACTGGAGCTTTTATTTTAAGTTCAATAAATCTACACATTTTTATTAACCGGACACAATAATCAAATTATTTAATTCAATTAATCTGTAAACTTATACTATATTGCCGAATGTATTCGCTCGTCTGCCTCCACATATTAACTTGAGTAACATCCAATTCTTAATCCATAGGGCTTAATATGATGTTGACCCTTTGTAGCGATAACAGCTTCAACTCTTCTGGGAAGGCTCTCCACAAGGTTTAGGAGTGTGTTTATGGGAATTTTTGACCATTCTTCCAGAAGCACGTTTGTGAGGTCAGCCTGCTCCAATTCTTGCATGGTCTCTGCTCCAAGTCATCCCAAAGGTGTCCTATTGGGTGGCGGTCAGGACTCAAGGTCAGGCCAGTCAAGTTCTTCCACACCAAACTCGCTCATCCATTTCTTTATGGACCTTGCTTTGTGCACTGGTGCTCATGTTGGAACAGGAAGTGCCAATCCCCAAACTGTTCCCACAAAGTTGGAAGTATAAAGTTGTCCAAAATGTCTTGGTATACTGAAGCATTAAGAGTTCCTTTCGCTGGAACTAAGGGGTCGAACCCAACTCCCAAAAAACAACCCCACACCATATCCACACTCCACCATACTTGGCACAATGATGTCAGATAAGTACTGTTCCCCTGGGAATCGCCAAACCCAGACTTTTAAACATCAGATTGGCAAACAGAACAGCGTTATGCGTCGACAGAAAACACGTCTCCACTGCTCTAGAGTCCAGTGGTGGCGTGCTTTACACCACATCCAACGCTTTGCATTGCACTTGGTGATGTAAGGCCTGGACACAGCCGCATCCATGAAGCTCTCTACGCACTGTTCTTGAGCTAATCTGAAGGACACGAAGTTTGGAGGTCTGTAGCTATTGACTCTGCAGAAAGTTGGTAACCTCTGTGCTCTATGCGTCTCAGCATCCGCTGACCCTGCTGTGATTTTACATGGTCTACCACTTAGTGGTATTATAACAGCAACTCAGCCACGAACATTTGATTTTGGAATATTTAGTAGTGACCGGACTTATTGCACAGGCATCACGGTACCACCCTGGAATTCACTGAGCTCCTAAGAGTGACCTATTCTTTCGAAAAAGTTTGTAGAAGCAGTCTGCATGCTTAGGTGCTTGACTGCATACACCTGTAACCATGGATGTGATTGGAACAACTGAATTGAATGATTTGGATGGGTGAGTGAATACTTTTGGCAATATAAAACCTGATTCTGATATCGTTCTCATTAACATGACAGATTATTTGAATAAAATAATTTGATTATTGTCAAATTATAAGACATTACAGATTATACCTTCCATGCAATAATTTGCATAATTAATTAGCCAACAATGAAACTCCAGCAACAACCATAAAAATTTAAACCTTTCTAACGTAAAAGATTTTAAATTCTGCGACTAGATCTTGTATGCAAATTATGTATGAACAAAATATTATTCATAATGTTTACCAATTCTAATGTAAAAAATCTTAGTCTTACATTGCGCAAATTAATAAATTGAAATTTATAAAGTTTTTTAAAATCCAAATGACCATTGGTCTGTCAACATACAAAGTGTTAAGAGTAAAAAGTGAACTGCAAACATTTTATTCTATAAAATTTACATAGGTTGAGTAACAGTGCACTTTTATATTTAATGGTAGAAAATGTATTTTATAGGAATGCATAGTGTAGGACTACTGTTAAATAATCGGCTCACTCATGTTCAAATGCAATCTTTAAACTTGCAGCAGAAGTTCATTTAGCCACCGTTTAAATTGTTATTTATTTAAAAAGTAGCAAACATTCCAACATTGTGCCAAAAACCTACAATTATTAATTTTTTTAGTTAACTATAAAGACTTAAAACTGTAGCACATACTACAATATTAATGTTAGTTTATACAAATTGGATAAACCACCAAATCTGACTGGAATCCCTGAATTATTGACAATTTACTGCCAACATTCAACATTTGGATACATTCATTTAAGCTTGAACTTTTTTTAACATTCATTTAAGCTTTTAAACTTTTTTTTAAACAATGGGTCACTAATGAAAATCGAGCATAAAATTTCAAATATTAAATACTTCATAAATTTACATGGATCTATATTGAATTTTATCTTTCAAAATAATCAGTTTGTGTACATTTCAACAATTACAGGTTGACAGTTTCAATTGAACCGTAAAGAAGTAATTAGAAATATGATGGTTGTCCTTACAGAATTCAAACAAACCAACTATATTTGTTTTAGCTTATTTATTTATTTTAATCTTAGAAGAGTTTATAAGGCATGATTTGGTGGCAACTGAAGAAATTCATCAAAGATTATTTCCTGTACGGTCCTCCACCTAATGGATTGCAGCTTAAGGGATAATGACTGATAATGAATTACTTATTAATGATTACAGAATTATTCAGAAATTGCGCGACTATACCGTTAATTATAAAGATTCCACCTCAATGCCCCCCATAACATTTCCAGTTATTTTTTTACATTAAGGTAAAAAATTGTGTATATGATGAACACTTTTGGTATAAAAATATATATTTGTTAAATGATATATAATCCTATGCAACTGTATATTTTTGTACCATTTTCATAAGGGAAATTCTTTGTTAACCATAACAAAATATTTAAAAAATTCTAGAGCTATGTGGTTTAAACATTTATGCAATTTTATCCATCTTATGTGGGTTGATTCACTTAAACGTAAATGTTAAATGGTCTAAAACTGACAAATTCCTTAAAAATCAGCTTTTGAAGACTATAGAAACCACCACCATCTTCCGCAAATATTCTCATTTGAGTATGCCTCTTTTTTCTTATTTATGGGTGGATGCTGTCTACTAAAAACTAAAACTGTGGGGCAGGTTAAATTATATTTTGTTTTCACATAGATTTTTGCTATTGAATCGAAAATTTAGCCTAATGCCGAAAATTCTAACCGAACAGACATTCACAGTTTTACTTATTTTAGTGGTACCTTTACCACTTTTTGTAAAAATCACCGACCCTAACCAAACAAATTTTAAGATTTTTGGGGGAAAAACATTCTGTATGATTCTTCCAAACAATCTAAACAATGAGGAAAAGAATTGCAATTGATTGGCTACAGAAAGTCTCTTGTGTAAATTACAAATAGTCTATTTTTATAAGCACAATGGTTGGAGATGTTTGCTTATGAGGTTGAAAAGTTTAGTAACGTTTTTGCTCCGTCATCACATGGAAAGTCTAGTAAAAAAAAAAAAAAAAAAGTCCAATTCCTTAAAAATAAACTCCAGGTCATCCACCAAAAAACAAAACAAACAAACAAAAAAAAAACGAACAATGAGCTTTCCTCTCTTCAAGCACAGATTTTAGCAGCAAACACATGACACATACTTATCTACTGTCTTAACCCCTTATACAAGTACATTTTATTTATTGAACAAATGCACAATCCCTTTTATGCCTGATATTTTTAGAGGGATTCCAGAGGATCCTTGTGGCGAAAGTAATATTAGGATTTTACTAGCCTTTTAGGGTGTGATCTTTGGTTGTTTAGGAATTTGTTAACTGGGAATTCCAAAATGTGCTAGGACGACAGGACCAAGGAATATTCTAATTCAAGTTTTAAACCAGAATAAAACTACAAAGAAAAATCACACCCTGAGTGACATGGAACAGAAACTGGAGTAGGTTAATGTTATAATTCACTTGATTACTTGGTTATAATTCACTTGATTGAGTCAAGTACAAATAAGAGTATGTCAGCCTTAATGATAGACTTACTGCGGAGCCCAATAGGATTACAGTAGGTGCCATTTCTGTAGAAACTTTACATAATTGCTAGGTCTTTTAACTTTTTCGTAATTACAAAAAGTCCACTACTCATTGTGGCATATCTAGGAATAGCCATTTGAAGAGAATTTAACGGCATGAAAGTTGTAATAGTGGCTTTGAACAATTGTATAAGGCATAAAATAGAAATTGTGCATTTGTTTGTTTGTTTTTTGCCTAAAAGAAATACGACTGTTTATTAAAACCTCAAGAATATAAACTCAGTTACTTAAGATCAAAGCATGATGTTAAAATGAAGTAAAAAAAAAAAAAAAAAAGAAGTAGGAAATCCACCAAAAATCGCTCAGCCTGTTCAATTGAGTTTAATTCATTCATTCTGCTTTTCAATCTTCAATAAAATCCAGAACAGATATAAAAACATTACACTTCAATTTCAGGTCATATTATTGAGGAAATACCACTAATAAAAATTACTTGTCTTTAAAAAAAAACAAAAAAAAAACAGCATATAATCTTTTTAGAGTTATATGGATTCAAAGATGGCTTAGAGAGGCCCTTGTTCACCCAAAACTATTCACATTTGGTGATATTATTGCCCCAGTGACATTAGGCATTCTGCATCATTACACTGCAATTCATTGGAGTTATACATGTACTTTGCACCACGACAATAATCTAATCTGGCTTCTTTATATAGAGAAGTTCAGTAGAAAGACTGATAGAGTTTTGGTGGATATCCATTAAAGACAGTGTTTTGTGGTCAACAGGAGAAGTGTCACGATGAAGAAAATGTAAAGAATAACTTACTCTGGTTTTGCACCTGAGAACAACAGGGCACTGATACAATCCATGCTACCTGCCCTTGCAGCTTTATGGATTGGGGCTTCACCCATGTAATCCTAAAACACATGTGAAGCATTTAATATAAACATACACAAAACCAAAGATGCAAGGCATTGCAATTTTTTTACTTCAATATGCACACACATTAGTGGACTTTTATTGCTACTCCAGTCATTTAAGGCATGTTGTAACTAGTAATGCATAAAGTGATCATAGATTAGAGAGACTAAATATTAAAATATTAAATATAGTGGAAATGTACATTCAGACTAGCGTTTGTCATCTAGTACAACTGGCTGCAGTGGGGGAAAAATCCTTAGCATATCTTTAATCCGCATAATACCAGGCCTGGATTACTTAGCCCATAATTCATATTATATTAAATCGATTCCCAGTGCTTTCCATTAGGACTCATTTCACAAGAAAACAGACAGAGGGGCAGTGGACTGCTGCAGAACGACATGTCAAGCGCCAACATGGTGAAAGTGGAGCATATCTGTGTTTTCAAGACACTGGCCAAAGAGAAGCATCCAGTGAACTCCCTCTAGAGGCAGGGAAAAAACACCAAACAGTTTGCTCTATGGAAACAGTAGAATGTAGGTCAAGCCACACAAGTACAGCACTCACTGATGCCAGAGAGATACTCACTCTCTCCTTCTTCCATCCAGCCCTGAGTAGCTTTAATCCCTATCTTGGGATGTGCCATCCTCATGTTTTAGTCTGATTATGGTATTTCTCTGAACAACATTGGGAGTTCTAGCAATACATTTCCCAACCACATGAGCAGACACATATCTGAATTTCTTAGACAGTCTTGGCACACCATGTTCACCCTTTCCTTAAGAATTTAGTCTAGTCTTTTAACAACCCTAAAAAGCACACCCTAGCCTTACAAGAAATAATACAGGAAGGGTGCAGTGCAGATCTGGAATTTAAAAAAAAACCTATTGAATCAGCAAAGCTTAATCAATCTGCTCTGGGAGAACATGGATTTTTTTTATATGCCCATTGTTAAACTTCTGGAATGTCCTACAAGAAGCGTGGCTTGCAAATCGTCTCTGAGGAATGCAAAGAATAACCGCCTGTTGAAGTGTGTGCAGCAGTTCAACCTGCTAAACTGAATATTAAGGTGTATACAGTTGGCGCAAATTAATTTCAAGTGATCTTGTCTTTCTTAAAACAATCGTGGTCAGACTTTAAAGTTAAGTCACGGCAACCCGACAAAATAACTTGTTTAAAATCTTTTTTTTTTTTTTTTTTTACAATTTTGTTGCTTTTTTTTAAAGCTACCTTTAGTTTTTTTTTCTTTTAACCAATAATGACTCAACTTAATCATTGGACTGTGAAACAATAGTTATAAGCTATACCTTTTTGCAATTATCGTTCAGTATTTTGTTCATTATATTTATCCATGTATGACTCCAGGTGGATATATCCTAAAGTATAATAATGCAAGAGGATTTGCTCTCAATAAACCAAGGTAGATTATGGCACAGAATGGGCAGATATGTGGATAGCTGAATGGTTGTTCAGTGTATTACAGGGGGGGGGGAAAAAAATCACAAATTACTTTAAGGAAATGTAAACAATATAATTGTGCTCTCTCATTCAGTCACACAAATACATTTTTATTTTAGTTAAACTATCCTTATACTCTGGGTGATACGATTTCAAATCAATATCAAATTTATTTGAATATTTTACTCTGCTAAGTTTTTTGCACTTAGTTTACCGACATGTTTGTACTGTAAGCATGCTCAAATATAAATTTTTTTTTTTTTTTTATGAAACAGTTCTCCATGGTGCTTCCATGCCATAAACTGATTTTTTTTAAATCCATAAATACTTTCCTCAGTGTGTTTTTATTCACTGGCCCCTTGTTTAACATTATCATTTGGGGAACACCAATTAGCGTAATTTGCCAGGACCCTGGAGGTGCAAGACGACACTGCTAACCTTTAGAAATAAAGTTGAATGTAAACCACAGTCGTCTGGTATGAGCATGATGTGGTTAGTGTGTACATGATATGCATGATGTGTTAGTGTGTTTGCATGTTTTCGCTTTAGACGCACATAGTTGAGCATCAAAACAGTTCAAATTTGTTCCTAGCCAAAAAAAAATAAAAATCTCTGCTTAATGTATAATCTATTAACTAGGTCGACATCTTTGGACCTTATGCCATGCCAGGAGTCACCACCCTCATCTTCTTTCAGTGTTGCCGTCAGATTTCACTGGGTGAGACTGCTATACAAGAATAAAATATTCTAATTCTTGACCAATTCTTTTCTATATTTTCTTTCTTCCAGTATATCAGGCTCAGTCAGAGTCCTTGAGTCCCATCTGCCCATAAGAAAACACACAGATCTCAGCCTTCCTAACTGGTTGTCATCCTGCATGGCCATACAGGAGAGCTTTCTGGGTTAATCACAAAAACTGTCAAACCATAAAAAAATAAAAAAATAAAAAACTATTGTAGCCATTGCCATTACTACTCTAGACATGATAAAGCACTCACCTGTCTGTTGATATCAGCACCAGCCTGCAAGAGCCATACAAGGCACTCTGGGTTTCCTCCGAACGCAGCGATATGCGCCGGAGTCTGTAAAAAGCGGGTTGTTACAGCATTCACCTCACAGCCCACCTGTACTAACCGCAGCACACACTCCAGCTGTAGGCAACAAGAATAGAGACAGACATTTAGTAAAAGAACCCTCAGACATGCAGCAACAATTTTTCACATCTACTCAATACATCAAGCTGTACATTTGCACACACACAGTGAGATGAAATACCACATCCTGTAGAGACACAGTACAGGCTGGACAGAGCACTAGCCTGAGATTTTAAAAATAAACTAAAATAAAAGATTGTTTGAATATTTATACTTGCCCAACTTAGTTAAGAAAGCTCAACAGGTTAGAAATCAACCACATTTTTCACAATCTTGTTCAACAACCCGAAAGAAAACTTTATTTGCTAATGATTTTTACTAAACAAACAAAAATGTTTATCTGATGTACATCTTCAAACTAAAATGTGCTTCACATTGATGACACATACCTCAATGCTGTAATTATAGCCTGCACTACACTAATACAGCTTGTCGAACTACACAAACTAACTCTTAGCAGTCAGATGAATTATCTTGTACAGATAGGAAGCAGGTATATGAACACACTGACCGAACTGAGCAAAATAAATTGCCGCAAAATTATGTCATAACTAACTGTCCTGCTTGCATGAAAGACATTCACATTATTCATCTGTAGTCACGAGCTTACTGAAAAGAGTAGCAGACGGACCATGATGAAATGGGATGAACAGCTTAAATTTGATCGAATCCATGGATCATTTAAAACAGCTTTCTTTTATTTTTCTTTGAATAAAAAATGAAACAAATTATGTATCTTAGACACAGTGGTGTAGTGGTGCCTGAAGAAGTCGGGATACTGTTAATTTATCCCCACATCCTCTCCAACAGGGGTTAGGGACAGAAAGTGTGTGGTGGGTCTTGGTCAGGTTTACAGTGTACAGTACTACATCGCTGCCTTGAGGAGCAACACTTTATAGGGAAAATGACATGCTTCTAAACCTGATGCAAATAGCCAGAAAACAGACTTGCTGCTGTTTACTGAATCTACAGTACTATTAGACAAGGGGGGGAAAACCAGTCTTAAGAGTTAGGTTTGTTTCTTGGCCCTTCTTGTCCTCAACAGCTGCTTAGCCATTTTAGCATTTTGAGTCACAGTGACTCACTGCTCATATTCTGACTTTCAGGCTTGGCTCTCACACACACAAACTTTCCAACATCTGAGAAACTTTCTTTTTAGGAAGAAAAAAAGAAAACACACACAAACTCTTGTTCTGCCATGTTACGATTCTCCAAAACACCACGGCAGCCATATTGATGCAAGAATCTGGCTTCCATTCTGACTGAGATGAAGAACCAGAACAAATCGGTTTATGAACTGGTAGGAAAATAAGCATGTTCTGGAAAACACAGCCTGGGTATTCACTACTAGTAGTGTACACCGTCTGTGATGAGACGTATACTTTTTATCTCAGACTGGGGCTTAAATAGAGTCACATCTTTCACTCATATTTTTTCTGGCCTCTGTTCGGGGAGTTTCTGTGGAAACTTCCGTCAGGGATTAGGCTAAAAATAGGCGCATATAATCACGGGGAGCGCCGCGTTATAAAACTGTCTATGGTTTTTAATTTATACTAATACTTATAGTTTCGTATCTAATAATTTTGCACACTGGTAAGCGTATTCGTTTCCCCCCCCTTCAATCATTAAAAGAATCCCCATCAACCTCTGTAGGTTCACAGAAGCAGCGTTTTATCTAAGCGTTACTTAACGTTTTACTTTTGCGCAGAGGTTTTGGCGGGTCGCGTTTTATTGGCTCTCGCCCAACCAATCAATAACGTTCGTTTCGCCGCTTGCTCGGGCGCACTCGCACACACATCTAACTGCTAACTGGCGACGATAGTTTTGTTTCGCAGCTGTCTTTAATACGAGTTGATGTGTATGTTTGTTTTCACAATTTATACCAAGCAGTGGCGAATATACAACGGAAAATACTACTAGGATACACCTAACCGTTTCCCTTCTTCAGACACTCAAATCTAATGTCATAAACCAACGCGAGCGGCCACTACTAATCTAACCTAACCGCTCTTCAATCATTTACCCCAGCCTTCTATTCGTCGCCTAGTCCAGCAGAACAGGTGCAAACCCGGGGTAACTACCTTTCCGAAGTGTGCCGCCCAGTGAATGGGAGTCCAGCCGTAGAACGAGTCCTCTGCCTGGAGCTGTGCTCTGTCACCGGGGCGCTGCTGCAGCAACGAGGAGAGCGCGCGCACGTCTCCGTCCCTGCAGGCGCGATGCAGCGGGAAGCGCGTGCTCAGCACCTCGTCGTTAGAAAAGCCCAACTCGATGCCCGCCGACATGCTTCCACTGCTATTAATGGTGGTGTAGTGAAGGGGAAATAAAACGATAGCTTCGTGTTTTTTCCCCCCGAGCACCGCCGTACAGCGCGGATAGGCGCGTGCTCAGACAACAAAAGACAATCGCGCGCACTCTGAAACTTCAGCAGGTTACACTGAAATCCTGGAGTGGAGTTCGTACTCTGTGTGTCCCGGGAGGGGCGAAAAATCGATATGGATATTCGGATTTGGATTTACAGATAGATGCAGGAAGTATTAAATGCAGTTTACTATCTACCAGAAAAGCAAATATATATATATTAAACGCACATGGCAAGGCAGCAAGTACTGTCTATGCAGTAACTGCAGAATAGATAATACTACGAAGTGGAGAAGGATATACAGTATAAGTAGGAATAAAAGCTGGAAATGTCCATTAAAATTGAGCAGTGTGTGTGTGTGTGTCTATACAAGCGCTCTGGCTGTATAATTTATTTTAATTAACTTTTTAAAAAGACAAATACATAATTTTTCGACATAATCTCCTTGCTTTAAAAAAATGCTCCACTGTTTTCACCACAATTTTGTCCTCCTAGGGCTGCTTTCACAGGGAACCAAATAGGTGACTGTCTGAAGACAAAAAAAGTAAGTTTCAAATGTATCTAACTGTTGAAAAGTTATATTTGTTTAATTTAAGTTTGGTCTAGAATAGACACAAATAAAAAACAAATAGCTAATACAACGTTAATTGTATAAAATTAATGAGTAATTAAGAATGACTGTGCTTTTTTGCAGTTGGTACATGCAGTGTCCACAAGATGGCCACACATACACTACCGTGGTTCTTGTGCATGCTTGAAAACGGATGTGATAAAATCCACCATAAGCTTTATCTGTTCTCTCTCAGCAACATTACTGAGAATGTTTAGTATATGAAAGGGATTACTATCATTGCATGGTGAGATCATGCAAGCTCTACACAGACTGGCCTGGCGGTGAGACTCAAGGCCTCCAACACTGGAGGTGTGAATTAACAGTGCTAACCACTAAACCACAGTGCCAGTCAGATATATGTATATATTAGCGTGAATACCCGTCGTTGATGGGCAAAGACTTAGAAGTAGCTAAAAGTTAAGCTAATCAGTTTTAATATAATCAGTGATATTATTTCATGTTGAAGCCCATGTACATGACTGCATGTCTTTCTGTTTTGCAGAACTCTCTACTTAACTTATCAATACAAAGAAATAAAAATAAGGTGAGTGTATCTTACGCTAAGTTGTACATCTTTCGTCATCAGCCAAATACACTCCCTGTTCGGTAATCACAGAGTGAACCACAGATGACAAATCGAAAAAGTAGATCTGATAAAGATCAAGTTTTGTCCTAAAAAAACTTTGTTATTTCAGCGATGAAAATATTCCGTTTATCTTTTCTAATTAATATCTGCAGGTGTTTGTTCACACTGAGCAAGTAGCTTATTAATATCTTATATACCTGATTCAATAATCTACTTTAAAATAACTGTTCATAACATTTTACTCAACATTTTTATTTCATGTATGGTGCAGTTTAAACTTCAGGCAGATATTCAAGTACTTCAAAGGTTTCATTCAATTCTGTCCAGCGGTCGATTTAAGACGTGCCCACAGTTCGACGCATGCGCAGACCGATGTAAAATCTTACAATTTATAATCTGGCACATAGCATCCCATTTGCTCAACATAACATAAAACCTTTCTTTTATTTGTTTATAAGCTTTTCTTGTCTTTATTTATTTATAACCTATTCAACTCCCACTGTGCTATTTTACCCTTATAAAATGCTAACCAGGGTCAATTTACATCAATTTTAGATTAACGTGTCAGGAGGTTGTAAAAGAAAATTCGTTACTAGCATCCAATCAGCCGAAAGAAGAAGCTAATCGTGCAGTACACAAATGAACCACCAGAGGGAGCCAGTTGGACAACCTGTCTGCCTCAAAGAGAGTAAATTACCTCATACGTTTTGCTAATAAATCGGTTAGTTCGACAAGAAGCCGTTTCTTAAGATGCAAGCGTCAGACTTCACTAAAATACTGCCGTTAAACTCAAGAGAGGTAACATTACACATACCGGTTTATGTGTGTTTAGTTATCAGACACCACAAATCACCACATATCAAATTATTCGGTTAAAAATAGCCAGCTAGCATCAATTTAATTTACTAAAGATTAAGTAAATTACGATTTATTTACGAGATTTACAAAATAATTTTAAAAATACAAACAATTTCCAGTTAGGTCACGACAAAATAAATAAACATCAACTTTGAACTGTGTTTCAAGATTGAAAAGAGATTTGTCAGCTCAGACCGAACTTAGCTACAGAAGCTAAGTACGATTTCTGGTACAGAATTAAAAAATATATTTATCTGCCAGTGGAAATTGTCGCATTTGAGACAAATTCAGTGCTAAATATGAAATTTCATCTACAATTAACGTGTGTCGATCACGTTTGGCTTCTTTTTTTTGTTGCAGTTCATACACGCAGTATCCACAAGATGGCGTCATAGTTTCATTATAATTTTAAGCTGTAATTTACAAATCTAAAGGTTGATTTTTTTTAATTGTGTATTTTATTCTATTTATGTGGGTTTATGTTACTTACGTAATTTATTTATTATTCTCACTCACTCACTCACTCATTGTCTATGCCGCTTTATCCTTTATTACATCAGTGTAGTGGAATTACAGTGTAAAGCGAAAAGAAGGAACAAAGCAACAAACAGGGAAACATACATTCATCTTCAGTAACTGTAGTCTGGTTAGTGTAAAAGTGGAAGGAATACATCTTGGACATGGTTCCAGTTCATTGCGGTGCTCCATACACACTTCACTTTTTCTAAAAAAAATATATATATACGCTTTCAGTTGTTCGATAGCTCAGGACTGGAATCTCCTACAGTCTACCTGAGCCTCCAGGAACAAACTGGACTCCTTTTAATTTTAATTTTAACACATCTCCTGTTACACTGAACTTCCAGTACACATTATTATGCTGATCAATCCCTGCTATCCATTATCACCCAGATGAGGATGGGTTCCCTGTTGAGTCTGGTTCCTCTCAAGGTTTCTTCCTATTACCATCTCAGGGAGTTTTTCCTTGCCACCGTCGACCTCGGCTTGCTCATCAGGGACAATCTTATCATTTTGATTCATACACATTGCATACAAACTTACTTCTTTTTATTGTGTAAAGCTGCTTTGCGACAGTGTCAATTGTTAAAAGTGCTATATAAATAAAATTGACTTGACTTGACGCTTATGGTATTTTCGACTAACCCTTATAGGATCCAGGAGGGGATTGTTTTGTTTGGGTCCAAAAGAGAGACCTGGAGAGGCTGTGCACGCAGGTCATGCAGCTACGGGAATTTCTGCCTAAGGTCATTACCAGTGATTTTCTGGACGCTCTGCACAAAGCCCGTTCTTTGGACACACGTAAGATGAATGAATGTTGGGAATGGTTGTATTTAGGGAAATAGGATATAGGGAATATCTGTGTTGCTCTGAATTATTTTACACAAAAAAATATATTAACTGGTTATCATATTACAAGTCTACAAGCAGAGGTGGAAATTATATATATACTTCATGACCGTATTTAAGTATTTATTTAATGTATCTGTACTTTACCTAAGTAGTGGTTATGTATTACTTTTACTACACTACATCCTATAACAAATATCTGTACTTTCTACTTCACTATATTTCTCCGTGGCTTAGTGTTCACAGTGATGTGTAGTTGGAGCAAGAGTACTGCAACCAGAAGATAATTGTGTGCAATCGTGTGCTTTGCCTTCCATCTGGAAAACACTTAATTATGTAGCAGGGTTTTTTTTTTAATCAAAAGATGTGAAACCCATCCCTGTGTGGTGTTTTTTTACAGTTAGAGAACAGAGCCAGGAGCAGCAGCAGCAGCTCAAGCAGGAGTGTTTGCACCTCTGCTCCCGCCTCGATGCAGCACAGTCCGAGTGCCAGAGAGAAAGAGAGGTGAGTGAAATACAATACAACATACATGTACAACCTCGTAAACTACGACTTGGAATATGGCCTGGCTATTTTTTTTTTTTTTTTTTTTTTTTTACCTTTTACCTTTTTTTTTACCCAGGAGAAACTAGCACTAAGGGAGCGGCTATGGGAGAGCCGCGAGCAGTTGCAGCAGCAGGCGGAGTTCTGTACAGACCTGGGCGCCGCTACCTGCACTGTACTCTGGAGCGCTTCCCGGAGAGAAGAGGCTGTACGAGACATACTGGCTGATGTGAGTCACCTTATAATAAAGGCGTCGGCCAGTAAAACCGTCTGACTTGACTAAGACTGAATTGCTCTAAATATTTGGACTGTGGTTGGGGAAATTATAATCATATTACACTTACACTTTACAATAAAGCGTTTTTCAAGATTAGTATTTAAATACTTATTTTTTATAAAGTAGCATTCGGATGAAACAATTTTCAGAAGGTGGTAATAATTTGTCATAGGTTTTTTGGGTTCATCAATACTGAATGCTCACAAAAAACAATGAGGGATATGTGACATGGTGGTGCAGCAGGTTGCGTTGCTGACTCACAGCTTCAGGATTTTTAAAATTCATTCACAGGCTTGAGTTTCTGTGTTTTCTTACAGTCTGCAGGCGTTTCCTTGAGCTTCTTTGGTTTCTTTCCAAAAGAAAAAACTACCCTACCACTCCAATTTATCCACTCTAAATTACACGTCGCAGCGGAACAGTGTGAGAATATGTCTTATCCAGGGTGTATGCAAATTAGTTCACAGTTCACTAATATCCTTTATTGAGCAATAATGCTTGTTTTTATGAATGAAATTGACATTTTTGTTGGTGCTCACTCAGGTCTGCACATGAATACAATTGTAAAAAAAATATAAAAAATTCATTATTGTCTTAATTTATATTGTGTGTGCATCTCTCTGAAGGGGAAGCTGCAACCGTTTCTAAGTGTAGCAGGTCAAACCCTGGAGAGTTTTGTGAAATCTCTAGACGAGGAGGAAAAACCCCAGCAGCAGAACTACAATTCCCATGAGCACCAGTTTGTCCTCGCATTGGCTGGTGTCATTACCAGTAAGTGGTAATATTCATTGTTTTTTCCCTTTTATTTGTGGTATATTAATTAGATTTATTCAAAATATCGATTTATTCACAGATTTTGCGGCTGTGACTTGTGGGAGGGACTTCATTTCCAGCTCTGCGCACGTCTTGTTGGACACTCTGATGCAGCTGCTTGGGTTAATGAAGTCTGGGGTCTTTCCGAAGCTCAAAGTGTGAGTTAATTCCTGGACATATAAACACTCTGACCACGTTATAAGAGAAACCTGTATTCATTTTATGAATGTCATTCATTCATAAAAAACATTCCCTCATCTTTTTCCAATCCATAACCCTAAGCACGTGTCTTGATATGCTCTTGATATGTAACCCAGGTGCCTCAAGTTTCAACGTGTTGTACATTCTGAGATGCTTTTCTGCTCATAACATACCATTCATACCATACTGGATTTAATCTCAAGAGACTGCTGCATGTGGAAATCCGCGCAACTCTAGCCCTAGCTGTGTAAAAAATTAACAATACATCATGTCAGGCACCAGTCAAGTCACAGGGATTATACGTAGTTTCCTATTGTGATTAATCTTAGAAAGAACCAAAAATCCTGACCTGTATCTGTATGATATAAGGCATTGCATTATAACCACATTTTTGCATGACTGCAGATTGCATGAAAATATAGATGTATAGGTGTTTCTAATAAAATGGATAGTGAGTGAATATTCAAACTCAAATTCAAAAATATTCAAATTTCAGTGCGCCATATTAAGTTCATTTTATTTATACTATACAGTAACCAATATTTTAAATGACCTCACAGTGCGTGCGTGTGTTTGTGTGTGTGCGCGTACATCTCTTCGTACGTCTGTGCAGGCTGATGCTGATGGCTTTGTACAACGTCAGCCTCAGCGTAAATGGACTGACGTACATCAGCGAGAGTCCTGCAATCCTGCCTCTTATATGCACCCTGCTTGAAGGTGCGTGCATGTCTGTGTATTTGCATCTGTGACTGTGAGTGTGACATGAGTGAGTGCAGCTGAGAAAGCCCTCCTGAGGCTTCAATGCTTTATCTGATCCCGGCTTTGACGTCATGCCAAGTGAAATGTGGTGGGGAGGATTAAGATCAGCTTCCACACTTTCTGTCTCACACCTTCCCTGCTTCACTCTCTCTCTCTCTCTCTCTCTCTCATCATAAGTTACTCACCATTTATAGTCATTCCCACATAGTCACAACTCTTTTTGTCTTGTTAGATGTTAGTAGGTGTTGTATCAGTGTCACGTCTGGCACATTTCGAGCTCTGAGTAAAAATCACTGTTGTGTACAAACCACACCCTGTTCAATATTACACCTTCTTCATTGCTTCCAATTATTATCTTCGCCTAGTTCTGATTGTTCTTACTCATCCCTTGACTTTAAGGAGGTGCTTTATGTCATTGACATGTTGTTTTTAATTTCATCATTATCAGACCAGGACTCAGAGGTGTGTCTGCAGGCCCTACGGCTGCTCCAGTCTCTACTAGTGGAGGGTGACTTATCGATCCAACTCAGCCCAAACCTACAGCATTCCCTTCCACTGGAGAGAATCCACCAGTTGGTCTCAAGCCGCCACTCAGCCCTCAGACAGACAGCTCAGGAGATGTTGGAGGACATCAAGTGCATCACCAAAACTAATCACTCAGTCATAGAGAAAGAACAGTGATGTGGTGGACACGTACAAACCTTGTTCTAATCCCAGTCCATACACACTGACCTTCTGTTTTATGTGTGAGACAAATACAGCTTTTATAATCCGGTATCTCTAGCTAGTGTAATCATTTGAAACGAGTCAGAGGTCACAGGGCATGCTGAGATATGGCTCTTTGTTGGTCTGATCTCCTGAGTAGCGTAATGATAATGGTAGTAATGGCTAAAGTCTTTCTCTGTTACGAGTTGTACTGGTTAAGAATAACGTTTTTTACATCTTTATTTGTTTTCTAATATATGTAGGACTGTAGTACTAGCTGTTTTGAGTAACTTAACTTTGGTTAAATGTTCATATTTTGCTGTTCTGTGTAATAGAAGTGTTTTTAAATGTTTTGAAACAAATTAAAGGTTTTTTTTGCACTGTTCGGTTTAATTTTTTATTTTCAAATTTGTCTGGAAACACCCTGTCTGCTTAGAAAAACCTGTTGTTGCCTTTGGCCATGTTACAGTATGTTACTTCTAGTTATTGGGTTGCAAACATAAAAAAAAATCTCTTAATGAAATGTGGGAGCTGCAAGAGTTTGCGTAAGTTAAGTGACCAAGATTCACTATAATCCTGGCAAGTTGTATTAGGACCATATAAAAAATAAATAAAATCTGAAATATTTGACAGTGATACTTTAGCGTTTTAGAATTGCATAGTTTATAACAACTTAGTGGTCTCGCACACACAGACTAGTTCCTCAGGTAACCTGTAGAACTCAAGACTCCTAAAATACAGCAACTCCAAGTAAAATAGGAAAATAATCCTACGGACGTCTGGGCATTTTAATTTGGGGGGATTTAATGGGTCATGAAGATGCCCCTACTATGGCTCATATCCTGGAGACGTCCTGAAGTCCTATTTGTGCTTACTGGAGAACTGTTGATGCAGACTGCAATAGCAAAGCCCTTGACAAAAATGTAGCAGGAATTACAGCCTGGATCGTGTGCAAGTGCATGAGGCCAAAGTTTAATCAATACCACTGTCATGTTTGGAATTTAAGTACAGTGTGTGTGTGTGTGTGTCTCCTGGGATAGGCTCCAGGCCCCCTGCCACCCCGTACACAGGATTAAGCAATATGAGTGAGTGATTGTGTTTACAGTTTACTGTGATTAGGGTTTCAGACTCAGATTATGCCTCCTTGGTAGGCTAGCAACAGTTTATGTTTAGTAAGTTCTCCATCACCAGATTGGTTAAAATTAACATTTAAATTGCGTCAAGTACCAAGATAAGATCCATATTGCCAGGATAAAGGTTTATTGTGATTCATGTGTATTCCAGGTAATGTTGCTTACATATTTGTTACACTATTAGCAAAATTCCTGTGTTATAGTGTTTAGTGCGTTCAGACCGGTTTGGGACGTGGCTAGCGTTGCCTGGCAACATGGGCTCCTGCGCGCGCCCTGCTCAGCGCTTTGACGCCAGAGTGACGTTAATAAAGTGGTACATAGAGCGGAGACCTGTTATGGTGACTTAGGAGTGACTCGAGTCTACAGATAGGATTATGTGCAGCGAATCCAGAGTGCATAACCAGGAGGAGTGTTTTTTCTTTTCTTTTCGTTTTTTAAAGAATCAAATATTGAAACTTTTAAAAGAAAGAAAGGTGTGAATGAACAAAGTGCAGGAATGAGTGCAGGTGAACGGAACTGCAAGGTATAGATGGAAAACGTTTGAGTGTACCGTCCACACGGTGAGTTCTTACCATATTTTATGTATATATAATAAAGATTTAATATAACTTATTTTTTCTTACTTAAACCAACCACATTGACTGAGAAACCTGAGCTAATTCATGGGAATTAAACTTCTGATGTGACTATCCCTATATTATTATTATTATTATTATTATTATTATTATTATTATTATTATTAATGCACTCTGTATATCATAGTTTTCTCATGCATTAATGCTCAATGTATCTTTTCATGCATGTTTTAACACATGTTTTTGTGCACCAATAAATACACTCTGTGCCAAAAATATAAATATAAATATAAATATCTTCATAAATATCAACAAATCTAAGTTGTAGCCTAAATATAAGACTAGCCGTACCTTTTTCTTCTATTTTTTTATTTAAAAAAAAAAATTCCAATATTAATGGGGTATTAATATTCTTAGTATTGATATCTTGTTTAACTAATGATAAGAAGACGTGTGTGAAGTGTATGAACTTCTACTTACTAACTCTGCAAGGTACAGTAGAAATGATGTAGAAGCTATACAGTGTAGAATCATTGCTCATTTCCCTCTTACTGTAATATATACAAAACTATCACATACTTACAGTATTATTATTATTATGTTTGTATTGTTCTGTTTTTTTTTTTTAAACTTAATACAGACAACTATCTCATAAAATCTCAGGAGATCAAACTCCAGAAATATCCATGATGTAAATTCAGAACAAAATCTGCAGTAAATAACTTTTACTTATTCATACCTGTCTTCGCAGAAGTTTGTGCAGGAGTATGTTGGTATAACTAAAAAACATGATGAACATTACTGGTCTATGGATGGTGCTGTAACACCAATCTTGTTGTACTTTCTCTACCTTTGAAGTAGTTCACTTTACAGCAATGATTAACTAGACATAGAGATAGGCAATCATACATTGTTTAATTTTACATAGCTTGTACGCTATTGATTTTGCAGCATCACATTACATGATAAACAGTTTACAGAATAGAAGCACTAATTTTACACTTTTGGTTCATTTTTTCATTATTTTGAATTGAGCACACAATATAATTTTTCATTTAGAAAGCATCGACCAAGATGTGATGACAACATAAATATATATTTTGGACTTCGGTACAGTTTGGTACAGTTTTTCTAAAAGTCTAGTTTGCTGTTTAAACAATTACCTGATTTTGTTCCAATTCCGTCCTGATTAATCACGCAGCAGTTAAGGACATTAGGCATGGTGGTGCTGTCAGACGATGGGCCAGACACAATGAATCGGCTTGGGAAACCTCTGCAGGTCGGCTTCTATGAGATTATACGTACGCTGGGGAAAGGCAACTTTGCTGTGGTGAAGCTGGCGAGACACAAAGTCACTAAAACACAGGTTCCCTAAATTATTGTCATAATCAGAAACTGTTGATTGACTTGTTCGTCAATATGGTATTAATCTTTGATCTAATCTACTCACAGGTTGCCATTAAAATCATTGACAAAACTCGTCTGGATGCGTCAGGCTTGGAGAAACTTAACAGGGAAGTTAAAATCATGAAGCTTTTGAACCATCCACATATCATCCGACTCTACCAGGTCTGTGAGTTCACATTTACTCTCATCAGCATAAATTACAGAACAATGGTCGATAATGACACAGTCATTAGACATGAATTGGTGAGGCAGAATTCAGGGCATGCATAACGTTAAAGATAAAGGAGTGACAGCCTACATGTGTGTGTGCCAGATATACAGTAAGAGCAACAGAAGTCACAACAATTACATTTTTCATATGCTAACTGAGTCATATAAAATGCAACCACTTACCAGATGGTTTCTCGTGGATGTTTTTTTAATGGGTAGACAGGTGGCATGGTGGGTTATTGACTTAGGTTAGACTTGCACCTCCAGAGTTCCTAGATGGATTTCATATAAAGGCAAGGCAATATATATTTTTTACAAGTCTGTAAAATCAGTCCACTGTAATCAGTCTATAAATAAAGAGAGCAGGGCCAGTTATGCAGAGGCTTGTATTCATCAAGCGATGAAAATCATGTGCTACTTTTCCCACACCTGTTGCTTTATTTAGCAGACTTCTCTATCAGTCTCTATAGGGTTTACACAAATAAAACCACTTTTAGACCCAGGTTGTTCATGCTCCTATGCTTAACCTTCATGATATTATGTGATATAATGGAAAAACAAACAGGACATACTGTACAATCAGTCTTCTAACAAATTGGTATTTAAGGATGTCAAACGTTTATCACTACAATATTTAAGGTATTACTTTCTCTAATTTACAGGTTATGGAAACCAAGAATATGTTGTACATTGTGACCGAGTATGCCAACAATGGGGAGATGTTTGGTAAGTTTGATATACAGTACTATGCAACAGGCTTGAGCCACACCTCATATTTTGCTTTTAAAGTGAAACTACATTCTTGTCCAGTCCCTGCACCTGACTAGTTTTGGAGAAATGTTCTTTCTCTTTAGCCAGACAGTGACCGGTGGATCATTCATGCATAAAAACATCTTACTTAAGTGAGTGACAGGTGCAGATGATGACAGATGATCAGGCCAGTGATTAGTATACTGGTGATGCTGAATGCTGAGTGGTTGGAACAGACGAGAGGGGAAATGAGGTCGCTGCTGAAGTTGTTAAATAAACAACCGATTTTTAAATTGTATCTTTAGGCATTTTGTAGCCTGTCACAGTAAAAAATGTTCCAATTTTCTTAATTTAATCCACATGATTTAATTTAATGTCATTTCATTTAATGAAAAAGAAATGAGGGGTGGCCCAAGTCTTTTACACATGATCATGATCCCTTTTACCATATCTGTCAGTTTGTATATGAGATAAAAAAAATATATATATTTCAAACCCATCAAGCATATCTTTTTTTTTTCTTTTTCTTTTTTTGTCTTTGTAAAGATTATATTGCGTGCAACGGTCCTCTGAGCGAGGAACAAGCTCGCAAGACATTCTGGCAAATCCTTTCCGCTGTAGAGTATTGCCACAGATGCCACATTGTACATAGAGACCTTAAAGCTGAAAATTTACTCCTGGATAACAACATGAACATCAAACTGGCAGGTAAAAGAGACAAGTTGATTTATTGATGAAATTGAAGTTGTTGTTGGTCTTGAGGTAGCTCCCAGCGACCATCTGATCCGCACACAACCTTGGCACAGGTTTTATCCATTTAATCCAGACTTGGGACCAGTACAATCAAATTAATTAATTATTCATAATTTATTCATAATGAAAAGATACAGGGCTTATAGTAAGTAAAGTAAATATCTGAAAAGTATGTTCTATGTGTTCTTTAACCTTCAAGTCCAATATCTGGTATCTACTTTTAATTAATATGTCATTTGAACTCTCCACAAGTGTCTTGCTAATGATGAATTTAAATGTGTTGGAGTGTTTAAATGTGTGTACAGTATTTAGGTATACTGAGATGTAAATTTTTCCTCACTTTTCCTCACTTAGACTTTGGTTTTGGAAATTTCTATGTACCTGGAAAGCATCTGAGTACATGGTGTGGAAGTCCGCCTTACGCCGCACCAGAGATCTTCAAGGGAAAGGAATATGAGGGCCCTCAGCAAGACATCTGGGTAACTTTCCTAAATGACGTTCAGACCGCGCTTTTATAACTACACAGCTTTTTAGTTTTGGGCCTGATGAATTCCATTGGATTTATCTTTTAATGCGATCTTTGTGAAAATTCCAGGCTATCATCAGCCGCTTAAATACTCAAACCAGGTCATCTCGCAACAATTATCACCAGACTTCTTGTCTTCTTTGTTTTCCCAGAGTCTGGGTGTGGTTCTTTATGTCCTGGTGTGTGGATCTCTTCCCTTTGATGCTGTCTCACTTTCAGCCCTAAAACAGCTTGTCATAGATGGACGCTTTAGGATTCCTTACTTCATGTCACAGGGTACCAATCTTACACACTCTCAAACCATGACCAATTGATATGTGGGTCACGTCGAGGTAGTCAGACATCCTCCTGCTCTGCTTTTATCCAGAGTGTGAGAACCTGATACGGAGGATGCTGATGGTGGACCCGGCCAAACGTATCAGTCTGGCGCAAATCAAGGAGCACTACTGGATGAAAGCAGTCCCGATAACAGTGTGCCAGGCTTTCTTTAACTCTCCTGAGCCTGAGAGGCGCTGCCAGGCGAGGCGATACAACGAGCAAGTGCTCAGTCTCATGCATACGCTGGGCATCGACAAGCAGAGGACCATTGATGTAAGCTGAGCTTGGGTCATATTATGTGTGCTACTGGCTAACATGTCGGAATCGTAGCAATAGTTACAATTTGGTCATCTTAAAAAGGCTTAACGTACTTAGATAAACAGATACATAACTGTACTGTACAGTATATGTCATGTTGATATGTTTTGTCCATTCAAACACCTAACATCTGTATTAATCTCTCTAGTCTTTACAGAACGACAGCTACAATCACTACTCTGCCATTTACTGGCTTTTGCTGGAGAGACTAATGAATGGACAAAAGCCAATCAAAAAAGCCGATTCAGATTGGTCTAAAAAGTCTTATTACAGCTTACCAGTGCTGGGAAACTCATCTGATCCAATTCCACCCATTTTACAATACAGAAACTCTCCTTCTCCCAGCAACTTTCTGGATGCTGGATTAAACAGAAAGGTCCACGGTGAAAATGTATATGAAGATGAGAAGCAGATCCCTCTTGACTATACATCTGAAAACAGGAGCATGATACAGAGACCCTCTGATTCTGTGCGACCATCAGTAAAAAGCTGCTGTCACCCACCAAGTACGTACAGTGGAATTATGTGATAGTGTTACAAGAACTTTTCAAAATAAGAAGAAATACTGCTTTTAACCGGGAGTGAGCATCTTTTCAGGAGACACACTGAAATCTCAAAGGTGTAATCACTCATTTGTAGTGCATTTTATATCCTATCACTCTGTTTGACAGCGAGACAGGGTCACATTCTTGGATGGGAAACCATAATATTGCAATGCTTTTAATTAATTCTTTATTAATAAAGGGCAAAGCAGCAATGACTTTAAGGAACATGTGAAAAGTAGGCAAATACTTATGCAAATCAATTTGAATATAGAAATATTGAATTAATTTTTAAACATAAATGAGTGTAGGTTTATACAATCACTTAGACTACAAAATCCTTTGCATGCATTAACATTTTGGAGGATAAATGCACAATAATATTTTCCTCTTTATATATAGCCCAATAAATTTGCAGAACATTTGATTGGGCTCTTTGGCCACTATATTCCTTGGCACAGTATATTTTTAAACAATTTTCTCAATATGCACCATCTTCACTTGACTATAACTTTTATATAAAAACATTTTGTCTGTCAATATCTGCAGATATTGTGGTGGATCTAATGGACGGTCCCAGTTCAGACACCTCTCCCACCTCTGCCTTCGCTGTCCCCAGCACCTCTTTTAACTCCCCAGCTGCTCTTTTAGACCCACTGCTCTCTATGAACCAAATGCCCGGACATTTTCCATTTTCACCAAAATCAAACAGAAGCCCTCTTGCTCATTCATCTGTCCTGAGGTACCAAAGGAGTTTGCAAGTTCCCAATTTTCAGGAGCGCAGAAGAGCCTCTGACACCTCACTGCGCCAAGGTAAGATCAGTGTGGGTGAGAGAGTGCAGAGATAAGAAGTTGGAAATATACTCATGACAAAGCAAACTGAAATAGTAACATTATCATTAACATTATTGTTTCAAAAATATTTTTTTTATAACATAATAGTCTAATAGACTATTTAACGTCACTTAATGTTGTGAATAACATTTAAAATCTTTACCTACAGTACCTACGACAAAGTGTTTTATTCAGAAAATATTTTAGAGATAAAAAGAAAGCAAAAAAATATTTTTTAAAAAGTTAGCAATACTGTAAGTTTTGAATGTAAGACTATACAGGCACATTGTAAATTTATTATACTGTTGTGTATTAAAACCATTGCATCCACAGCATTGGAAGAACTCTCGTCTAAAAGTATGTATAAAATGTACATTGCATCTAAAAAATTAGCAATATCATGGAAAAGTGATTTTTTTTGTAATATAATAAAAAAAGTGAAACTAATATTTATGAAGTTGTTATCGTTAAAGTGAAATATTTCAAACTTCAAGCTTTTGACATTTTCTTTGATTTAAGAGCTCATAAAAATCCAATTCTTTACGATATGTAAGTAATAGTAAATCTCTGTGTCACAATTCTTTGGGTGTTGGTTGCGAGGCATAACTGCAGAGGCTGAGGTTCGTAGTTGTTCCTTTATTTATTAATCAAAAATCAGGGGAATTAACAAACAAAACATTTTATTTAAAAAGAAACCAAAACACGAACCAACATACGGGAAAACATCTCTAAACTTAATGTAACAAATGCTAGACGAATAACCAAACTGAAACAAGCTATTTATAGCAAACCTAATGATCACCTCAGTTCAGGTGCGCGCCCACGTCACCTGACCGAGATGCAAACTGGGAAATGAAGTCCTAAACTGAAACTTTAGGAAAAACTACACACAACAAAGTCTTAGGGCGCTTTGGCTATCCCTGACACTCTATATGTATAATAATCTATAACAGGGTGGTGTGATGTTATTTTCATAAGACCACATGTCAAGGTTCTTCCCCATATTACCTTAGCAATTTTTACTCAGTTCCATGTTTCTATTAAGTAAAGAATTAAACATTATGCTTCATATGACACATTCTACTTTTTAGCAGTTTGTCATATAACACCAAAAACAAGTTACAAGCTATCTTGTTAAAAATTCAGTGTTCTACATCAACACTTTTACAGGTCAATGGGCTTATCAAGAGCATTTGAGCAAGAATGTTCACACAACAGGGCAGTTTGGTTGGAACAAAGTTCCTGTGCAGCACCCTTGGCCCACAATGCCCAATGCAGAGCCCACTAAAGCTCCAGCACAATCATGGGAATATTTCGATGGTCAGACTGGGAACATGCAGTACCATCAACGGTAAGTGTCTAGACACAATTAATTTTGTCAGCTGGCATACCATGAAATAAACAAGGTTAAAAAACAACAACAACAACAAAAATAAATAAATAAATAAATAAAATAAAGTAAAATCGCACTTCCAAAAAAGATTTGCTGTTGAGTTAAAGTACTTGAATATGAACAAAATTTGGTCTCTTTAAACAATTTACATCTTCCATGATTCCTGCCCGTCAAAACATACATTTAATAACTTAATATATTTCGAATACATCAGTGCACTGGTTTTCAATGCTGTTATTATTTCAATTACAAATGACACATTTTACATTCCAGTTAGTGAATTAAATATTATGAAAGAAAATATTTTTTTATGCAAATATATGAAAATCTTAATGTTTGGCAACTTTTACTGGTTGTCCATACTTAGAGTTTCTTGGTACAATTGGTGCTAATATTTTTGTCTTCTTGCAGGATAACTAATATTCCTACCCATCACCCCCATCTGGCTCAAAAGCCATCTTCTTATCCTCCTCCTTCTACTATGGCTATCCACAATCACTCCATCCATCCAGTACTACATTTTGAGGGTCACTTAACTTCCAGTTACAGCAACCCTTCATCCCTCCTTCACACACCTCAGAGTCGTCTCTGTCCTCTCCGAGATCCTCCAGCTCACTCCTCCTGTCTGCCACCACCCTATTTGTGCTCCACTTCTAGCTGTTGTTCCTCAAGCATGGTGGATTCCACGACACTGCTCCTGGAAACACAGTTGCAGATAAAACCAAGCTCACGCTAATGTTTGCTAGTAGTGATGGAGGTTGCATTGTATCTGGTCACCTCTTTTGATTAGTAGTAATGTAGCAACAAATTTTCTAGAGCTGTTCTAGTTACAGCACTATCATGTTGACCTATACAGTTTGTCTCTCTGGATACGAGCATCTGCAATATGACAGCATGTCAATGTAATTTTACTTTATTACTGATTCACTTTTACTCTCCTAAAATAAGGAGAACAAAAGCATATACATAAAATTTACACAATTAACCATCGTCTATACCTCTTAATCCTGTATACAGGGTCACAGGGGGCCAGGAGCCTTAGGGCACGAGGCAGGGTAAACCCTGAACAGTGTGCCAATCCATCGGATGGCACACACATACACACTCATTCATGCACTATGTGCAATTTGGGAATGCCAGTTAGCCTAATCTGCATGTCTTTGAACTGTGGGAGGAAACCGGAGTACCCGGAGGCAACCCACCAAGCACGGGGAGAACATGCAAACTCCACGCACACAGAGGCCGAAATCGAACTTGGCCGGGAATTGAACTCAGACCCTTGAGGTACTGTACAAGGCGACAATGCTAACGACTAAGCCATTATGCCGCCTATATATTAAATTGTATATAATGAATAAGATCTGAGTAGAATATATAGAACACATAATATTTCCATTTAAAATCTTATTCATTGCAGTTGGAGGAACCAAAATGTCCTATTTTTTCCCAATCACTTCAAGCAATAATAATTATTTACATACTCCTTGTTTTGCATTATATGTACAATACAACCTGATTGTGAATGGAGTAGATTTAATAATGTTTTGTAATGTTTGTAAACTATATTTCATCACTCTGTACATGTCAGTATTGATATTTTACACTCAATTCAAGTATTTATTCATTTATTGTCAATACAAAAGGATGAATGATTAGCATTTTCTAGTTGTCAGCAAATCTCTTTCTTAGTCCTCAGATGAACTCCCAATGTGCTAGTTTTGAGAACTTAAGCGGTGAGAAGAACAGCAGAGGAAAACATTGGATTTAATTTATGTCGGCTAAGAATAGGAATCAGAGGCTGCAGTGAGAACTAGACATACAGTCTGAAAATTGGAGGGAAAAAAAAACAAGCAACTTTTTTGCTTTGGTTAATAATACTGATTTATTCATAATATATTTTTAGTACATGCCTCAGGTGAGGGGCGCTTCAGTAGAACAAGGTTAGAGGAGACGAGGCAGAGGGGGAAAAAATCAGGTGACATACAAGCTAAAACGAGAAAAGATCAGACACAGGAAGACCAGATAGGAGGTTGGAAGGTTGTAAATAGAAACTCCTGCAAATTCCAGGAGAAAAAAAAAAATTATTTTTCTTGTTTGACTTTTTTGGTTTTATTCCGAAGTGGCCAGATTTGAAAGAACTTTCCAATCAGGAGCCATCCATTCCTCCTAATCAGTTCCTCTCATTTATAGATTATAGATTATAATAATCCCAACAATTAAAGCCCCTGCTGAACCACACTCTTGCCTACTAAATCCACTTGTCTAAGAGGAAGCGGCAGGTTTGGGTTTGTCATCACGGGTAACAGGAATGGTGCGATCGCCACGCCCGTATTCTGATCCACCTGTTTTTGGGCCGCAGAAGGTGAGCAGGCCATCAGCTGACAGCGTACAGGTGATGGCTGACTGATCAACGCTGGAAGGTAGGCGGTAGCGTCGGTGGAACTCCCGTGAGATGTAGCCATGGTCGTCCTGGGGGAAAAGATGGGAATGGTGTCAGAAAAAAAAAACATCCAGGGGATCATTGGAGAAAGCAATAAAATATAATTATGGTGATAAAAACAGGAACTCTGGACCTCATTATTGGTTGTGAGGTTTTTTCATTTTTGCGAAAAGGTTGCAATATTTACAAGTGATTTACACAGTGGAATAATGTAGGTGTAATGTGTCGCCATGTAACTTAATGGTAAAACCATGAGGTTTTGTAGTTTTTTATTTTTATTTTTGTACATTATAACTATAACTGCAGTCTCTTATAATAATTTGTTAAATAATAAGATGTAAGCAATTACCTTACCTATCACAGCTCAGGCATGAATATGCACATTCAACACTGAACCAGATTCAAGGTAAATGGTTTATTTCATAAAACATCACCATGGCTTCATCAACTCTCACTTTGACATTTACCCATGACGCAGAGACTACATCGATTTGGTGAAAATGTTCGGATCTGTTTTCCATGATCTGTTTACCTCTCAAAACATACATAAAATAGGGATGGAAGGAGTCCCCAAAATCAGTATGTTGAGAGTTAAGAGTGGTTCTTAGGCCACAGGAATTCTGAAGTTGTGTATTGATGTCCAGGCATCTTGCTTAGGGTGAGAATTATGTATGATTTAAATAACTCAGACCTATTTGCTGGTCCCACATGAAAATTGGAGAAAGCTTGAGAAATTACCGATGGGGCATTCTATATAGATCCAGCTCTGCCACTGGAGGTCACTTCTATTAGAGGTCAACTGCTATGCAAATCATGCAGACTTAATGAATCATATCTGATTCATAATGACTGTTCCAGCAAATACACAGCCAATTCATATTACAACAAAAAACCAACCTGGCCATATATTTTTTTTAAATGAAGTGGTGCTTCCCCTTAGTGGCCTTTAACTTCCATTTTCTAGTCCATTCTAATAACCTGGACACACCTAGAAAGAAAAGCTGCTTAAAAAGCTAGATACCCGATGCAGGACAAATGGGTTATAATTAAAGCAAGCAAATAATTTTTCTGCAAATAAAAGGAGAACATAGTGTATACCAGCATGAGCATGTGAAGGACAGTTCAGGAGTCGGCTCACCTGTCGTTCCCCGTGCTTGCCATGAATCTCCACATGGTCATCTGCCACCTTAACACTGAGTTCCTCTGGGGAGAAGTGCTTCACATCCAGGTAAACCATGAACCTGTCCCTGTCAGACCTCACCTGAAAAAAAAAATGAAAAGATGCTATTGATTAAAATAATCATTTAAATGCAGTTCTCTAGTAGATGGCCTGTGTGAAAAGTGGCACTTAAGTTTACATTAAAATAAGTCTTACGCTATCAATTCAACTGTAATCTTTTAATTTTAGATGATAGGTCAGCACTACAGGTATATCCAGATAGGATGACATGATTTATATGAAAGGATGAGGATGATAGGATTATGCAGTTCCTTTTAGTTAGTTTTATCATCTCATCATCCGCTATTGCATGTTCTGTTACAAAAGGCATAGCTGTCGTGCTGAAAAACGCATCTCAGAAATCAGTAGCTTCATGAGGTTCCAGAAAATTTAGAGCTCCTAACTAATATGTCATCGCCTGACCAAACCTCTACATCAAAGCCCAATGCTTTGCAGAGTTTCAACTTTTTCCTGATTCAAACACACCCAATACAGCTCATGAGCTAATTATCAAGTCCTTCATAAGTTGGATCAGGCATGTTGGGAGCAGTGAAGTTGGGAGTCCTCTAATTTCAATCTATAGCCAACCATCCACTTACCTCGGAGATGCCAGAGTTGGAGGAATCCAAAAAACAGCGGAAAAGAGAATGGCGGTAGGAAGGGCTGATTGTGGAGGAAGTAAAGGGGAAGGCGTCATGATCAAGCAGACCTTCTCCAAAGAACTGGTCAAAGAGCCGAGAGGGATAGCTCAGGGTACGTCTGAACCACGGGTATTGGATGGCAATATCCATAACTTTTCAATCTTGGTCCAATTTTGAGCCTTTGCTTTGGCCACCCTTTGATAGAGTACGCTTGAAGAGAGTAAGCGCAGTGAAGGGAGTTGAAAGGATGTGCAAGGGTCCAAGAGTAGACAGGAGTTGTCAAAGGGTGTGTACTGCTCTTTAATGTGGCCACAACCTGCCTTTATATACAGACCGAGTCAGAAAAGGGGGCTTATAATTGGATCTGTTTGGAATGGCATGAGCTCATGGTAGAAATGGTAGTGTCAGCAGAATGGCACTGCCGGCAAGCTGGTCCTAGCTGCCCAAACAAACTAGAGCAGAAGGATGGAAGTTGAATCATTATGAGAAATTTGGAATAGGTCATGGTTTGGCCAGTGAAGCATCTTGGGCCACTTCCTATAGTAGTTAGCAAGCAAATGCTTTATCAATTTGACTACAGCTGCATGTGCTTTCTGTATCTTTATGGGTTTCCTTCAGGTTTCTGCATTTTTCTCCAACCTTAAAAACATACACTGACAGTAAACACAGATACATTAAAGATGAAGCTACAGTATATTTAATAAGTTTGGTGAAATAACTGGTGATGGCTGGCCTCAACAAACGTACATTCCGTGTGTACTGGAAATCACTGTAATGTTCAGGACTACAGTCAGGTCAAGACCATAATAAACTTTTGCCCTGATCCTAGATCTGATGGTGACATTTAGCTAATCCTAGGGTTATTCAACTCTTCCATGCAAAGGCTTAACCAAAATGCACCAGTGAGGTCTTTCCCCAGCTAACAAAGCCCTATAACACAAGCCAGATTGGCTGCAGGGGCTGGATATTACTAGCCTTTAAGCCCTGCATACATTTTCATTTTGCTCAGCAAGTTTGCAATGTTCATGGCTTTTTCTCAGTGGGTTTAACCACAACAGTTATAAGAACTGTGTACGCTACTTTAACCTGGTGCAAATAAAGATAGTCTGCCTCCAGAGATCCAATGATCACTGAAAAAGCTTCATGTGCATTCATGCACTCTGCAAGTAAGAAGTACAAAACTTTTGTTTAAATCTTTTTTATTAAGGTAGATAATCCAAAAGATATTGTTACATACCAGGATTTAGTTATAAACAAATATAAACATAACAAACCACAAAATAATAATGAACATACGTACACCACAAACATAAGGAACAAAATAAAACAACCCCTTACCTCCCCTCCCACCCTAGGGACTAAAAGACATGCCACACTAATGGTGCGGTCAACACCACATAGTTACTCAGCCTGCATCAAATCTTATCAAATTTGTCCAATTTCTTTACCATAAGGAATCTAATTTTTTCCAAATGTAGTACCTTAATCAATTCTTCCAACCATAATTTAGCTGTCGTTTTCCAAAACCTTAGAATAAGTTTCTTTGCCACAATAAGCCCATAGGACAACAGTTGTTTTTGAGGTTCTTGGAGTGACATGATTTAGTCAGAGATTCCAAATATCACAAGAAGTGGATCATGCTTTAAGTCGCTATGTAAAATATCAGACAGTGTTTTAAATACTTCAGTCCAAAATGAGACTAATTTAGAACAAAGAGCATAACTATGTAAGGGAGTGGCTAAATCTGTCTGGCATTTGTCACAGAATGGGGAGATATCTGGAAAAAATCTGTGTAATTTTGTTTTAGTATAGTGGAGTCGATGGATAATCTTAAATTGAATAAGGCGATGCCTAGAACTGACAGAGCATGTATGAATATTCTCTAATGCATCAGTCCACAGTTCTGAACATATCTCCTCCCCCAATTCTTGTTCCCATTGCAGTCTTAACCTCTCTGTAGAAGGTAAATTCTTTGATAATAGTGAGTTATATAATAGTGATATCAGATGTCTGACCCCACCTCCAAGTCCCAAAAGATCATCCAACCTAGCAGGATTAGCCTCACTAAAGCAGGGTATATACTTTCTCACATAGTCCCTGATTTGCAAATATCTAAAAAAAAAGTTATTTGCATGCAGACCATATTGATCCTGCAACTGCCTGAAGGATGCAAACGTGCCATTTATGAATAGGTTTCCAACATTATGAACGTGTAAAAGCAGAGTCCATAATAGTAGGGGTAAATGATGGGTTCAAACTAATTGGTAAAAGGAAAGACAGTGGCTTAATATCAAATTTTGATTTGATCTGCTTCCAAATACGAACTGTGCTATGAATTATACAGTTGTAGTTATATACTGCCTTGTCTATCTTTACAGGAGACAGTATGACTGCACCAATATCATAAGGGCTGCATGCCTCTCGTTCCAATTGGATCCAAGTTGAGTTTGCTACCGTATGATCTAGCCATATTATAATAGTGCGAAGAGCACAAGCATAGTAATAAAGGGCAAAATCTGGAAGGGACATTCCACCTACAGCTTTGGGTTTACAAAGTTGTGGTTTACTTATTCTATGGGCTTTGTAATCCCATAAAAATGGTATAATAATGGAATCTAGTTGTTTGAAAAAAGTCTTTGGTAAAAATATTGGGATGTTTTGAAAAAGATATAGAATTTGGGGAAAAAAGATCATTTTAATAATATTGACCCTTCCTACTAGAAAGAAATATGTAGGGATCTCCAGAACTGAATATTATCTTGCAATTTAGCCACTAAAGGGGGAAAATTGGCCTTAAATAATAACTGAAAATCTTTTGTGACCTCGATTCCCAAGTATTTAAGTTTATGTTTTTGAAGAACAGAAATATCTCTGACCTTTATTGGCATTAGTTCACTCTTAGACCAGTTGACCCTATAACCTAAAAATGTACCGTAATGACAGACTGTTTCTAAGATTGTTGAAATAGTAATTTGAGGTTTAGTGATATATAACAGAATATCATCAGCATATAATGATATTTTGCTTAATGTATTCTTTGTGCTGTAACCATGTTTGTTGGGGTTAGACCAAATAGACTGGGCAAGGGGCTCAAGAGCTAAGGCAAAGAGTAAAGGCGATAGTGAGCAGCCCTGTCTAGAACCTCTATAAAGACTCAATGGAGGAGATAGAATTCTGTTAGTAAGAATCCTTGCGCACGGCCTATGATAGAGAATTCTTATCCACTTTTCAAAATTATCGCCGATTTCAAATTTCCTTAGGGCTGCGAATAGATAAGGCCATTCTAATTGGTCAAAGGCTTTCTCTGCATCAAGAGAAGCAATGACTAGAACGTCTGAGTGTATGTTTTGAGAGTAAATTATGTTAAAAAGACGTCTGAGATTTGAAGATGAGTGTCTGTTTGGAATAAATCCGGTTTGATCGGGATGAATAAGTTTGTCCATTACAGAGCTAAGTCTAATGGATAAGGCCATTACTACTCACTTCTGCTAGGTCCCTCCCTTTCTTAGGTAAGACTGTTATAATGGCTTGATTTAAAGTAGGAGGTAACCTGCCACTATTATATGATTGAGTGTACACTTTAAATAGATAAGGTGAGAGGATATCGCCACGTTCTTTATAAAACTCACTTGGATAGCCGTCTGGACCAGGGGATTTGCCACCTTTCATCTTCTTAATAGTTTCTACTATTTCTAAAACCGAGAGATCAGCATTGAGGGCGTTACGATCTTCTTGGGTTAGAGTGGGAAGGTCACAACTATCCAAAAAGTTTTTGACAACTGAATCATCATTTAGGGACCTAGAAGAGTATAATTCCTCATAGAATTGTTTGAATCTCTCATTGATTTCATTATGTGATGTTAAAATATCACCATTTTCTGACTTAACATTTACTCATGGTTCAATCACTTTCTATTTTCCTAATTTGCCTTGCCAGCAACTTGTGGGGTTTGTCGCCAAATTCAAAAAAATTTTTGTTGTGTATATAGGAATCCTCTGATGATGTGGTCTGAAAGTATCTGATTATGCTCAAATCTTGAAGAAAGTATTTTCTTATAAGTCTCTATGGATGGATGTGTAGAAGTACAAAACTTTTAAGAGAGTAAATTACTAGAAGCTAAATTAAATAAATGCAATTCTGACATGAAATCTGGAATGCTATAAGGCATTGTTTGTGAAAATAAACCAATCTAGATGGTAGAATTAACATCTTCCATCAGTAATAATAATATAAAATCGTTGATTCGGTTTGACGTCTTATTGCATCCCACGTGTTTCCTCCGAATATTCCAAAAACTTGCCAAAAGCTAGAACAATGCTAAATTTTCTTCTTATAATGAATGAACAAACATGAATTGAGTGTCCATGATGCTCTCTAACTGTCTGACATCCCATCCTGGGTGTATTGCCACCCCACACCAAGGGTTCCCATGATAGGCTACAAAAAAATTTAATAATAAAAAGGGTACTACAAATGATTAAATGAACCACCCAAATGGGTTGCTACTAGCAACAATACAGCATAGTGCATGAAAGAGTAATGATTCCCAGTGCATCATATTTGCTCTTTTATTAGTGTTTCTTAATGTTCTTTCAGTTCTTACCTTAACTGAAATGTGCATCAGTGTCAACCATACCATTGTACTCTAAACAATGAAACACTTCACCCTCTACTGGAAATCACTTTTTAAAAAATGTACGTATGTATGTACGTATGTATGTATGTACGTATGTATTTATTTATTAAGAAAAGGCATCAGGAGAATTACAAAATTTCTTTATTAAGATGGGACAAAATATGATTCTGCATGAAAACATTTCTCCAGAGCAAAAACTTTTAGGCAAGAAGATCTTTCTTCTACACAACCTTGAACACATCGGAAACGGTTTGATTTAATCATATTCATGATACACCACACAATCTTTCTGAACAACAAAAAGATTTAGGATTTACATAAAGTACATTCAATTTTGTTTCTCTAAATGTTTTAATGTGTTGTAATTGTACATGTGATCAACAATTAACATACAATTTAAGACCAAAATTAGGAAATTTAGCATTTAATTGGACTTTTCTCAGTTTTTGTACTTTTGCTAAATTTAAGACCAATTATACAAGAAGCAAAAATAATTCTTAGAAATGACGTATGGCTGGACGAAGACACTCGTTTCTCACGCATCATCTGTGCATTCGGATATGGATCGCTCACGTTTCTCACGAGCTGTAACAAAGTTGAGGAGGTCAATGGCGGTCACTACTCCAAACACCATGTGCTTCATTATGGTCGACCCGTCTGTTAAATCTGAAAGGAAAGGACAAGGTTAGGTCACAGGTCTGGTTACAAACGGAGAGGAATGGACTTTGGATATTTAAATAAAATTACCCAACACATGGCCCAAAACACACAAAAAAGAAACGCGTTAGTGGAGAATCAACACTTAGTTATACTTAGATATACTTTTCATATTTCACCATTATCATGCCACTATGTCTATTTAATCTTTATTAAATCCTTATTCACAGCTCCACACATTTTAAATTCTGCCAACTTTCTCCAAACACCATGTGCTTCATTATGCTCGACCCGTGTCATAATGGGGCATGTTGGCCGATTCACCTACATAAAGAAAGTCCCTTAAAATTTTTCCCTTTTCCCAATGTCCAAATTTTGGAGTTTTAGGCCTAGTTTTAGGTCTTAGAATAATAATATTCTGATTATTATTCCAAGTTTGGGAGTCAGGGACCAGAGCCCATTTGTTTTGCACCGTATGTACAAAACTGCCACATTAACTTAATTTGTGGCCCAAAAAAACTGCTACTGGCAAAAAGAAAAACATTGTCACATTTTGTGACCTTGGCATCACAATGACTTAGAGCAACACATCATTGTTAACAACAAACTGATTGGAAAATAAACAGTGAAGTTCTCCCACCCTTGACCGTCCTTATCTGGGGTAAGCCTATCCACTGCACCCTATTGCACTGACGATGGGGTGGAAATGGGAGGTCATGATGTTTTAAAAGACTGAGCTCTTACACTGAATCTGCTCGTGCACCACCAGGGCGAAGTGATCCGTCTCCAGGATCCGAGAGAGTTTCCCGAGGTTATCAGTTAGACAAATCTAAAGAAAAGAGGCTTCACGTCAGTTTGTTTGTTGCTGTTTCTTGCATTGGTTACTAGAGAAATAAAAAGACATCTGTGTGATAAACCTGTTTGAACTGTTTGTAGAGCACTTTGCTGACGGGATCAGATGGTTTGATCTTTCCGGCTAGCACACAGGCTAACATGTTTCCCAGGGTGACCATACCAAGAATGACCCTAAAACACACAGTGAGAGGAAAAACACTTAGCGAACCAACATGTGCCACTTGTATATTTCCAAGCACCGAGTTAAAGATCTGTGCTACAGTACCACCTTTTACTTTTTTTTTTTTTTTTGTAAAATGATCCAACAACTGTTATAATGCAAAGAACTGATCTCATAAAAAATAAATAAATAAATTACTATCTAAATGGCAATATTAGAATAAAATGCACGGTCTGAATACGAGGTATTTTTTCAAGTATACTTAGTAAAAAGAATATTTTGCACCCCTGGCAGGACCGATTACGACACTCACCCGGCTTCATCCACGACTGGCGCTTGATCAAACGCCTTTTCTTTCAAAATCTTGATTGTTTTTTGACAGCTGACCGTGGGCAACACAGTCAGAGGAGCCGAAAGATTCAAACTCTGCAACCTGAGGTTCCACCACCTTAAATAAGCGAGAGACAGAGAGACCTTGTTCCACCTACTTTTTGTTCATATGCATCATCTGCAATGTTCTAAAGCTAGATCAAAACATAAAATATCCAAACAACTGATATTACTTGTGCATCACTACAAATCATAGCGTCTTTACCAAGGCTTCCTAACGATGAAGTCTTCTGCAGTGAGGAAACCTTTTTGGAACATCCAGTTGTCATTTAGGAATTTGGTCCTTAAAAAAAAAGTAAATGCTTATCTTTTATGCACAATTATGGGACACACATACTAAACAGAAATGAGAAAACTAAATCTTACACACACTCAATTTTAAGCATTATATTAATGGTTGGCATGAGTTTATGTTCTCATATGAAAACTTTGGCATAGTTATAGTTACTAACCATGATCAAATTCAAATTTCCCCCGGGACAAGGGTCAGGTAAATTTTAACACAGAGTCAGCAATACATGTATACAGTATTATGCAAAAGTTTAGGCCACCCATTGATAAATAATTTTGAATGATTTTTTTTTTTAATTGAAAAGATGTTGACACAGTCTCAAAACTTGCAAACCCTTTTGCACAGTGCCACAATAATGTTTTTATTTTTTATCCTTGTTCAATTTATGACATAAAAAGTAACTATGCACCTTTGTTTTCTGAAAATATTATGCATTTTTTCCATTTCCAAGAGAGTCCGTGTTAACATCTTTTCAATTAAAAAAATCTCAAGGGGTGCCTAAACTTTTGAATAAGACTGTAGGTTGTATACGTTTTTTTTCTTTTTAAATAATTCATTACTAATACACCAATTCATTGGAAAAGAATTCTGATGGTTTCCATTACACAATAGAACTTTTAGAGAAACTGAGTTAATAGTTCCATATAGTTTTTTACATTTTTACAAAAATGACTGGGAAGTAAGTGTTAAAGACCATGAGAATGCAAATGGACTTTTTTTTCCATAGGTACATGACTACCATTGATACTTGATAAGCCTTTCGGACCCATTGGGACACTAAACTAAACTATCATTACAGACCAACCAAAACACAGTATTGGGGCTGATTTTATTTTTTTATGTTACACATATAATACAGAAAATGTGTGAGACAGAGAAGCTACTTCTGAGGTTGATGGAACAGGGGAGTGACCAATCTTGGTTCCGTAAAAATAAAATAAAGGAACTTTTCAACCAATCCTAAGGGTCCATCGGACGGGTTTTTTTTTTTTTTTTTGGTCAGTAAATTACTTTCCACTCACATGTAGTTGCGGATGGAGTCGGGAAGGATGACCACACAGCGCTGCCCTTCCTTCAGCTCTTTAGCCATCTTCACCGCTGCTGCCATGGCTGTGCCTGAACTGCCGCCTAAACACATCGGGTGTGAAGTTTCAAATAATGCAGTAAATCGAGGTTAGACAGATTTTTACAGAGTGTCCCATTTTTTTTTTTTTTTCTCTTATTAATGTGTAGAAATTCTATCAAGCTGTTTTTAGGGAAAAGAAATTCATGTGTACTGTACCGCAAAGCAGGCCCTCATCTCTTAAAAGCATACGAGCCATACTGAATGATTCGTCATCATTGGATTTGTACCAGCAGTCGACAACCTTACAAAGAAACACAGGGAGAGGAATCTCTAGTATTCTCGGGCAAGTACTGTCTGTGTCTAGTGAAATGCATGACAACCAAGTACAACCCATGCTTTAAAACAAAGGTAAAGACATTTAAACTTATAACATAACCATACTTCCTATGTTCCTATGTCCTAAGAGTCAGCACTGCACTATGTTGTTTGTAAAGTCCTCTTGCCTTTTGGGATCTTACCCAATATTGTTATCTAGGAAAGGTCCATGTGTATATGGGTGTGTTTGCATATGGGGGTGTGTATGCATGTTTATGCAAGCATTTACTCACTGATCGGTCAAGAACAGTTGGAATGAAGTCGTATCCAATGCCCTCCACCTCGTACTGCGTCTTATCAGTCTGGTTTAGTTCCTCTGGTTCAGCCAGAATGGATCCCTCTGGGTCAACAGCAATAATCTGACAACAGAACCATTGAATTTATTCTTCTTAGTGGTCATTTATTTAAAATGTAAAAAAAAAAAAAAGAAGGTCACCATTCTTTTTTTTTTTTTTTTTTACCAACACAAAGTAAGCATTACAATGTGTCCGTATTCACCTTAATGTTGGGGCATTTCTCTTTCAGCTTGCGGGCTACACCAGTGATGGTTCCCCCAGTGCCAGCACCTGCTACCAGCATGTCTACTTTTCCTATGCAAACAGTCAAAGAGCTTCGAAGTACATTAAACGCAATGAATTCTTTATTTAAATTAACAACGATGTAATGGATGTTTATGGATAAATAAATATGAATGCAAGTGTAGTGTGTAGTATAAAGGCAAGGTACAATTTAAGAACGTCTTGCTTGGTGACACTAACCATCACATTGCTCTAGAATTTCCTCAGCGGTGGCGTCATAGTGAGCCAAAGGGTTGCTGGGATTGCGGTACTGGTCCAGGATGTGGGAATTGGGGATTTCGTTCTTCAGACGCCAAGCCACACCAACATGGGATTCCGGAGAATCGAAACGGGCACTGGTGGGTGTGCGGACTATCTCCGCCCCCAGAGCTCTCAACACGTCCACCTAAAACACACAACGTTTTTTTCCTTATAGATTGCCGGTTGATACGGCAGTTAAACAGCTGTATTGTTGATGGTTGTACCTTTTCCACACTCATTTTTTCAGGCATGACAATAATGCAGCGGTAGCCCTTCACCGCAGCCGCCAGAGCGAGGCCGATACCTGAGACAGAAACACAACAAAGCTGTCCTGCACTGTTTGACTTCAGGTGTTATTAGACATACACACACTCCATCATTCACTCTCTCTCTCACCCACACCTAGTCATTACCGGTGTTTCCAGAAGTAGGCTCTATGATGGTATCTCCAGGTTTGAGGATGCCTGCTCTTTCAGCATCCTCAACCATGCGCAGACTGATCCTGTCTTTAACACTGCCGCCAGCATTGAAGAACTCGCACTTTGCCACTGCATACACAGAAATCACACAATCTATAATTGCTGAGCTAATGGAACGTTAAAAGGGTGACATTTTTAAGAAATCGTTCTTGACTTGCTACTCACAAAGCTCACACTTGAGCCCGAATTTCTTGTTGATCTTGTTAATGCGTACCATCGGTGTGTCCCCAATCTTTCTCAGGATGTTGGGTAAGATGCTTGGAGTAGTTGTTCTTTAAGTGGCAAGAATGAAAAGCAAATAAAATGCATATAACTACGGAGTTCAAAAATAAAGATCTTACTAGAGTAATATAAAGTCAAATACAAACAGAATATGAGAATTTGTTTTTAAACCTGACAAGTGCCTGAACAAAACATGCTGAAACATGCAGATTAATTATATCCACCACGGGGATATAACACAAACTCCATGCACACGTCACAATATCTCTAAAAACTCAAGTCACAATATCTTTTTGGAAAAGGGGTCAATCCTGATTGAGTGGTCTCTACCACTTAATTGAGGTACCCTGTGCCAAAGGAAATTCACTAGATTTCTATGGGTCTTTATTGAAAAGCCATAGTTTTTAAAGTACCATAAGAAATAAAGCAGATCTAAACTGAACAGCTGACATTTTGTACTATTGCACCACAACCCCAATAAATCAATCAAATGAAAAAAAAAAATGGAATTAATGGGTTCAAGGATGTTGATCCCGGCTTCTTACAAACAACCACACAACACTGAAACTGTGAACATCTACACTGAAGTAGTAATGCGACATTGCTCACCTGAGCATGTGTGTGTGTGGGGAATCAGTGTGCGGTGCGCCCAGGCTCCATGTGCACTTGCTGGGAAGGTCAGGACGGATCCATTTCTCGATGTTATTCTCAGTGCTCTCGCTCCCGTTTGTCTTGAAACCTCCGTCACTAACGCTGGTGCTGCTGCTCGTGATTTTGCCAGCAAAGGGGCAGACAGGTTTAGAGAGATCGTTCTCTTTAGTGGAAGGAACTGCAGGCATGATTCACTGAAAGAGATGAGACAGGGAGGTATCACATATCTACGTATAGATTGATAGTATCTTGATAGTAGACATATTACTCCATGCAAGGTTGGAAACAAGGGAGAGGTTAACTCATATCCTTCCCACACACTGTTTTACTAGGAAAATTGCATCACACCCCTTCCCCGGTTTTACGTCATAGTATATTGATTTATACATCCCAGGTTTATAGTGTTAAATTTTTCCTTTTTCTTAACGACAATTTCCTCTGACCAAAAAGATTAACATTTTAACAAAACGGTGACATTTATTTATTTTTTCAATTTCGGTTCTTTCAAAACACTTCTCATTGTAACATTGTCAAACCGGCTAATCAATTAAATACATCAATTGGGATTTTGATATGCACACACATTTTATATATATATATATATAGAAACCAGCTTAATTGATGTTTAATGCACAGTGTTAAGTAAACCACCGGAGAGACTTGACTGCCTTGACACCAGAGTACAAGGTCTGCACAATTGCACCTCCATAAACAAATTAAACATGGGGAAACCAGGTTATATTCCATGATGGTACTGTGTCTGTAATTTCTGCTTACGGAAGTGAACCAGAAGTAACGCGCTTTGAGCAGCAAACAGCAGCTGTTTGGACAGCTTTGAGAAAACCCAGCTCACTTTTTTGCCCAGCGTGCTTCAGTTGCCTTAGAAATAACACACACACTAGCATTCATTAGGAAAGTCAGATCTAGCCCTTAATCATGAGCAGTTAGGTTTGGAGAAGAATAATAACCAATACTTTCGGCCTAGCGATGTGATTAGAAAGTTTTAAATTGAAAGTGTTTTCTGTAACTTCCATGGTCAGCGTTTGCTGTATCAACTAGTTCTGTGCTAGATTTCACATCAATATGGCACTATTACTGGAAATTATAAGAAAAAATAAAAAATAAAAAAATAAAAGCCCTTGCTATGCACTTTTATGAGTTAATAGCAAAGCCTGACCATTATTATACACCCTGTTACTGCACCACTAAAATCACCCTGTGATTCATTCTGGCAATTGCTAATTTATTATCGGAATAATACAAAAAGACAGCACCAACAAAGAAATTACCTCCAGAATCACTTCTCACATAAAAAATGCATTTCATTTTTCAGATGCACTTTAATCTGAAAACTTTTGCACTTTTTAAGATTAAATGAACTTTCTTATCTGCAGCTTAATACTATATAGGAACATACAATATAATAGAAAGGGAACACAATTTAATACAAAGTGGTAATCTTGATTTAGCTAACATGACATACCTGTTCTTTGTTAGTTGATCATGGCATAAACACCTTACATAAGCTGTGAGTTTACAAAACAGAGACCATAAAAAAATGGCCTAAATTGTAGATTGACAGAATCGTCACTGGTGGCCTTGATCAAGTCACAAAGCAAACATACAGGCTGTAAGACAGCACAAGCATTGATATGAAGTGCAAACCTATTTCACCTTAAAAAAATTTTTTTTAATCTATTACGACAGAAACGGTAGGATAGTTATCCTTAATGCAGTAGACAAGTAGGGAATTAACTGATTAGATACCATGTCCTGCTTATAATTATATTCAGCATCTGCTCTTAAATTAAATTTCATTCATCAAGGTCTGCTTTTGAAATAAAAAAAAAAAAAGAGTCTGTCCAGGTATAAATAGTTTGCGCATGTTAGCAGCTGTTAACAGTGAAAAGAGAAATACAGTGGTGAGAACATGCACCCCTGTGGAGCACCAGTCTTAGCAAGTGAATACTGGATATTTATTTGTCCAGTCTAACTTCTGGTGATCTGCTGGCAGATGGAGACTGGCAACATCCCATCAAAGGATTTTGCATGGTCAAGGTGTTGCAGTATTAAATGCAGTTCTATGTTGACTGCATTGTAAACTGAAGCATTTGCTCTGTCTGTGAACTGAAGTAAGCCTGTGACCAACACCAGTTCCTCAAAATTAACCTGCTCAGCCATCAGCACCACTGCTTGCACTTTAATTACAGTTGGAGAATCTCTGCATGTTTCCTGGAAGACTGGTGTTCAATTCCCAAACTGGGAGCCCTAGCCCAAGTCAGTGCAATGACATAACCAAGTATTCTCAGCATCCCAAGCACGGATAAAATGAAAAGGGTTGTACCAAGAAGGACATATCTCCCAAATCAATTACGTGGATCTGTAATTGGAGCAACTGAAAGAAGAATAACCATCACCAGCCCTGTTTTCTACATCCTTGCTGATACGATGGTGGTGTTATTAAATGTATGAGGGAAAGCCAGTTGAGCATACCTGGGCTTTTTTTTTTCACTCCTGCAGCAGTAGTCATTCAGGTCTTCAGCCTGTTGTTGATTTCCAAACAAGTAAGAGGAAAGTCTCATGATGTGTTGGAGGACTATCCCACATGTCCTTGGAAGTTGTTTCTTTTATGCACTTTGATTTCCGTAGTCAGCATACTAATGCATCTGACTTCTGCCTCATTTAGTTTTGTAGCGAACCATTGTTTGTCATTGCTGAATTTCTTGCAAAACTTCTAAAAACACATTAGTAAAAAAAAAAAAAAATAAAAAAATAAATAAAAATCTGGTTGCAGAAGAATCTCTGGACATAAAGTGTGTGTGTGTGGGAGGGGGGGGGGGGTGCAATCGACTCATTAACAACAGGCAATTTGAGAAGGCCAACCAACCTAGAACACAGGTCTTTGGGCTATGGGTGGAAACTGGACAACTTGCAGAAAACCCACAAAGAACATGGAAAACATGCAAACTCCATGCTCGCGGACCAAAGAGAGTTTTGATACCTCCAGAGTTGTGTGGCAACAGTGTGAACCGCTGAGGCAGTTACAGTCAGTCCCGCCAAATGCCACTAGTTTATGTCTTCATGAGGACACTTACCAGATTGTAGTTTCTAGTTATAAGTGATAAGCATGTTGGAAACTGCATAGGGGACAGACGCGGCGATATCCGTCTCAGTATAATAATAGTACAGAAGTGGTTAGATGTTCTTTCACCCTTGGTGGGACATTTAATATGGTGTCCGTATTTAGATGGACATTTGAGTAGCTCATAACGGACGTTTGCTTCGTAATTCTAATACTCCTCACTCATCATCTATACTGCTTTATTCTGTATACAGGGTTGCACAGGGCCTTAAGCCTGGAGACTTGGGGCATGAGGGCTTGTACACACACTCATTTCACACACTACTGGCAATTTGGAAACGTCATTTAGCCTGATGGAAACCCACCAAGCATGGCGAGAAATGCAAGCGCCACGAACAAAGACCCCAAGGTGGGACTCGAACCCAGACGTGCAAGTCAACAGTGCTAACCACTAAGCCACCGTGCGGCCTAAAACTAAGAACACTCGCGTATTAGTGATTCCGGTAAATTTGGTTGCTCAGATGTTGAAGACTGTTCTTTACACAGGCTTGAGGCTGAGGTAAAAAAAATTAGCATAATAAACCAAGATGATTTTTAGTTAACTAGGGGACTTTGGAGCGTCCTTGTTTGTTGTTGTTGTTGTTTAACTTGTTCAGCAGTTCTCTCCTTAGTTTTATTTCAGAGAAGAGGTTCAAAATACAATTTCATTTCATTAAAAAAAAAAGTTTAACAAAATTCACTCTGATCAAACTGTCAAACACTGATCTATTTTACTGGAGTAAAACAAAACTTTATATTCACACACACAAAACAAAAAACCACAGTGAGCACATAGTGAGGACAAATTGTGCTTATTAAATCTTATTTAATTAAAATAGTACATGGGAAATTAAGTAATACAAAATACATAAGGGACACAGGCGTCAAGTAAGCAAAAACCACATACTGATACCCGAGTTAGAATGCGGGCTTTAAGACCTGGGGGAGCCCAAAAGGGAACTCGCCATGTGCGCCCGATGAAATAACGCAATCGTTAAAGTCCTTTCACACTCCGGTTTCTATAAAGCTATTTAATTACTGCAAACTAACAAAATGGTCATACAGATGTATATAAAAAAGAAAGTCTTCAAGGAATATGTCCAGAAGTAGCTCAGTAACCACAGTAACAGATACTAATTTAAATACCAATTTAACATCATCATCATCATGAGCTGAAAGAAAATCTGATGAAATCTGGTAACAGGCTTCAGTACACTTGGGCATTTTTCCATATAGCTTATATCTTACAGCCTAACCAACAAACCATATTCATATACGCACACCCCCTTTCACTCTAGATACCCTATGAAATAAATAACAAAACTGCATTAACGTTCTTAATATTGCATGCAGTCAAATATTGCTCTTAAGATTTTTTTTATCTTTGATTCTTCAATCCTGTGAAAATGCATTTTCATGAATGTATTCAATATTTAATTTAACCAATATATCAATGAGAAAAACAACAACCTTGATTTACCTTGTTTTAGAAAAACAAAGATTGCAGGATAATGTGGTGAGAAAATCCCCAGTGGTTCAGGTTATTTCAGCAGAATGAACAAAGTAACCGTGACTCGTTACATTTAAAGAGTGTGGGGGGGGGGGGTGTGCGGTGACGTCACGGTAAACCGGAACCAACGTTCCATAAATAATGTTTTGAACTATATATATATTTTAAAAAGTTACTCTAAACGTATTTATAGCAAATGAAGATTTTATTACATTAACACATTAAAGCGTTTAAACTGCGACGATTCCTTTGAAGTTTTCCTGCAAAACAGTCTAGCTGTTCTGTGATTGGTTAAAATAAAGGCGTGTAACTGACGACCAGGCCACACCCACATTTGGAAACTTATTTTGAAAACAAAAGAAAGAGCCAAAACACAATACAGATCCTTGTTCACTGCACACGGTATTAAATAACAGCTGGTATTTATGAATTATTTTTATTATTATTATTCTTATAATTATGCTTATTTTCTAACTACACTCACACCAGTTTATTAAGTATTCCTACCACATATTGGACCTTCCTAAGTGTAGGATCACCTGACCATCATATCTATATGTAAACCTTTCCCAAAATGTTGTCACAAAGTTAGGAGCATTACTAATGGCCTTTAGTGGAAGCAAGAGGTCCAAACTTGTGTCAGCATGAGACTGATCTACACTATACCCACTACACTACACTGATCTACAACCACCTTAATTTGTTCATACCCACCTATCTGAACTGCTTTTTGCAAAATTTTATTTCACTTTGCTATTTGCACACAATATTTTTGAATACAGTGTAAATTGTTTACTTGCTGCTCTCTCCACTACCTCAACTCATACCTTATCACAAAAAGATATTTCTCTACTGTAATGTGTTACATTGTTGTTACGTTGTGTTGTCGTAGCTCTTCGTTTGCACATTTGCATGTGCAGTTTGTTGTCTGTTGTCTGTTGTTGTCTCTTTTTTGTATAAAAATTGATCGTTTTTAGATTAACTTAAAAATGTAAAAATCTTGCATTGTTAATTTATGTTGTGTTGTTAAATTTATGTCGTTGCATGTATGCAGCACCTTGGTCCTGGAGGAACGTTGTCTTGTTTCACTGTGTACTGAACTGTATATGGTTGAAATGACAATAAAAGCCTACTTGACTTGCACCTGTGCACAAAACAAGCTTGGGTTGCCAAGATTGCACTAGAGGATCCTAAATGTACCACACAAAGCCTAGACCTCAACTACACTGAACACCTTTGGGATTAACTGAAATGCTGTCTGCATCCCAGACCTGCTCACCCAACATCAGTGTCTGACCTCACATTAATACCCTTATGGACGAATGAATACAAATCCGAAAAAACACACTCCAAAATCTAGTGCAAAACCTTCTCGATCTAAGAGACATTATTATAACAGCAAAGGGGAAGGGGGTTAAATCTGAAATGGGGTGTTCGCCAATCAGATGGGTGTGATGCTTAGCTGTTCCCAAACAGTTAGACATCATTACCTTTCATCATTCATTAAAAGGTAAAGAACCAGACTCTTTATTATTGGTTAGTTTCAGACCATGAAACTGCAGCTGGCTGGAGACATTTAATTGGTAGGCTGTTCTCAATTCAACATTGGCACAAAGCTTTGTATAAACCTTCCTAAAGTTTAATTTGCAAGCTGAGCAAAATAATTACCTGCTTTTTGTAAACTGTTGTGATTCTCTCTCATAATGAACTACTTTACACAAAATAATTTGGTAAAATAAAATGTAATGATGACCCTAAATTATTTTTCCCCAGTCTACACCGAATTGTTTTATAAAACTTTGATGAAGCATATTTGATCCCGTTTTATCCAAGCCACAAAACACAGGAGATTAAATGTTCTATGGGCATTTTCTCACTGAGAACGATTGTTCCATTCTGTACCTAAGCACAATTTCTCCCCCTACCCAATCCCCCCGCAGATCTGCGTGCAAACTAACATCGGTTCCGATCCCAGGCACACTTGCGTATATTTGTCTAACCAGGCTAATAAATTAACAAATTTGAAACCAAACACATTAAATGCGTAAAAGTCATGTGAATGTATTTAAAATTATGCCTGAAAGTTTTAATTTGTAAGTCAGGGAAAAACACCAAGTAGTGACACTTTTCTGTACATTAACACATTACTGTACAGGACAAACTGACACATGCAAATTATTAACCATTAAGGCAGTATTACTACTGTAAGTTCTACTCACAATCACAATTAAAGACAAAACCAAATACAAGGCAAAAATTAATAACAATGTACTTTTATTGAGAAACTGAGCTTTTCATATTTCACATGAGGTCTTAAAAAAACAAAAAGAGGGGGGAAAAAAGGGGTAAAAGTAAGGTACACAGAAAGTCCAATGTTGGTCGCTCGGGGTGGGGAGAGCACTACACCAAAGGGTAAAAACCAAAACAGGTTCACATCATGACTCAAAACCTTCCAGAGCGTTCGCGATCCCTTGATCTCCTCCTCTCCCGGTCACGACGACCACGATCCCGCGAGCGAGAGCGGCGTTCACGAGACCGAGAACGAGAGCGGTGCCTAGACGATTAGACAAAATTAGCATGTCAAGGCTTACACAGAAACTGAAGAAAGCAAGCATTTAGTATGAAGAATAAAGGAAAAAATTGTGTCACATTTGTATTCACAAAAAAGATTTCCTGTACCTTTTCCTACGGCGTCCATACAGTTCCCTTCTCAACTCACGAGAGATTGGCTTTAGGTGCATGAAATTACAGAAGCCACCTCGAGTGCACTCCCTGTGGAGGGACATGTTGCAGTGAGATAGGCATTGGTGGGGGGGGGGGGAATTAGGAATGTGGAAATGTGGAACAGCATATGTGATGTGCAGCAATTTATATAGGATTTAATTCTGAAATTATTTTGCAGAACTCTATTAAAAAGAAGAAGAAAAAAGAAAAAGAAAAAAAAAATATATAAGCCATGTTTTTATGCAGTTGTACAGACTGCTGGACATTCCCAGTTTAAACAGTCAAAGCAGGTTGTGTGTAGCAGGTAGAGATTAACATAAAAAAGCAGTAGAAACTATAAACACAAAACCCATCACAACGGAAGGTCAAGAAGGAAGTCACTTGAGCGTAATGCCAGAGACCAACATTCAGATTTGGTTGTTAAAAAAGTATATTATACTAAACCCTATCTTTTGGCTTGAGGAAAGCTATTACAGGTTATATAGGAAACAGCAATGAGATTCACGTATCCATTAATCACACATCCACCTGTTGCCTTGTGAGGATGCTATGAAATTATCATGGATTTGAGAAATGCCATGTGCTCTACAGCTGCACTTTACTGATACAACTTACAGTAAGCATGAACAGAGGTCACTGTTGCTGCTTTCCAATCTTAGACACAGCCATGATGTAATATTACTTTAATTAACTAAACCCTTAACAAACAACATACTACAGATGTCCTTTATAAAGTGGCTTGGAGTGAGGTTCACTTTCATACATGCAGGTTTGTTGTAACAGGATTCCGTCAACCTCGTTATACTGACCCCATTTCATACTGCCTGCAGCAGGCTTCTCTGAAGTCAGTCACTGGGGAGAGTTCGGCATGGATAGGCTGGCCGTTGAACCAGCGGTTATTCAGGTCCATCACAGCTTTCTCAGCATCTTCCTCATGCCGGAACTATTCAAATGCACGGGACAGAAAGACAGATTATACTACAGTTATTTATACTACAGCATTACTACATTCACATATGTGATGGGCAGACGATGTTGATTAATATTCTACAACAGCAGCTCTGATTATATAAAAAGTTTCTATTAAAACACGCATTAGAACAGAGCACAATTATGAGAGTAAAAACTGCCATTATTTGTCTATATAATCCCCTGCTACACTAAAACACCTATCCCATTGTTTCACTAGTGCTTGGTCCCATCATGGTAGAAAGTTCTCAGTACATCGGAGCCATGATCAGACTGAAACGCTGGGCTCACAGGAACTCCTCTGACAACATAAATATGTGGAAATGGCTTGGAGTGAGGTCAAAACGGTAATTCCCAGACATGATCATGCAGGTGCAAATGGTGTTGGTGAACGATGTGTGTACAGTTCCCACAGACAGATGCATCTCTTCTGAAAGTCGGTGACTACAGTGGGCTCCCGAGACACCACCACCAGGATAGTCATTCACGGATGTAGTCCTTTTTAAAACCTTCACACCATCCAAATGTTTTACGCGGGCTAAGACCCTTCTACACTGCACTGTGCTTGGAGCCTTTTGTAAATGTCGATCGCTGTTACATCGTCATTCAGCAGTCAATAAAAAAAATTTATTTAAAAAAGGCTGAAATTTGCCTTGAACAGCCTTCGTAACAAACGTTTTTATACATGTAACAAAACTCTCGAGCTGGCGTGTCTGTACATTGAAGATATTTGCAAACCTAATTTTAATGGGGCTTTTACAGGTGTATTTGGCTGAGTCTGAGGTTGCATATAGGCTTTGTTTTATCACAATTGGCCCACTGGAAGATAAGATTTAAAAGAAAGCACCCTTGTATCATAAAAATAAATAAATAGACACGTTTTTGTCACACCCACATTTCACGCACATCAAGGTAATACATTAATATTTTAGTTAATTTCAAAGTTCAACCGAAGGTATTGGCCATTTTTGTAAAAACGTGCTCATGAATGTGCAATTAAATTCAATGTGAACAAAGTCGCGGGAACATCTAGTAAATAAATGAAATGGATATAGTAAAGTTTCCCTGAGAGCACATGAAAAAAATTAAGTGAAAAAGAAAATTTGAAGGAAAAAAAAAGAAAAAAAAAGAAAAACTAACTATCTTATGATGGAGTGACTGTTTATAGCTGGTGTAACATAAGTGAGAAAAGGGAACCAATTTGTCTCAGGGGACTTATGTATGTTAATACAAATAAAATAATAATTGGCAAATTGATGTATGCAAGGACAGTTCTGCATTCAATCACAGCATCGTGTCATTCAAACTTACTACTGTACACATTACACAACATTACATAGTCATACCATTTTCTTACAAACTAACATCTGCTTCTTCATTCATGTGTCTATTGCTCATTTTTAAACTCGAGTGAAGAATTTTTTCAAGCTTTATATTTAACATGCAGCAATAACAACTTAGCAAAAACAAGTTCAAGAAAATACATCACCGAAGCACAAAGTGTGTTCCTGTAACAGCTATATCTGTGTTCTAGTCGCTTACCTTCACGTAAACGTTGCCGACGAGGTGATCGCCAAGATTATCACACACGTTCATCTCCTCCACCTCGCCATACTTCTCTTCCATTTCCGTGAAAACTTCCTACAAACGAGGAATGAGCCCATTAAAAAGAATGTGTAAAATCAAAACAACTAATAAAATTTTTTTTTGCAAATTTTGTCCGCATACACTTACCTCGAAAAACTCGTCATAATGCTCCTGCATTTCCACATCGCTCACGGCACCTAGGAAAAAGTGGTTTCGAAATCTGCATTTGTAACAGAGTATGAAGGTGAAAGCGTCTACTACAACTATGATCAAAAGCACCCATTCATTTGCTAATTAGTTTTTCAGTTCTTTTTTTTTTTTTTTTTTTTACAGTGTGAGACGTGTTGAAAAAACAAACAAACAGTTGACTAAAAATTATATTTTAGACTGTAAAAAATTCAAGTTCATCTGAATATCACAATAATTGTGCAAGGGCAGGACTTACAGCGAGAGGCATCAGCTGTCTGAGCGCTGTTCTGAGGGTTACGGTAGATGTTTTGGATCAAGATGGTCTGCAGAGAGAGGGAGATAGAGAAAATTTAAAAAAAAAAGCTAAACACAATTCAAGATCGTATACAGAACTTGGCTTTGTCTATATTAAATGGTGTTTCCACATACTGACTGTTCAGTAGGTATTCCTTTTATAAAAAAATTAAAATCTGCTTTGTGCATGGCATTTAGCTCTTATCTAAAATGACCTTCAACTGGGCCAAGAACATGATGGCTTGCTATGTTGCTTAAAGTCCTCGTAGCTGTAGCCAGGATTTCAACACCAAATATTATCTGGTTGGTGAATCATTTAGCCGATGTGGCCGTGTCATCTTAGTGGTGCAAGCGTCATGACATCACTGCAACAGCATGTCGTGAGACCCATGAATGATGACGCAATACAGTGTTAGTAACAAAGCGTCACTAAAGTTTCTGGATCCGGTACACTCAAACCAGTCTCTTGTACCCAATCTCTGCACATCTTTGGACTGTGGAAGGAAATCCATCAGGCCTAGGGAGAACATGCAAACTCCATTTACACAGACCTTGAAGCGGGAATCGACCCTCTACCCTGCAGATGTGAGGGCATGGTACTATCCAGGATTTTACTCAAGCATAAAATAAAAACATCTAGCTTAAGGCATGAACCAGTATGAAACAGGGGCAGATAACAGATGATCAGGTCGCTGATTGGTTGGAATAGATGAGAGGAGAAAAGAGGTTGCTGCTGATGTCAATGTAACATCTGGCAATGTAAACATAGACAACGGACATTATCACAAATGCTGTCCATTTGATTCAAACCTGTATGTTCTCCTCTCTGTGAGAATAAAGCAATCGCATCAGGGTATGGACCAAACCTGGTGCGAGAACAACTAATTGACATGGTGTGAGTTAATCTCAAGCATGTTTTGCTTCCAGGGCGAAGGTGACTTGCTCAATTTGTACATTTTCACTTAGGGGTGTACTCACTTTTGTTTCCAGGGGTTCAGCTATTATTGGCTGTATTTTAAGTTATTTTGAGGGGACAATAAATTTACACTGCTATAAAAAACTTTACACTGATTACTTTTCATTGTGTCAACGAATAATTTATGCAGTGTTGTCCTATGAAAAGATACAACTAAATATTTGCAGAGATGTGAGGGGTGTAGTCACTTTTGTGACATACTGTATTCTAATCTGCCTTTTAACCTGAACTCTGTACTCACGGTAGAAACCACTCGTAGCCATGTAAAAAAAAAAAAAATCACTGTTACTTTATAATCTTACGAGCGGTACACTCTAAACTATTAATGAACATCTCGTGTGGTATGAATAATTTGCCAAGCTTGTTTAAAAATAATTATAGTGGATGACATAGGTGTTGCTCAGTGAAATGTAGCTTTTTTTTTTGGTTTGTTTAAATACATTTTTAGTTAAATGTTAAACTTTTGCATTTGTGATAAATTTGTATTTTTTTTAATGCTGTGCTGGTTTTTTAAGTGAGGAAACAATAAGAATATATAAAAAATGAACTACATTTAATTACTCGTGTTCAATTCAGTTGTGGGGTTGCTGAATATAGCCAAAATTTTGAGTCATGGGAACTTTTTGTAAAGATTCATGGCAAAATTGTTAAAAGGGGCATCGGTGGTTCAGCCGTAGGTTTCTCATATTCCATCAGGAAAGGAATAATCTCAAAACAAAAAAACTTGGGCCAAGTTGAGTGGATCAGAAGGTCCGCTGTGGCGACCCCTCGACTGGAACAGCCAAAAGACCAAAAACATGGTCTCCAAGAAAAGTTAAATCTAAGAAACTTTTTAATCGAATTGTGATATTTATAAAAAACTTTAGAATCAAATTAATCTGCACCTCTGTATCCTGATAATATAGTATCGGGTGGTGACTTGTGACTCCCTGCTCTAATATCGATAAGTCCTGGTGGTGGTGGTGGTAAGAATGATAAGGAAGCACCAGAGTTTATTTCACACTGAGATAAACAATAACATACCTGGCTAAAAGTTGGTTTATTGTGGAGTCTGGAGCAGCGATCTCCATGTCGACATGCTCCGATCTTAAAGTAGAAAGAACAGTTGACCCTGAGAGATGGAGAGGGAAGAAAAAACGAGATGCACAAACAAAAACAAGGTTATGTGATTTTAATTTCCAACAGCTTGACTTAGTTTCGTTTTAAAATATTAAATAAATGAAAATGAATACTGCATAAACAGAATTAATGTAACACAATAAGTTAGAGTTAATTTAAAATAATATTTTAGAAAGACAGTTAGCATCTCTTATTATCAGGCAAATGAAAACCATTTCGAATTAACTGTGGCTAATATTGCATGGCTAATCTGGTGTGTGTGTGAGACTATGTGTGTGTGTAAAATCTAGAATTAAGTCACATACTTATTTAATTATGAGATTTTCACCAATCGTGTTTAATATAAGACAGAACTCATTGAGAGAGAAGTTAATTCTGATCAAATCCTGACTTCTAAAACGCACGCGCTCCCTGCTGCAGCCTGTTCGCTAGCGCTAGCTTAGCTTTCTACACACGAACAATTAAAATATCCCCCTTCTCTAGCTATTGCTTCCCTACATGCTCAATTAACATTGCTCTTATTTAAATATGTTTAATGGAACTATATTTTTCTGCATGCGCCGCGACATTGGACAATAAACGGCTTCTTTTTTCACTCACTTGTCTTTCTCTGTGCCAAAAATGGACGCTAGGTATTCCGCCATCTTCCCGTCGTCGGGTCACTTGTGTTCTTCGTCATCAAATTACGCGCCTATCGTCACGCACAAGCGATTGTTCGAGTAGATTTTTTCCCTACCCTTATTCTGACAAATCCCACCTCCTTGCGCTATACTGGACGAATGCTCGAAGACGGGAGTAAACCGACCAATCAGAGCGTTGCATTTCATTTGAGCTCCATATTAATACGGGTGGGAAGATAATTTTCTTCCCGCATAAAGCACGTATCCTGCACAGGATTGGTTAGACAAGCATAAGCGGCACTAAAACGACCAATCAGAGCGCTTCTTGTGAATACGAACTTCTAGCGGGATTTTATGAAATAGACCTTAAGTGAAACTTAAAACCTGTTAAACTGTTCAATAGGAAGGCATTTCATATTTTGTTTCATGTCGTATAATATGTTGTTTGGGTTATTTTTATTTTAAATATATAAACACTGTTTTTCTCCATAATACAGTAGTTTCTAGTGGTTTCTGTCCTTATGGCTCCTGTACACATATTTATGTTCACCCTAGTCATGATTAATGAATTTGTAAAGTAATCCTTTAACGCTGTAGAGATTTATATCCGAATAAAATGTACAATTAATTCTATAGTCTTTTTGGCTGTAGTGGAGTTTATATGCTAATCCGACCGCTAGGCGGCGAACACGTTCCACTGGTTTTAAAAAGGGGGGGGGGGGAAGCTTGAGTGAAATGGATTGAAACCGACCACATAATGCATTTTATTTAATCACACTATGCTGTGACGCTGGCAATAATAACACATTATTAAAAAAAAAAAAAAAACACACACACACACACACACATTGTTAAAACACATCTGTAACGCAAATACTGAGACTAGTCTTTTAACATGGCGGGTATTTTCCCATAATTCCATCGTACCGGAAGCGCAGTAGTTTATATCGATGAGAAGTCTGAGAGCGATATACGTTAATGTTATTTCTCTTTGGCGAATTTTCTTTTCAAAACATAAATAAACACTCATTTTCTATCTTGTAATTCTTTCAATTTATTCAGCAAACTCACATCAGTATTATGGTAAGAATTCTTTTTTTTATTTTTATCATTGTATAAACTAGCCTAGCCTGAATAAGCGCGGCTGTATCGCATTATCCTCCACACTTCCTACAGAGGGCGCTGTGCTGGCACTGAGATATCGGCTTTCACTCGCTATGTAGTGCACTATATAGTCAAGAGGGAAGCGATTGGGATGCAGCCAGCGAAAATGTATATTCCAGTTGTGTTTGATTGAAACTGTATTTATTATTCTCTTCTGAATAGGTTAAGTGTGAAATAAGATCTGTTTTAAAACATAAGTCAACATAACTTTCTGTTCTGGCTTCAGCACTAATAATAGTTACACTTACCAAGAACAGTTTAGGGGTTTACTTATGTATACTTGTTGGTAATTTTGGTCCCCAAACAGGACAGCCAGGACCTGTGGTACACCCATCCAGTCTACACCCGTTACTGGCAGCATTACCAGCAGGCTATGAGCTGGTACCAGAGGCACCGGCAGGCCTACAGCAAGGCTATACAGGCTGCATATAACCCTGCTCTGTACCCCGTGTTTCCCACCCCTTCATGTCGCTACACAGACTGGCAGGATGAAGAGACAGTGGACAGAGTCCCCACTCAAACAAGGAGATGGAAGAAGAAAGAAGAAGGCAACCCAGAGATTGAGGAAGGGTCTGAGAGCTCAGAGGAAAGTGAGCTTGAATATGATGTCAGCAAAATGGACATCACGGCCGAGCTGCGGCAATACTTTGCTCAGACTGAGCGCCACAAAGAGGAGCTAAGTATGTGTGCATGAAAAAAGTTTTTTTTTTTTGCACTGAAATTACTGGGGTGATAAGTTTACCGTTTCATCACATGCAGCATCAAGTCCCACTGGCTGGCCAGTGTTGCTTAGGATGCATCAAAAAAGCAATCACCCTATTATCCAGAGGAAGATCTTCCCAAAGATCACAAGTTTGAATATGTGAAAATGGCTATGGCTTTTCAATCTGGGTGGGAGGAACAGCATCAGGAAATCACCAAATATGATCTCACAATACCCAGGTGTTAATTAAATTTGTATTGTGATTATCATCACTATTTTATAAATATCCTGATGTGATTTTAAACAATTTTCTTAGGGACATGTAGTGGCGCAGCAATAAAGTGCTCACTCGATCATTTGAGGATTGCAGAGAGAGCTGATTGGATGAGGTCTTTCTGGGGGGTCCGGATGGGTGGTACTCTAGCACTCTCGCACTAGAAAATCATGAAAATTGTAAGAAAAATTTAATTTTTAGATTTTTTTTTTCTTGACCACTCCAAACAAACCTGAATTCACATTACAGTATCTAAACTCATTTTTTGCTCAGACAACACAGGATGCTGTGAATAGTGAATAGTGTGAATAGTTTAGAGTGCAACACCTATAGGCTTATGGAGGAACTGCAACATTTTACCACCATGAATTGCCACCCAAGGAATTAACACATTTTTTTTCCCCTCGAACTCTTGATGGCAAAACTGCTCAGTCACATGGTGACATCAATCAGTCGTTGTCATCGTTGGACTGGTCAATGCAAAATATTATGAGATATCTTAAATTGCTGCTAAAGATAATCCAGTTGGCTGAATTCATGTTTCACATGTATTAGTTTTCAGTGTAACTAGTTGGTAACTGATTTATGATAGAGGAGATCTGGCTCATGAGTAGGAATTGGCAGGTGACCAATCTGAGAACAGTTGGCAAAAAAAAAAAACAGTATGTACAGTGTTATTAGAAGAAAGGATAAATGCATGTCAAAACAGAGTACAGTATTTTTCCAGAATGTCATGTATCTTTAATTTACTCTAGATAGACACTTTGGACACCATTGTTTGGCTGATTTTTGTTACAGTTGTGTAAATCTGATTCTTGCCCTGCTTCTCTTTATATTTTATTTTGATTATTTGGGTCTTGTTACAGCACCGGCTTTTTATCTTGTTTTACAGAGAGGCAACAGCAGATGGAAGCAAAGCGGCAGGAAGCCTACGTACCAGCCGATCAGGACCTGCACCATTCCCGCCGGCGGACTGCCGAAGCTCCTTCCGAGCGTCCGGGCGAGAGAAGGAGTGCCGAGATGAAGCGACTCTACGGAAAAGATGCGGCCAAGATCCAAGGCATGGAAACGGCCATGCAGCTCACGTTTGACCGCAACTGTGACCGCAAGCAGCCTAAATATTGGCCTGTAATACCATTAAATCTGTAGTCCTACTCCAGTTATGCTCCATCTTTAATTCAAACCTTTTCTTTGTAGATGGAAAAGTTCTGTCCTGTTTCTTTTGTTTAACACCTGGCACACAATTTGTCTGTTTTCTTTTTCTTTTTCCTTCCTTCTCCAAATCTACGAATGAAGGAGATATCATATGCATTGAAATCTCAGAGCCCATTCTCACTAACTAGGACAGAGCTTCCATCACATTTCAGTCTATTTTATTCTTTCCTACTTTTCCTGTTCTTAGGATGCTCTTTGGTGGCCAATCTGGCTTTTTGTTCTTGTATGATAAAGAAGTTTTGTAATAAAATGCACTGGATTAGGTGTGTTAGTAATGGAATGTCTAAATGTGTTTTAAGCTGTCAGTTGTTTGACTGTCAGTTGGGTGATTAAATGTGCAAATGTGAACACTTAATGCACTTTCATTTAAAATGACAGCTTTTATAAATCTATAAGCTTGGGAGATATGTGGTTTGTCATTTGTGAAGTGAGGAAAGTGTGTGTAGGCAGATAGAAACGGTGGAGATTTGCTCCTCTGGCTGCAGTATTTAGGAGCCTTGGCTCATCAGTGTGTTTGCCCACTCGGGGAACCTTCGGCATTCTGCCAGACGGCCCAAACTTGAATAGAGTTCCCAGTCAGCCCGGATTCTGGTTTCCATGGCTACTTTTTTTCTTGAGCATCCGGCAATTTATATTCCCTTGCGCTCCCCGAGCAGTCATTCTTACCCTGTACAATCTTGTATGTGTTCACAACCCAAATTTACTCGGGTGGTGTTTGGTTCCTAAGAGAGGGGACTTTAGGTGGCCTGAGTTTTTCAGGCTGTGAAGTAGATCGCATTGAACACCATTTAGAAACAATGCATTGAATATGATTAGGATTAAAAATCCTAAATCAGCAAGTTAATGAGTATGCTATTTTTAGCATGATAATTGTCAATACTTGCATTTGTTTTCTTTATGTGATGTTTTAAGAGACAGCACAAAAAGCAGAACATACCAGAACCAAGATGTCACATCACATCTCATTATCACATGCACTACTAATGGAATGCGTTTTTTAAAGCTGAAAAGAACTTCAGAATAGCACTTGTTGCAATACCCAAGCTCCCCACCACACTCTTTTTTGCCTGAAGAGGCCCCATGTGTGTGCCCCCAAGCAGCGACGTCATTGAAGTGACCCGAGTCGGGACAGTGGGCACAAACTGGAACAGCACTTTTGTTTTGTTGTGCAGGACCTCCACTCACTTCACTAAAGCACCAGCTTCCCAGACTCCTGAAAACTTAATACGATGGGTAAGTTCTTTCATACTTAAAGATCATCAATCTGACATTCTCTCTCTTTTTTTCAAATAAATTCTTTGAAACTAACTGGCTCAGCATAATCTAGGATTATTTATAAAGCATAGAGAATTTGCAGTGTATCTGTTGGCTGCTTGGTTGCATAACTGAATCACTTTTTTTCCCCCGAACTCTACATTCCTTCCCTTGAGAATTTTGGTTTGACTAAGTAATATAAAATAGACTGTTTATTAGGATTAAGGGTCATTGGGAATGGATTTTGCAATTGCTCATTGCATTTGTATGTTTAACTCGTGACGCACATGAGCATCCTCTTTTCTTCTCCTCCTTTGTTCAAATCCTTCAGAAGGTTTGTATATTTTTGTAGGAGCCATCAAGAAACGTATGCATTATACATTCTCTTCATGTGCCAATGACATTATTCTGGTGGTTTGTGTGCGAGAGTGTGTATGCGTGTGCTCTTAAGTATGCTGCTGGCCCTAATCACATTAAATGGAGCAGATTCATGGGAAAGAATTCCTCGCCTCATTTGTTTTCACTGTGTCTTTGGAATGATAACTTTCCCACAACCCATCCTCAGGCAGCTCTCTATAGACACAGACTTAAGGTTGCTGGCCGTGCTAACCTGACACCAGCACTTCTGCGACGAGGGTTGATTGATCCCACATTTGGGTTTAGTATATCCTAAGGATAATATGTCATACTTCACTGGAGAAGTGGAAAGTGTGTAAGAAGAAACCTGCTTTATCTAATAGTATAAATGAACTGTCTCTTAGGTCAAACCTAAAGGTCTTTGCTTGATTTAGGATACGGCATTCCACCAGCTGTTACTACAGCGTTTTACTTGCTTGCTTACCATGGTGGCAGGTGATGTCCCATTAACTATCTTGAGAAACGCCCAGTCCGGGATCTTACATAATACTCTTGTGTGCTAAGCGATTTAGGATTCATCCCAAGTTGGATTATGTCCTGAACTCTCCATGGAGATCTCCATCTACTCCTATTCAAATGTTAAAACCGAGGGTTTTTCCTGATGTTGGGTTTCGCCTTCTCTCTTGCACTTTTCACTCTTTTTTTCATTATCCTCTGGGAAAAAATGGTCACATTTGTTTAAAAAGGGTTTCTGCGCATATGTTTTGTTTTACTTGAACACTAAATTAGGTTTGAAGGAAAATAAATGTGGTGCACGATTTGCCCAAATGGAACTCAACAAGTTTAATCTAATTACAAGAGACTTCAAAAGAGTAAGGCTACTGAAATCTAAGCTACATAATGACAAAATTGTTTCAGCTGAATTGAACCAGGCTGTTCCATTTTCCATGAGATATTTTACACCAGTTTGCAAATCTCATAATTGGTCAGTTTGAACCGCTCGAACTATTCAGATTCTGTTCAAATGTAACATCAGCACCCTTTATATACTGAGCTGAGATTGGCTTTGCATTCAGGTTAGGATTAGTACCCAGTGATTGAGAGTCGCTCCTAAACCAGAATACAAACGCAGCCAATGCATTCGCCTACGGGCCGCTCTTATTGCCACTGAGAGCCGTGTGACTTTCCATTTAGCTCCTTTTGCAGCATCGGTTACTTAGCAACAGTTCACCCACCTATTCTCTCACTCACACTGCATCATCTCGCCTCGCTGCCTAGCATTAAACACACACACACACACACACGCACACACACACACCGAATAATGATGGCTGCAACAGAATGTTGCTCCATATTTGGGATTGCTATCTTGTGCATGATGCGCGCCAAAGTATCCCTGCTGTTGCCACAGAAACGGCAGAGCAATGGCGCTATTAAACAGAAGCTCTAGGCATTCTTTTGCAGACGAAGAAAGCAAGGCATGGGACATATTGCCAAGCAGTAGAGACTTCTACTAAGAGATTGTTATTGCTAACAGTGTTACAATCCGTTCCCAGAGACATTTCAACGATTTTAAGGAATCGTCTTTTGGAAAGGTATAATAACACAATTATTATTGTGAACAGATAATAAAAGAGAAGAATCATTTCTGTCCAAAAAAATCAACATCCATTATCTATACTGCTTATCCTGTGCAGAGTCGCAGGAGACCTGGAGCCTATCAGAAGGGCCTTATATACCCTGGGTGAGGCACCAATCCACTGAATTAGAAGGGCACAAGCGCACATACAGTAAACACCCAATCACCCACCCATTCATACAATTTGGAAACGACGGTCAACCTACTCTATCAGTCCATCACAGAGCACACGCACACACACACTGGACAATTTGGGAATGCCAATTAACCTAATCTGCATGTCTTTGGACTGTGGGAGGAAACCGGAGTACCCGGAGGAAACCCACCAAGCACACTAGCTGTCAATCAAACCCTGGAGGTGTTAGGCCACAGTGGTAACCACTACCCCACCATGCTGCCTTGCATCATACTAACCAGTTACTACAGTCATTTTAAAAGTTTACTGGATGGATACTATTTGAGTTCTTTTTGATAGAATTTTCAGGGAATTTGTTTCTGGGCGATTATGATAACATTTGCACACATGAAGAATGAAGAATAATCTTGTTACATCTACATTTTTAAAACATTGAAATGTGTCAAGGATTGCTGTTAGCTGTTTGTTAGCATCATGAACATTGTGTTTTAAAAGAAAGTTTAGGGAAAACAATATAAAAACTTATTTTATTCATCACACATTTGTACAATACAAAATAGAAAAAAAGCAGCAACAAAAAGATTAGCTGAAATGATATAACTAATAGTTGAAATATTCCTTTAAATGAAATATACGGTCTGTTTTATATTGAAAATAAATGATGTATAATATAGTAGTTGAACGATTCCTTTAAATTTAACATACTAATGTGGAAACTGATGAATCATTAGTATCTTCATTAGCATGAAAGAGTTGCTCCCTTAGCATTTCTCTGTTGAGAGTGACTAATGTTTACATGGCTGAGCTGAAAACCATGATGGGAAAGGTTCTGTCCATGTGCAGTGAAGCATATGATGCTTTTAATTCGATAATTGTTTTTCCTTTACTGCATGGTGGTTTCTAATGATTAATTACTGCTCATGTATCCCACTACTTCAAGTCTACTACTCTATGAACACGTATTCTCTAAGTAAGGCTTATAATTCAGTCCAAATAATTGCTGATTATTATTTTCTGTGAGTGCTGCTTTTTATGAGGGATGACACAAAGAATTTCTGAAATGGGCTCCGTTTATTTACAGATGTCGGTGTCGGTGTAACATTTGGTAATTGTAATGCTTTTTTCTTTTTTTAAATCTCTTTATCTTTCTTCTTTCTTTTTTTTTTTTTAAATCTGACATGCATTTTTTCCCTAAGCAGCAAACACATGGTTATCATTAACTTAGCTACATAAATGCATTTTCAAGTAATCAAGGCAGAATTTCAAGAAGGTAAATGGTGCAGAACCATGCATTTCTGAGGGATAAAAAAAATCCCTTTAGTTTGCATTGGGAGTTTAGATTTGTCCATTTCTTTGATGCCCTGATGTGACTCCACCCTTGCAAATTTTTTCCAAAAGGATTATGGCACGGGATCAGGAAAGGGGTTTAAACTTAACAACAACTGTGATATTTTAGGGAGAGAGTAAGAGTAAAAGTGACCTGCTTCTGTTTAGGTGGGGGATATCACACATTTTTAAGAAGGTGTGTGTGTGTGTGTGTAGTTGCATACAAAAATAGTTTATAGTCTATATAGTTCAAACACCTTACAAAATAACACATAATGCCAAGCCTTTTTGGTTTCTGAATAGGGTTGGGTTGAAGTATAGGCATAGTATCAATTAACCAGAGTAATGGTTATGTCAGAAGTTCCTCCATTCACATAGATGAAATGAGTGTCTGTGTGTTAAAAAAATTTGTGCTGCGCTTGAGTACTCGGGTTTAAAGCAATGTTTAAATAAAGTAATAATAATAATAATAATTGCACAAACAGCAAAAAGAAGCTTATAGGTAGTGGTAGATTGTCCATAAGAGCTGGTAGAGCAGAGCCTCACCATACATTTATCAGCCGTTCAAACTGCAATCATTCAGTACATTAAATTCTATTTATAAAATTAAATTAAAACGTGCTTCTTCTAAGAGAACAATCATTTTTTTAAAAAGAAATTTTGACGAAACTGCTGTTTGGTCACCTCTCTAAATGCTGTGCAATTGTGCAACAGCATGCTTAATGTCCCGTCTAGTTTCCGTAGATTTATTTTTGAAGCTGGTCAAACTTGGAAACTGCAACATGCACTAAGAAAGATCCACTGGGGCTGGAATCACTCTGCTCCATACAGTACTTGCTCCCAATGATCTTTTCCAATAAAGGAGGAACAGTAGACAGGGAGGTTAATGACAGGGTTTTCAGGGCTGTGTTTTGTTACCTTAAAGTGGACTACTTTAAAAATACTCCACGGCCAAGAGGATTGTGGTGTGGATAATGTCTGTATATCAGAAATTGGTATACAGACAGTGTGCAGTGGCTGAGAAAAAGGAGAAAAACGTGTCTCGCTTTTTTTTTCTTTCCAAACTGATTTAGTTTCAAGTCTTTTGTGAGTGTGCGTGCGTGTGTGTGTGTTTTATCATCAAGGTGGAAATACCCCCGAAAACCAGGCAACCATAATTAATGATATTCAGGATGTATATCTACTGTTTTTGAGCATCCAAAAGTACACAAAGCTAGCTGCTGGATGACTGTTATGGTTATTATGGGCTGTTCTAAAAATTCACTATCTATATAGATTAATGTTATTCTCCCCTAATAAA